>JANEYF010005291.1:0-244867 GCA_029963845.1 Rhamnusium bicolor | reverse complement strand
TATATATCTGTACCTCAGAGCCAGACTAGGTTAAGTCCAAATTTTACTATTTTTGCCTAAATAGGCCAAGTGACATCAGTTTTAGTGAACTATTATTACTTATTCTTCGTTTTGACAAATCTATAAAACGAAAAAAAACTAGCTCTCTTTAAACTATGTTAAGTCCACCGGTCCCTCCAAGCCAGTTAAAGTTAAGTCACAATGTTATAGTTTGCCGCCCAATTTGTATTCAATCAACTAGGTTATGTCCACTTGAACAGGTTCCTTAAGAAGTGTTTTTTTTGTAAACAGTTATATTGCAAGATAATTAGTGAAATTTAAGTGTGATAGTGTTTTGTAAAATTCCCAAAATTTCTATTCACTAAAATTATGGACCTACAATCTAACGATATATGATGCCACACTTGAGAAAAATTTTTGTATGATGTGGGATGAAAATGTGGCAGGGAGGGGAGAAAACGAAGTGTCATCGTGTTTAATAAAATGGATGGAAAACAATGTTTCTGTTAACATAACTGAACTGACTACATGGTCAGATAACTGTCCTAGTCAGAATCGGAATATTTTAGTGATAATGTGTTACTTTTGGGCATTACACACCAAACCCACACTCAAAAGGTTGTTAACCAAAAATTTCTTGCAAGAGGGCATACGCATCTAGAAGCTGATGCAGTTCACTCAGTAATAGAGCGTGAAAGAAAAAGATTTCCCAATTTCAAATTATGACACCTTGGGACTGGCAGCAAATGATTAGAATAGCAGGCACAAAAAAACATTTAACTGTCATAAATATGGACACTTCTGATTTTAAAGAATTTAAAAACCTGTTTGAAGAAGCAGCGCCCTACATCAACAAAAATAAAAATACATGGGAAGTGATTTTTTAATATCCAAGGTCTGTCATATGCAAGTACGAAAAGATACTCCTGATATTCTTTATTATAAAAATAATTTTGACGAAGATTTTTTACAAGTAGACTTTAACAGAAAAACAAGACGTCAGATTCGCAACCCCATATGCATTCCATGTGTTAGAGATGGCGCTAAACCCATTTCTAATAAAAAATTTAACCATTTGCAAAAACTGCTAGTGTGGGTACCAAAAAGGTTTCGCGAATATTATAAGAATTTAAACCATGGCAACAATGAGGACGATGAATAAATAAATGTATATTAATTTTATGAATAAGGTTTTGATGTTCTCTAAGAATTTTGTTTAATTTTTGTAATATATTCTATCTTTGCAAATTATTGTCGACTTTCGTTTCTCTTTTTTGTGTACTTATTATGTAGGTTAAGTCCAATGTAAACATAATAAGTGTATCAGCTAGGACTTAACATGCATAATAAGTCCTAAAATATATATTTTTTTAATACCAAACTAGGTTAAGTCCCGTTAAAACAAAAATACTAACGATACCTAAAAAAATGGAACACTAGGTATATTATTACATATTTGAATTCTCCTTTTAAAGAAGACTCAAACGATATGCCACTTGATGGGTCTGCGATGGGTCGGTACCATGATATGGGTGAGTTTGTACCAAAAACATGCCCAATTTGTGAGCTCACTGTGACGTAATGGAAGAACATTTTGAGATCTGGATTGTGTCAAAAATTGTCAAACACCCTGTAGTTTACGCTACTGTTATCGGATCTAACGAAATCTGTCATTTTATACAGGGTGAGTCAGGAAGCGACAAAACTATTTTTTCTCATTTTTTTCAAATGGAACGCCCTATATATTATGACACCAAAGGAAAGACCTTTGAAAGAGCTTTGCACTGATATAAAGGTTCAAGGGTCTATCTATCATGGGTGCCAAGAATTTGATGGCAAAGTGGCACAATTCGAGGTTTATTAAAAAATTACGCTCAATTTTCAATTGTTTTTTGAATTTTCGCTGAAACGGCTCTTTTCAGACAATTTCGAAAATAATGATCTCAACTTATCTGCACCATGATAGTTCTCTGCAGACAGAAAAAGAGGAAACGAAAACTTTGTTTGGAAAGAAATTGGGTGGAAGCACTGGAAATTAAACTAAATGTTCAAAAATGTTCCCATTCTCCCTGATACACAGCCGTAAACGATTTTCAGTTGTTCTTCGAACATCGGCTAGTGTAGCTATTGAAACATTGCGAAATGTTGCAGCGACTATTTCCTGCATATCCTCCCTGGTTGTGGGCCTCACCCTGTAGACCTCCTGCTTCACATAACCCCATAGGAAAAAATCCAAAGGAGTTAGGTCTGGAGACCGTGCCGGCCATCTTATGGGTCCTCCACGACCAATCCATTGTTCCCCTCTCCAATTAGTTAAAAAATCTTTTACTATTCGATGGTTATGTGGGGGCGCACCGTCGTGCTGGAACCACATGTTCTCTCTGACGTCTTCATCTACATCTTGAAGCAGCCCCTCTAAATTCAAACGCAAGAAATTGTGATATCTTCGGCCATTTAATGCCCCATCCTCAAAAAACCACGTCCAATGACATGGTTGTCTATTATACCACCCCATACATTAAGTGACCATCGATTTTGGTGATCCACTTGCCTGACCCAGTGCGGGTTTTCAGTCGCATAATAATGCATGTTATAGCGATTTACTGTCCCATTACTGCGACATCGGTAAATAAAACCTTTGATAAAAATTGGGCATTTTCGTTAATTTTATTTAGCATTATATTGCAGAAATTAATACGATTTTGAAAATCTTCCCCATAAAGGTCTTGGTGTAATTGAATGTGATAGGGGTGATATTTGTATTTATTGATGATACGATTTACAGAAGTTTTACTTACATCGGTTTGTTGTTCAATTTCACGACAACTTATGTGAGGATTCTCTTGCACATGAAGCAAAACTGTCAATTCGTGTTCTTCATTATTTACAACCATGTTCCGCAATTTTCTTTTGGTATAACGCACATCACCAGTGTCCCAAATCTTTCTTTCAGGTTTTTGAATGAGTTGGGAGCAATAGTTCATCTCTCGGGGTATTATATTCCATAAATCCTTGATGCCAATAAGCAATTCCTATCAGCTTCTCCCAAACAATATATCATATCAGTTAACTCTTGTTGGGTGAATTTCATTGTTACTCGTTCGTTTATACTAAGAAAAATATCAACACTCGAAATTTTACAACAATAAAGTAAACTATTGACAAGACTGGTACTTTTATGACAGGTACCTACTTGATTTTTTTGAATTTATTTCGATAAATTGAAAGTTAGAAGCAATTTGAAAATCTCTACAATTTTTTTTTATTTATTCTTTCGATGATAGTACGTGGAACAACAGCTTCCCAAACTTAACAAAAATTTTACTATCTTTCATTGAATTGAAAATAAAAGTTTGTTGGTCTTATTTTAGAAGAATGAATTACACCATTTTAAAGCTGAGAAAAAAATACTACGAAAAGCTACGTTTTATTAAGCACCGTTCTAAAATAATAAATCATTTCGCGACAAAATTACGTCGGGCAAAAAAAGACTTGTCATGACATGAATTTATACACGCATTTCAGAAAAAAAATTTAATTTATCAGGCGTTGACTATTTTATACTTAAGTATATTTCTGCACTGAAGTACGGTATTTTTCTCCGAGTATAAGAATAATTATTTTTGAAATTTTCTTACTGAAAAGCACCGATTTCAGCGAAAATTAACAAAACAATTGAAAATTGAGCGTAATTTTTTAATAAACCTCGAATTGTGCCACTTTGCCATCAATTTCTTGGCACCCATGATAAATAGACCCTTGAACCTTTATATCAATGGAAAGCTCTTTCAAAGGGCTTTCCTTTGGTGTCATAATATACTATTGAAAAAAATGAAGAAAAGTAGTTTTGGCGTTTCCTGACTCACCCGGTATAAAATGACCGATTTCGTTAGATCCGATAACAGTAACGTAAACTACAGGGTGTTTGACAATTTTTGACACTATCTAGATCTCAAAATGTTCTTCCATTACGTCACAGTGAGCTCACAAATTTGGCATGTTTTTGGCACAAACTCACCCATATCATGGTACAGACCCATCGCAGACACGTCAAGTGGCATATCGTTTGAGTCGTCTTTAAAAGGAGAATTCAAATATGTAATAATATACCTAGTGTTCCATTTAAAAGAACATAAGTTTATGTCGTCACGCCTAAATGGACGACCCTGTATATTTCAAAATATTTTTAGACTATGTACCTTTGCGCCCTCTATCACCCCGTTTTTGAAATTTTTCGATATCTCTTATAAGAGAGCCAGGACGTTTGGCCGACGCGAGGCTGGGACACCCTGTATATAAATATTTATAGAGGGAAGATTAGTTCGACTGACTGATTAAGGACAAAAATTTTAATGATTAAATCGGGTTCGCAGTCGTGTGGCACAAAATTAAAGAAAAAAACTCTTTATTTCTGTTCTAGCTTTCGAAGCTTTATTGTCTCTTCATCAGGAACTCTACAATTTATGACATCAATTACAAATATCTGCATTAAAAGGTTAGATGTAAGAGTACTTACTAAAAAGTGAGGTTGTAATAAAGTAGCACATGTTTTGAAACAGGCTGATGCGATTAATTTACACACCTTGATAAAATATTCCATTACACACTAATACAAGTTAAAAATTGTTAAAAAGGTTAAAATTGCTGGATGATGTCCATGTATAAAATTATTTAATAAAATAGAATATGGTTTGTCACCTGATGGGTAACAATTTTACAATACCAACATAACTAATTTACTAATAATATTATCCTTAGACTACCAACTGTGATGTTGCAGAATTGCCAACTGCTTAACATTCCCCTAACCTTCAAGATAACAGTTATTTTTCTTAAAATTACCCATAGTATCCTCCTGAATTCGAATCCCCAACCAAGAAACAATTTTCTCCCGCAGGAAAAAGGATGATATGTCGCCGTTCTTGCTATTGAAGACTTCGCGACATAACTCCCCATCCCCTACTGGAAAAAATTGTTACAGTTGGAGACTCGAACTCACGGGCGATGTGACTACTGGGACAAATCTATTATTATTATCTAGGTGTAACAAATATGTATATATAATGTTCAGTCCTTCAATATATTTTCTGTTATGTACAGTATTATTGCTTTTATAAATATTGATGATTTCCAAAAACGATATATTTTTTTGTTATTTTCGCTGTCTAATACTTCAATTCTATCGTATGCTATGGTGTGGTTACATTCAATAGCGTGTTTTGCAAAGATACAAATCTTTTTGTTAAGTCTTACATCGCTTTTATGGGAAGTTATGCGATATTTAAGTGATCTACCTCTCTGTCTTATATATTGTTTTTCACAACTGCCACATGGTATGCAATATACAACACCTGATTTCTCCAAAATACCTTCTTTATCTTTCAATTTTGAAAATAACCTTAACCGTCAAGTTGTTCTTGAAGGCAAGTTTAATATTACTGTAATTCTTAAATATTATTTTAAATTTTTGTGTCAACCCCTCTATGTGTGGTAGGGAATAATAAAAAGTGAGTTGCTCTTCATTTCGGTTGTTATTAATGTGTGTGTAATTTTTGTTCGTGTTGGATTCTCTACTAAATAGTAATGTATTCAGTAAGTTGGAGGGATAACCACTCATTTTAAATAACGTATAAAGCTTTTTTAAATTTTGTAACCGAAGAGAAGTATGGCTTGTTTTTTCTACTCTGTTTTTATACCTAAAATTAGGTTTATTTTTTGTCGATATTGATGATATGATTCGTAGTGGAGAAATCTGCCTGAGGCCTCTGGTTTAGTATACCAGGTAGTGATAATAGTGTTATCAGATTGTCTGATTAATTTTGTGTCCAAGAAAGGTACACTTTGAACGTTGTCCTCTTTTTCGACAGTAAACTCCAAATATTCGTTGTAATTATTGAAAACTTGTAGAAGTTCCTGCATACTTGCCTGCGATATACTCAGAATTAAGGCATCCACGTATTTTTTAAAAAAAGGAATTTGAAAACTAAGTTCGTTTATACATCTATCTAGTTAATCATCCATCACGTACTGAGCTAGTATGGGGGACACAGGACTGCCCATTGGCATGCCTCTGATTTGTTTGTAACATGTGTTAGAAAATGTGAACACTGTAGTTAAGTAAAGAAAGTCTATTAAATTTAAAAAAAGGTTTTTTGAGGTTTTACAGTGTTGCGAAATGTTTCCCCAATGATTTTCCATACTCTTTTTGGCTAAGTCTACTGAATAATTGTTGAACAGAGCTTTAACATCTAAGCTAATGATAACATAACCATCTGGAAGTTGGAACTCATTAATGAATTCACAAAATTGAAATGAGTCCTTGACAAAATACCTATTGTCGTTGTTGTACGAGACAGTGAGAATATTAGTTACTAACTGAGCTACACCTCTATTTGGGCTTTTTACACCAGAGATAATTGGGCGGAGAGTCAGTAATGGCTTGTGTATTTTAGGTAGCCCATAAAATTTGTTGACCACCCCATTATACAACCTATATGTTACACCCTGTTCCTTTGTTAACATTTTTTTCTTTTCCAATAATTGTGATATTAATTTATTCGCATTTTGTTGTATTGTAGACGAGGGATCTCGATTTAGCACAATATAGTAATTATTGTCATTCAGTATGTCACCTGCCTTCGTACACCCAGTTCAATGGCATGAACCTCAACCTGAAAAACAGTTGCATGAGTACCTAGGTGTGAGACTATCCTCACCCTTGGTCTGTAGCTGTGTACTTCGGCTCCTGTTCCCTCGGAAGTTTTGGAGCCGTCTGTAAACCAACAACTGTCTGCCTTCCGTAGGTCGGCTTTATTCCGATCCCACTCGTCTCTTTTTGGAGAAAGGATGTTGAAGGTCAGCTCGTAGTTGGTCATAGTAGGCATAGTATCCGAGGGCATTCCCAGGATGCTGTGATTCTCTATGTCATCCAACAACCTGTTCCGCTCCATGATACTAGTCTGCGGTATATTAATGGCCGCTTGTTGCAGTCTGTAGGTTGCCCACCTGCCCTCTCTCTCCAGATATATATGAAGAGGGGGTAAGTCCAGGAGGATTTCCATTGCAGCTGACGGTGTGGTGCTAATTGCTCCCGTTACGGTCATGCATGCCTCTGCAGTCCAGAGAGTTTGGATGTTGCCGTCCGTTGTAATTCTTTCAGCAACCAAACAATGGATCCGTATGTTATCATTGGTGTGATGACCGTGATATAGATTCAGTAAATTTGTTGGGGACCCATGCCCCATGATTTGCCAAAAATACGACGGCATGTACATAGGGACAGCTTTGCTTTGTATATTACCTTTTCCAATTAAGTGATTTATCCAGAGTGATTCCTAGATATTTCACCTCCTCCGCAAATGGAATAGTTTCACCCATTAAAGTGGGGGGTCTTAAGTCCCCCAGCTTCCTTTTCCGGGTGAATGATACTATTACTGTTTTTTGAGGGTTTACAGACATCTGTTCCCTGTCGCACCAGTTACTCACTGCATCCAGTGTCTCTTGAAGGGTATTTGATATTACTCCTTCAGAGTTTCCTCTGACTAGTATGACTAGATCATCTGCATATGCTAGAACCTCAACCTCCCACAGTGTGAGAATTTCCAGTAGGTCGTCCACAAGAAGTGACCACAAAAGGGAGGAGAGAACCCCACCCCTGCGGGCACCCTCTCGTGGCTCTAAACCTGACTGTTTCTACCTGTAGAGACGTTGTTATGGTTCTGTTTGATGGTATAGCACGAATTCAGTCGCCTATAGTAGGCTCAATTCCTCTGGCAGCCACTGCTGCATATAAGGAGTCGGGCAGTGCATTATTAAATGCTGCCTCAATGTCGAGAAAGGCTCCCACCGCAATTTCCTTCATTTGAAGGGATTGGTTGATCTTTTCGACTAGGTTATTGAGTGCTAGTTCTGTTGATTTTCCTGTCTGATAGGCGTACTGATGGATATTGAGGGGGTGATGATTCAGAATATTCCCCCTGATATATCCGTCCAGCACCTCCAGGCCTTTCAACAGAAAAGATGTCAGGCTAATTGGTCTAAGCGATTTAGGGCTTGGTTCTTTCCTACCCATTGTTGGTATATATACTACCTTAACCGCCGACCAACTGGATGATAGTTCCATATCAGACTAGCTCTGAATAGTTTAATGAGGAATGAGAGCAATATTTCCAGTCCATTTTGTAGTAGAGCTGGAAAAACTCCGTCTTCTCCTGGCGATTTGAATGGTTGGAATGATCTGATGGCTCACTCAATTGCCTGTATTGTGATCGCCTTTTTTAGCCGTCAGGCAATCATTTTTATCAGGTCGTTTTAATCGGCCTTCTGATGGTGACGGCTGTTGGTCATCCGCATTCAAGCACCCTGGGAAGTGGTTTTGGTCTTTACCTCCTCTGACTTTTGGGCGGAATTGAATTTGTTCAAATCCGCAGAAGGGCCTGAAATTCAGTCCCTCCAGTGTAATCATGGACTCTTCATCTACTGAAAACGTCCATATTTGACCAGGGCCCGAATTCTCCCGGTGTAGTACGTTCCACTTCCGGGTGTTCAGACCGTGCTTCATTTTCCTCAGCCTGGTCAGCACTACCTCAGAAGACAGCCGGTTACCGCCGTCATCCGGGATATATGCCGAACAGACATGAGGTTTGGGAAGGTCCTGTCCCTACACGAATTTAAGACGCGCTCCTTCCCATGGATGGAGGCGTTCTGTGGCGCTTTCCATCCACGAGGTGCTCGTCCCATCCGCACAGGTAATGAGAAGCCACCCAGGCCGTTGTGTGCAGCCTAGGAACCTCACCTGAGGACCTTCGTCTGGGATTGCCTCTACAGCTTGCATTATTGCCTGCTGTAGTGCTCCCATCTGTGTACTCGTTAGGGTCGCCGTTGGGTAGTTGGAATGGATTATGCCCACTCTGACCCCCTCCACAGCTTCCATAGAAAGCAGTTTTACAGCTCCACCTTCCCGGGGCTTTTTTGCCCGCTGGCGTGGTGTGCTGTCGTCGGGGCGCATACGCTTACCGGTTACAGCTTGCTCAGAGGGGGTTTGTTGCCTCCGCTCTGGCTGCTGTTCGGTTGGCCGTTGCTCCAACACTTTACTTAAGGCGGTTTCGTATGGTATTCCGCTCTTAAGTAAACGACCAAGGCGTCTTCTTCCAGCACCCCCCAGTAGTTTCCTTTTAAGGTTGAGTCCATCCAATTTCTTGGATATTTCGTCCTCTGAAGTTCTCAATTATCCGGCCCTTAGAGATGGGGACTTTAACAGCTCCCGCTCCTGGTCCGAAGAAATCGAGATTTCTGATGGAGTAAGATTGATCCCAATCTCCATATGTTCTCCGGTTTCCTGGAGATCGTACAACAACGACAATAGGTATTTTGTCAAGGACTCATTTCAATTTTGTGAATTCATTAATGAGTTCCAACTTCCAGATGGTTATGTTATCATTAGCTTAGATGTTAAAGCTCTGTTCAACAATATTTCAGTAGACGTAGCCAAAAAGAGTATAGAAAATCATTGAGAAAACATTTCACAACATTGTAAAATCTTAAAAAAACTTCTTTTTTAATTTAATAGACTTTCTTTACTTAATTACAGTGTTCACATTTTCTAACACATGTTACAAACAAATCAGAGGCATGCCAATGGGCAGTCCTGTGTCCCCCATACTAGCTCAGTACGTGATGGATGATTAACTAGATAGATGTATAAACGAACTTAGTTTTCAAATTCCTTTTTTAAAAAAATACGTAGATGACTTAATTCTAAGTATACCGCAGGCAATAATTACAACGAATATTTGGAGTTTACTGTCGAAAAAGAGGACAACATTCAAAGTGTACCTTTCTTGGACACAAAATTAATCAGACAATCTGATAACACTATTATCATTACCTGGTATACTAAACCAGGGGTTTCAGGCAGATTTCTCCATTACGAATCATATCATCAACATCGACAAAAAATAAACCTAATTTTAGGTATGAAAAACAGAGTAGAAAAAACAAGCCATACTTCTCTTTGGTTACAAAAGTTGAAAAAGCTTTATGCGTTATTTAAAATGAGTGGTTATCCCTCCAACTTACTGAATACATTACTATTTAGTAGAGAATCCAACACGAACACAAATGACACACACATTAACAACAACCGAAATGAAGAGCAACTAACTTTTTATTATTCCCTACCACACATAGAGGGGTTGACACAAAAATTTAAAACAATTTTTAAGAATTACAGTAATATTAAACTTGCCTTCAAGAACAACTTGACGGTTAAGGGGTTATTTTCAAAATTGAGAGATAAAGAAAGTATTTTGGAGAAATTAGGTGTTGTATATTGCATACCATGTAGCAGTTGTGAAAAACAATATATAGGACAGACAGGTAGATTATTTAAATATCGCATAACTTCCCATAAAAGCGATGTAAGACTTAACAAAAAGACTTGTACCTTGGCAAGACACGCTATTGTATGTAACCACACCATAGCATACGATAGAATTGAAGTATTAGACAGCGAAAATAACAAAAAAAAGATCGTTTTTGGAAATGATCAATATTTACAAAAACAATAATACTGTAAATAACAGAAAAAATATTGAAGGACTGAAAATTATATATAAATATTTGTTACACCTAGATAATAATAATAGATTTGTCCCAGTAGTCACATCGCCCGTGAGTTCGAGTCTCCAACTGTAACAATTTTTTCCAGTAGGGGATGGGGAGTTATGTCGCGAGGTCTTCAATAGCAGGAACGGCGACATATCATCCTTTTTCCTGCGGGAGAAAATTGTTTCTTGGTTGGAGATTCGAATTCAGGACGATACTATGGGTAATTTTAAGAAAAATAACTGTTATCTTCAAGGTTAGGGGAATGTTAAGCAGTTGGCAATTCTGCAACATCACAGTTGGTAATCTAAGGATAATTTTATTAGTAAATTAGTTATGTTGGTATTGTAAAATTGTTACCCATCAGGTGACAAACCATATTTTATTTTATTAAATAATTTTATACATGGACAACATCCAGCAATTTTAACAATTTTTAACTTGTCTTAGTGTGTAATGGAATATTTTATCAAGGTGTATAAATGAATCGCATCAGCCTGTTTCAAAACATGTGCTACTTTATTACAACCTCACTTTATCGTAAGTACTCTTACATCTAACCTTTTAATGCAGAAATTTGTAATTGATGCCATAAATTGTAGAGTTTCTGATGAAGAGACAATAAAGCCTCGAAAGCTAGAACAGAAATAAAGAGTTTTTTCTTTAATTTTGTGCCACACGACTGCGAACCCGATTTAATCATTAAAATTTTTGTATATATATATATATATATATATATATATACCCATCCCCATCTTCACCTTCATTTTCACTGTTCGTGGTCGGTGACGTCCAGTGGCTTTGGTCTGGGGTTGCTTCTTGTTCCGATGTCCCGTCAACGTCGTCCTCATCATCCAAACATGCAGTACATACAGACTAAGCCGAAGGTGAATGCGCTCTAGCCGTTGTGCTGTCAGGACCATCTTCATTAAAATACGTCTCGGATGAGCAGCTCCTCGACGCTGTCTACTGGTCCATCATCAAATTCTATATCATCGGCATCATCATAATAATAAAGTAGGGATCCAGGTGCTTCGTTCGTGGTAATATCGGCTTCCATAATTGCCTTCGCAGATGTAACTTCTTGTGAAATGCGGTGTTAATATTGGGGCGAATTATTTATAAGAAGTCATAATATTTTTGACCTTGTAACCTAAGACGTTTGGTTAGCTACGATTGCATACTACAAATTTACGCGCTAGTTGGCGTCGGGGTAGTAAGTGGGGGTATGTTACAGGGTGAAAGCTACGGAGCTAACTAAAGAAAAATCTAACAGTCAGTTCTTGTAAAGCTTCTCAGTGTGTTAGTCGCGTTTACTTAAACCATCTTCAAACTTTTTAAAATTTTCGAACCATATTCAAACTTTTTTAAATTTTTAATAATGAGTGATAAATTATTCGCTTTGTCGGGATTATCTGGAGAAGTGCGAGACGCTCCAGACGGTGGTCAAATCGTCGCAAATCGCAACGAATAATTTCCAAGAGCGGCGAATTTTATCTTGTGTGAGTGATCTTCAGCTGTATCAAGACCACCAAAAAGATATATTTGGTGACGCGTTATTGGCGATTAGTGCTTCTGAGATGAAGAAAACTCGTCTTACGAATGATCAAAAAAAGTGACGGAGTCGCGAATTATCAAAAATTTGTGATTCTGACGTCACTGAAATACGGGGATTAAAGGCCGAGATTAAAAGACTGCAAGATTTACTCGAACAACATAAAAATGTTGCTCGAGTAAATCAGCAAAAACTTGCTGATTTTAACTCGGCTGCAACTAATGACCGTATTGAATTGGACAAAATAACTAAGAGACTCAAGTCATTCGCGAGCTATTCGGGGGATAATTCTAACATTGCGATTTATTAATAAAAATTTTTTTACACACTGATTTGCTGGCATAGGTATATATTAATTTTTTTTTTTGTAATTGATATATTGAATATAGTCTTTTTTTTGGTATTGTTCTTTATGTTGCAGTTTTGCACATATCCAATTATTTTTTGAATAATTTGCAAATATATGTTTAATTGTTCCTTTTGCAAAATTTTGCACGTTATACTTTTTCTTAAATTATAGAATATAATATTAATTGTTCAATTTTTTTTATGTAGAATATGCGTTTAATTGCATATTTTCTACCTTGTTTTTATTGCAGTATTGCACAAAATTTGCGTTTTTTGTAGAATATAAGATTTATTACATCTTCATCTGTTTATATTGGAATTTTTTGTATACATTGTAAAATCTTTAATCATAATTATATATTATTGCAGTTTTGCATAAATTGTGTCTTTTTGTAGAATATGTGTTTTATTATTACAGATTTTTCTGTTTTCACTTTAATGGAATTTTGAATACATTTTAAAATCTTTGAACGTAATTGTGTACTATTGAAAAATAAATGAACATGCAAAATATTTTATTGTAATATATGAATCAAAAAAAGTGAGTGCGTTATTATTTTAAAATGAATAAGACATACTTAAATAAAGTAAAACAGTAAAAAATTTAAAATGAATAAGATTTCCTTAAATAAAGTAAAACAGTGACATTAAAAGCGTAAAGACATAAAATAACAAGATAATATAAAAGAATTGAAAAAGGGTAAAGTATATGTTTCATTTTATTTAAAGAATGATGACCTTATTTTTATTAGTTTTATAATTGGTTCTATTCAGATATTTTCAAGTAACAAATTAAAAGTGTAAACACATAAAGTTAAAAGATAATATAACAGAATTGAGAAAAAATAAAGGTAAGTACATGTTTCATGTTACATTATATTTAAAGAATTTTGACCTTATTTTTAATTATTTATTAAATTATTTAATTTTAATTTTTATTAAGCTATTTTCAAGTAACAAAAAATATATACAGATTTATTCTTCAGGTATAAGTTGAAGGGCAAATAACTTTCTTGTTTACGGATATTACATTATAAAAGCTTAGATGGATTTTTTTTGATGGGGTTGTAAATTTATACTTTAGGTTCAATGTTTTCTATTTTTTTACAAGTACACTTTCACAAGTACACTTTTAGCAAAACAAAAAATTTCATATCATTGTTTAGTGTAATGGGTAGTTCTTAAATTAATAATAATATTAAGTTTGACTTAGATAGTAGAAGGTATTTTCTATGCAGAATACTTCACTGTCGTAGATTTTTTCTATTTTAACTTAGATTGAACCATGTATCTATACATAGCATACTGCACAATTAGATGTAATGTCAAAGAAGTAGATTACTGCACAATTTGAGGCATTGTAAAAGATAAATGATTCATACAGTACACTGATGGAGATATTTCTTGAATTCTTCTATTGTGACATAGATGACAGAACTTTTTTTCATCCACTGATTAGTCTAAAATTTATTATCTTCAAATGTTTTACTTATTAATTTAACATAAAACGTTTTGCGTGTATTATGTGTCAGTAAAAATATTTTATAATTAAAATAAGTAACAACATAAATAAATTCATGTACCCACTTGACACATTCTACCGGAAGTATATTATGTTGAAATTTCGGGCAACACAAATTTTATGTGAGCGGTCGGGTATCGACCTGTGATGAAGCGTCAACTTTGGGGTGGAAATCACAGGTTTGATTCCCGACCGCTCCTGAGAATAGTGGGAGGTGGTGGGCTATTCCCGGTTTTCTTTTAATTTTTGACATTTTGACCTCTTATTTTATTTACATATTTCTTTATACACAAAACAAATATCTTGTTTATTATTATTATATTTTACATACATACACATGTTTTAAAATATCATACAATTTTTACAAAGGTTGATTTTCCAATGAATTTATTTCCTTAAGTAAAAGATGCAACATATCAACACATTTTTCACCATTTACAATAGGCATTACTTGATTTTCAACGGATTCACCCTGATAATATATTATATCGGTATGACCCCAAGGTAGAGTTTTGTCTTGTTAGGAATTATAAAACGTTTACTATCATTATATGAAAGTGCCACTCGATCCTTTATTTCAGTAAAAATGTTATGTAAGTCACTATTGAAAGTATACATTTTTCTAAGTATTAAATCGCGCTGTTCTACTACTTTCCTATAGTCATCTATTGCTAGTTGTTTTTTAATTACTGATTATTTAACTCCCTTAGCTTTTTTCAACTGGTTACTCACTGATTCAACACAATATGCTTTCGCCCTCGTTCCAAAAAAGCTGAAAATCGGATCGTTGGGGAGTTCATCTTTAAATCGACCGATTACACTTTCACCTTTTTTTAATATTAAATCTTTTCTTTTTTGAAATTACTAATGTCAAATTGATCCGGGCATTGGAAAATATTATCATAAAAATTGTCTGTAAAATTTTCATAATTAACTAGTCGGTATCAGTGTACAATAAAGAAGCTTTTGGGCGATACTTACTTTTAATAAAATCATAATAAAAGCCGTATAACGGTCTTGGACAATTCCAATATGCAAAACCCAAGATAGATTGGTTTATTACAGACTATCTTTAATCTACCCATATGAATAGCTAAAAAGTCTTCAGAAAATATTAAACAAGTTTGAAAGTTCGGTCGAGCAATTAGAGAATTCGCACCATCTGCTCTTCTAATACTTTGCCAATGCGTTACCAGCTTTATGTTTTTCGGCAGTCAATGTTTTCCATGCTTTTCCCGTAGATGGCGTTATTCATCAATTTATATTGATCTTTTTTCAGATTTATTATCACTTTTATTTCTCAACTCTGTATTTAGATAGACGTATTTTTTTAACCATGGCTATTGGTGGAACTTTAGAACCCTGTGCGTTTTCACAACCATCAAACCATGACTAATGGCTTGTTTTAAATTCCTGTAGTGTATAACATATCTTTTTTATCGTGTACGTTAAGTATTAATTTTTTTAATTTTAATTTACATGTAGGCGGGTCAATATATTCTACTAAAAACTGTAAATCCGCGTGGAGATCATGTAATGACTCCGGGTAATGGATATCAACCTCAAAAACATATCCTTATGAAATTTCATCTGAAACACTCATCACATCTAAATTATTTCGCTCTCAGAAAGCCACATAAACCTGCCTGTTGGAAGTGGTTGACACATGATGTGACCATACATATTCGTACAATCTAAATATGTGATAAATGAGGATGCTTCGTGGGGGTCATAGTCGGGGAGAAATTTGTTATTTGATATGTGTTTTCGCTCTACGCAACAACTAATCCTACCCCTTACATTACGTTTAAAAAATTAATCATGTCTATATCAGTCAATAATTCCAATTCTATATTTGTCAGTTTTAGCCACCCCAAACCTAGAGCTGTATAGTATTGAGCGGGGTCCAATTTAAATTTTTTCAGAGACATTGTTCGAAAATTTTCATCACACAGAAGCAACACATCTGTTTTTAAATATAAATCTGAATATTCACCCAAATTACTACAATTAAACGTGTTCCAAACTTTCTCAGCCCTTTCGTAATCTGTGTTATATTTTGATCATTCAGTATATCGTAAAATTCTTCTTTGGATGGTAAAACGGGCGTGTTTAATTTTTCTAAACTGCTTACAAAATTGTATGGAAATACAGCCTTTCGCCGCAATAAATTAAACTGTTCATCGTTTGGAAACAATTTCTTGGTTTGATGAAATTCACTAACTGGTAAACTGTCCCCCAAATATTGAAGTGAAGTTGACAAAAATTTAAAACTATCGATAAAACGCAATTTTATATATTTTTTACTTGTCTCGCCCTTACTATTGATATAATCATGCATATATAAATGTTTAGTAAAATATAAATATTTTTCTTTGTTTTGCGCGAGTACATCGATTCTATCTATCTCCATGTTTGGTGATCTCGCGAATAAATATATGAGTATCGTACATCGCAGAGTTGTGTAATATAACGGGAATGAAATTTGGTAATTTATAATTTAAATTGCATACAGAGTGACAGTGGTCCCGAACTTTTACATCACCCTCATTAAAAGGCTTCTCACATATACCACAAACAACTGCATTTGCAAAATTCTTCTTTTCTTCATTTGTGAGAGGAAGCAGTGGAGCTATTTCCTTTAAATAAGTATTGTACAACTCTCTCACATCAGCCTCAATACGCAAAACAAAAACTCTTACAGTGTCCGAACCGCGATATATCTGAAAACTCGAAATTGTGTGATCAAATGATGACTTAATTAAATAGCAAAAAGAATACGCCTCGTGTAAATGTGTTCTATTTGTATAAGACTGAGCGGGCGTGAGTTCACATGTATGCAAGGGTTTTAGAACAGTCTCAAAATCTGCATATACTACGAATGGCACTTTCATTTGTATTTCAAAGTTTTCAAATTTTAATATATTTTCAGGACATTCCTTGCCAAATTTATCGATTCGCGATTGCGTTGAAGGTATTGTTATATATAAATAGTTGCAATCATGTCTCCAACCATCACAAAAATATTTTCTATGATTATATGCGGAAATCTGACTTGAAACTAATCTAAATAAATCTTTTATCCAGCAGTAGTGCGTGTTAACGCACCCATTATTGCAACGGTGAGTATCCCCACAATCTTCAGAACTTAATAATAAATTTACGTGAATGTGTAGTTTTTCCTTAGAGTAGTGTAGAGGTCCAACAGTTTCATACATGATACTATTATTTTTAAATTTAGCCTCTAATCCATACACGTTAACGGAAATATTATTCATTTCCTCAAATTTATAAATATCACACAGTTTCATTGGAAAATTCAAACATTTTAAATTTAATACACGCGAGTAGTGGGGGTATGATGCTGTTTCTGTTTCACACCTCGTCGCAGGATAGAATGCTACAATAATAGCCCAAGCAAAACAATATTCATCCTAATTTTCAACATTAACCACAGCATTCTTGCATGCAACGAATTTGGGTAACTTTATATATGACGATCCGCGCATAGGACTAAACTTGTTAATATTAACTTCAAGGTACATAATTCGCTCAATAGCCCACCCTAAGAAAGAGAAATATATAAATAATATACTTTATAACGACCCCCTTTTTATATTTATTTCAAATTTAGTTTCATAAGAAGCAAGCCAGTTATTTTAAATCTTACCCAGCTAGCAAGCAAGAGACCCTCCAAATTTGTATATCCCAGGGGTGAGCTTTAACCTTTCCACCAATTTAGTTTGGATTGCTTTGATGTATATTTATATACAGGGTTTTTATTTTGGGCACCACCAGTTTTTTATATTTCAAGAATAGGTAATTAATCAAAAAAACTACATTAAACAAAATACATATCTATTCAATAAGAACTGGAAAAAATGAATATAAATTCGGTAACAAAACAGAATGCACAGTAATTAAAATCAACACACGTCAGTGTACTCAAAAAAAAGAAGACACAGTATTAGCTATAATAAAAATTTAGGGTTAATCAAATATTACAGTTAGCCAATAGACAATAATTGGTAACTACTTTGGTACAAAACAAATAAAATAACATAAGACATCAAATGTCAAATGAACATAACTGTAAAAAACAAATACATAAGGCAAAGTAAGGCATAAAGGTAAACTGAACATACGGTATATTTTCGGTACAAATCAAATACCTAAGGTAACATAAGACATAATTTGTCACATGAACGTGAAGATATAAAACACAGAAGTAAGGCAATATAAGACATCATTGCCTCATAAACATACGGTATATACTTAAACAAATACATAAGGCAAGGTAAGACATAATTTGTCACATAAACGTAAAGATACAAAACATATATAATGCAATATAAGACACCAATGTCAAATAAACATAACGGTATTTAACCTAAATAAACCAAGTTCAAACTGGAGTTCACGCAATACACAGTATGTATCAATTGCCAGGAAAGGAGTTGGCTATATTAAGTTAATCACTTACTTTCGGTAATTGCAAAGGTACTACTTGACTGCATACAAAAAACACCATAATATAACTTGTTCAAAACACCGCATTCCATAAGACAAAATACACCGCGGTAACTAAATGTACTATACCATATTACTTAATATGCCGCCACTAATTGTCTTTGGCAGCACTCACATAGGTCGGCTCGCCACCATCGATCCAGGCGGACTCTCACACCTACGTCCGCTCGCCACCAACGTTCTAGGATAACTCCCCTTCGATCCTTGATCGATCCAGTTGCTAGGCCCTACACCGCGCGCACTCCCGTGTTTTTGTCCAATCACAGGGCTACATGTTACGCAAACTTCCGCGGAAACAGACAAGGTCACGCACACTCCAGATTTAAATTTATATAATGCATATAAAAATACAAGAATATCTTTTTAACAACATCAGAGATTATATTTACTTTCCCATATTATTCGGCATATGCATTTTTATTGAGTGTTTCGACTTGCATCCAACCTTTGACTCTTTTCAAATATAATAATTTAAGCTCGCAGGGCCGTATTATAAAATTTTTAAATTAAATAAGCACTAACTTACTGCAACCGCAAGTGGTTTACTTGTTAAAGATAGGGCTTTCGATTAGGCCAAAAAAGTTGACCGTTACAACTTTTACTTGAAGACTATAAGATAGTTTACCTGAGTCACGTTCCTGAAATTCAGTTGTTTATGTACTCATCACTTCTACAAATACATCATATACCGCACTCAAGTCCGTTGATTGATCAACAATTTTGTTAGGTGTATTAAAGGATTTGATATCAGAAATATCCTGTGTTTGTATAATATATCTACCAAACGCCTCCATATTCACTTTCACAGACTTATGAATATTTACCATCTCATCAAGCACATTTAGAACTTTATGCTTGATTTCACCAAAAAACAGTACATAATCAGTATGATTGTTTTCACTTTGTACTCGATAGCTTATAATTCTACATTTCAAAGCACTGCGAACGACCTGCACACCATCAATCAGTGGAGCACATGAATTTGTTTTATGTTGTAATGTTGTTTTGTCAGTATGCATCTGATTTGCCGCAACCGTTACATTGCAACACCAACATGTATTTAATGCAGCGGTGGATATGTGGGGCTGATTCGTTTGTACATCTGCAGAGGTTGATGGTTTTGAATTACCTTGCGCGTCGCTAGGTTTACATTTTTTTATTGGTGGGCCATCATCTTTAAACTTTTTACAGGAACGCATCTGATGGCGTCGCATATTATCACGACGCCTAAAACTAGTACCACAAACACTACAATTATACATTGTGACTGCTCTGTAAGAGAATTAGTTCCAGAATGAATTTCCATCCACTCCCCTCCTTCATATATAGTAACACTGTGAACACAACCTTCAAAACCGCACGTTAAGAGTGACAGCATGAGAGGCTGCAACCTTAATCCACCGTATATGTGTACGATCAAGGTCGAAGGAATAGAAAACATCAAAAGCAACAGCCTTGAAAAAAGCGCGCGTACACGTGTGTGCTTAAAGTCACAGAAATTCAAACCCGCGAGCACAACGCCCTTGAAACATACGCTCGTATACGCATATGCTCAATGATGAAGGAGAGGGCCAATATAAATCAACTACTAAAATCGTTATCGTGTAAAAGAGAATTGTGCTTTCTGTTCAATTAAGTCATTAGGATCAGTCTCCGTGGTCGACTTTAATATTTCACTAGTATTTATTTTCTTTAGTTTGATATCAACGTGTGAGTACTTAAAACGTTTCGCAGTGGAATGTTTAAACATCATAGGTGCAACTATGTTTTCTAATTCTTCATTCGACTGTGTTTTATTTTTTGTTACTAACGCTGGATTAGACACTCTTCTATCTCTTTAATCTTCCTCATTAACCGATGGTAAATTAATTACGGTCGTCTCCTGACAATTTAATGGAACAGGGCGTGTGTTCTTTGTACACGAATTTTTAATTTACCTTTTTTACACAAATCACATTGGAAAGAGCAACTTTTATGAATATTAGTATGTCGTTAGACCACTAAGCCAAGAGAATGTCTTACTACAAATATTACATATATACATGTTTACTGTATAACATCAAATGACTAAATAGTAGCAGGTTACCCTTATTTATACTATTATTTATCCCTATGTTATACTTATTTATCCTTATTTATACCCTTCCTATGTATCCCCATATTCATGTTCACGTTCATGTCCATGTTTCATGTTCTCAACTGAAGTTTCGTATTTAGATGAAATTAAAACTGAACAAAGCAAAAGTCTTTATTCTACTCCTAAAAAATCTCCTGCTAATGTTTTAAACAAATATTTTTCGATGACTGGACTGGGTTTCTTGGGAGATACTTATCAATTTAATTCTGCCTCATAAAAATCCATTAGTGATAAACAGAATAACAGCGACTTATTTAATGAAGACGTGGAAAAAACCCAGCTATATATAAAAGAATTATCAAAAACAAGGGCTTATGAAGAATACTTGGAAGCATATGGTCTCCTACCGAGAACATAGTTCGAAGTAGTTCTGTAACATCCAGTGTCCCCGTATGCTTGTGAGTAAAATGAAGGATGTATCAAAATGTAACGCAGTAATGAGTTGTATATTCAGTTCGATTAAGGCTTTCATCCTCATCGGATCTTCCTAATTTTAATGCTAAATACTTTTTTCTAAGAACCTTCGATGCTTTATTAATTTTGTGTTTATGTTACTTATATTTTTCCAGTACATATATCTTTACCTACTTAGCTGGTTTATTAACCAGCTTTTAAACAGTTTTTACAGGCCTGTAGTTTTACTGGTACAGCTTTTTACAGGTCTGTACTTCTACTGGTACAGCTTTTTACAGATTTGTACTGCGCATGAATATTTATGAATGTTCATGAGTTCATGAAAATGAAACAAAACAGGTATTTGAGTTCCACGGCTGTTATTACCATGGCTGCCCTAATTGTTTTAAATATAGCAGAGATGACCCTCTGCACAGCGACCCATCTGAAACTTTAAATTTTCGATATGAGAGTACAATCGCTAAATGAAAAGCCTACGAAAACTTGGATACGAAGTATTTGAAAAATGGGAGTGTGAATTTAAAAGAGAGCTAAATGAAGAAGTACGAAGCCCTACTGAGAGTCACGCTCTGATTTTATCTGTGCCGCTTAATCCTCGAGATGCTTTCTATGGCGGTTGTACTGGAAATACCTTGGAATATTATGAAATCAAAGAGGGAGAGAAAATTAAAAACGTCGATATTTGCTCCTTATACCCCTGGGTCTGTAAATATGGCAAGTTTTCTGTGGGACACGCTGAAGTTTATGTAGGAGAAGAATGCTCAGATATAAATTTAAAACAAACAAATGGCCCGATCAAATGTAAGATTTTATCACCAAGGAACCTGTACCACCTTATACTTCCTGTAAAAATGAACAACAAACTAATGTTCGTTCTGTGTCGTGTCTGTGTCGAACAAATGAGACAAAGTGATTGTTATCACGAAGATGAAGAAAGAACTATGGTTAGCACTTGGGTCATTGACGAAATATTGAAAGCACTCGCGAATGGTTATGAAATGAAACAGATTTACGAGATTTGGAAGTATGACATTCAACAGTTCGATAAAACCACAAAGAAAGAGGGGCAGTTCATGAAACGAGAAGGTGTCAAATTAGAATTTTCTGAGGTTAATAAAAATCCTGGGTTACAATCTCAAACCAAGCTTATCTTGGATTCGTTTTGCGAAAAGTTTGGTCAGCGGGAGAATCAATCAAAAATAAAAATTGTCAACGTTCCTGGTGAGTTTTTCAATATATTGTCAAATCCCGAAATATAAGTTAACGGTGTAATTCCAATAAACGAGGATACTCTTATCGTTAATTATGAGCAACAGAAAGAAGCCTACGATTCTCTAACTACAGTAAATATAGCCATAGCATCCTACGTTACAACTCAAGCCAGGCTCAAATTATATAGCTATCTTGAACAATTGGAGCAGCGAATACTGTACTATGGTACCGACTCTGTCATCCATATTTCAAGGGAAGGTGAACCTGATGTACCTATAGGGAGTTTTATTGGAGATATGACCGTCGAATTGGAAAAGTATGGACCTGATAGTTACATTACAGAGTTCGTTTCTGGAGGTCAAAAAAAACTACTCATATAATGTTTTCTCTACAAAGAAACAAAGCGAGGAGGTCGTGTGTAAGGTGAAAGGAATTTCCTGAATTACGCAACTAGTCAGCTGATAAATTTTGACAGCATAAAGAGCATGATTCTTAATAAATCTGTACCTATTTATATTACTTCTAAAAATATTCGAAGAACAAAAGAGCACGAAGTCGTAATAAGGACAGAAACAAAAGTATATAAACCTAATTCCACTAAAAGGAAATTTTTTAATAACCACAGCTCTTCCTTAAGACTTTAAAAAACCTAAAGTCGAAAAGCCGTAATAAAAATAAATAGTTTCTCTAATAACCCGTTAATATTTTTTAAAAACATCTCTTCTTTGTATTAGTGATAAATCAGTTATTTTTTAAATTGTATCATGTCAATTCTATATTAATTCCTGCATTTTATGTATATTTATATTAATCTGATCTAAGTACTGCTAATTATTCCATATTGTTATATTAGTATAATCAATAATTCTATTGTATTACATATGTAAGAAAATCTATTTTGTTGTAGAATGCCTAATAATTATGTAGCAATAAAATCTATGTAAAATATGAATAGTGCATTTCATTAAAAGTTTTTGTTTTCTTTTTTACAGATGTGTTTTTTTAATCGCTTTTGGGTAAGATGATGGAAAACTCTTTTGAGCTTGTTGCCTTTGTCACGTCCGTTTCAAATCCTTGAAATTAGATGACTACACCAATTAATACTTATTAGAGCGTGCTATAAACTGCTTATATTCCATCGATAGCTGTTTTATGTATGGGGCAACATGGATGTTTAAAATGACATCCGAATGGGGGCACATAGACCTTGGTAAAGATTGCCTAAAAAATGAGATTAGGGTTATGCAACCACGGGGGGCCTCAACACTGAAGAGTCACAACACCGGGGGTCTACGTCACGTGCCAAAGTGAAGTTATGAGGAGCTGGGAGCCACGGGTCTGCTAACAGAGAGAGATGGTTCTAAGTGAGATTATGTTTGCCCACGGGGCATCAATGAGACATACGGTTATATTGTACAGGAGGGCGATACACGAGGTCTAAGGCAGCCCTGCATAAACACTACAGAACCCTATTACGGGGGCACACCTCAAGCTCTATAGCAGGGGAAAAGACCCACGGAGATCCACACAAGTCTTACAGGGGCCGCGAAGCCCTACGGAGGGCTCCATTTTAGGGGACGGATTACCATCCCAACCGACCCCATACCTACTTATAATGCACCGCGTGCTTATGCTAGAGAACTGTGTACGGCTTAAGATCGATAAAGAGCTGCTCTACGAGCCCAAGTAAACAATTTGTATGTGCTAATGTGAAATGAATGGAGTATAAATCGGATCAGCCAGTGCTACCAACATAAAAATTAGGGCCGTAAAATACATCGAAACTTTGCAATAACCTTTTTGTAGCAGGGTAGTAAACGCTAGTATAAAGCTATCAAGAAAATGATATCATTCGTTGCATTTACTATTTGGTATACATAACTACATAGTATAGTTGTAGTTCTCGTCACCATTATTCAAGTAGCAACAACGTTAGTAGCATCTGCTACTTTATGATAAAATCTCTGAAGGGAAATAATTTTGGTTTTTGTGATCCCTATTTGTATGTGAATATGTGAATGTTACTACTTGTTTTCTGTACAATGTTACCATAATACTTCAATAAGAAAGACCCGTTCTCTAAAAAATTGTTTTTTTGAAAAAAAGATTTTTTTCAAAAATTACGTGCAGCCGAATATGAAAATTTTTATGGAAAATATGTTTTTGCTTTATGTGTATTATGAAGTAATAATTTATTTATAAAACATGTTTGCAAATGACCATTTTTAATAGAAAAATGGATTCCAGAATTAAATTTATATCCATGTCAATATGACGTCATCATTCAATAATAGAAAAATGGCGAATTTGGTTCGAGTAATATATTTATATAAACAAGGTATTTGTCACTTAATAGTGACAAAACCAAAATATTTGTCTTCAAAGTTACATTTGCTATAAAGTAGAAGATGCGACTATGTTATAGTTGTTGCTACTTGAAAAACGGGACGGGAACTATAACAATTTCACTATGTAATTATGTATACCAAAAAGTAGCAAATGCGACGAATGACGTAATTTTCTTTTTAAACTGGCGTCTATTACGCTGCTACGAAAAGGTTACTGCGAAATTCCCACATACTTTACGACTCTCACTTTTAAATTGGTAGAGATGGCTGGTCCATATATACTCCATTCATTTCATATGAGTAGATGCAAAATATTTGCCTAGGCTCGCAGGACGATCCTTTGTCGATCTTCAATCATGTAAAGTCATGCATAGGCGCGCGGTATATTATATAAGAAAAATGTGTTTACATAATACTGCGCGGTTATACTAGAATTTTTTATGTACTTATGTGAAATGAATGGAGTATAGGTAAATATTATTTTATTGTTTGGGATTGACAGCATGTTAATGACTGACTAAACGTCAACAAGTGGAAGTGTTAGGGAAAATCAAACAAATGATTAACTTGGGGATTTACCTTGAACACCAACAAAATTCATTGTGGCGAAAATCTCGATTGGCCAAAGTTGACAATTTTATTCATATGTTCTGTCATCTCATTACTCACATAATAGTGAATTTTGTAACTTCCCTAAGTTATTCATTTGTCTGAATTTCGCGAATTTGTTCAGTGGGCGAAATTTTAATAACAATTAACGGTAAATTACAAATGATTACAATTAATTATATTCTTTACATCAACATTTGTTGATTCTTCACCGCAGTGTCCGATTTTCACGAGAATTTTTCTAACTTGGTTTTTTACCTGTTTTAACGAATAAGGGACCGACACTTATCAGTATCAATCAAATAAACTGTTAAACTGTTCACTTAACTGTAACATAACTTTTCTATAAATGGTCGATGAATGCCGAAAATTTTTTATTGTTTTTTACTAGTTTTCGACGCCGCGCCGTGTTCGATTAGTTCCTAATTAGAAAATATTGACTTAAAAGTTGATATCACTTTATATTAGGTTTTTAAGCATACGTAAATTTGTGGTCATTTTGATCTACTGGGGAGTAGTAAAAATCACTTTAAAGTCTCTTCGTTCGTAGGAATAACATTATTTTTACTTAAGATGTCACTAATAAATTACACAATTTTAAAGGTCTAGTAAATTTTCCGACAACGTTATAGGACCTTTGTATAGAACACTATCAGTTATCATTACTTTGAAGTGATTCTTTGGTAACCCTGTGCAGTTGGCATTACCACCAATTCTCATTTTAATGTTGAAAGTTTTGCAGAGTAGTATCCGCGACGTTGTACATACTGCTGCAGTTAGGGTAATAACTGGACAGTAACACTGACGTAGCTTTCCACGAAACATCAAAACACTATATACTGCACTCAACGCGCGTTTTGCCAACCAAGTTCATCTGGAGATGATTAAAACAAGTTTAATCATCTCCAGATAATGCAAACTTGGTTGGCGAAACGCGCGTCGAGTGCAGTATATGGTGTTTTGATGTTTTGTGGAAAACTACGTCAGTGTCATCTTAACATCAAAGGTTCAACCCACTTTATAATTTTACAGTACATGAATTCAGTAACATTTACGTAATTGTACCATATCGGCATACCGCAGGCTGAATTTTACACTAAAGTCGTAAATTTAGTGACAATTATGTAATTATATTATATATATTAAAGTATGTATAATATGTATGGGTATATCTCACATAACGGTAGAATTTGACCTGAGAAATTTTAAGAAAATAAACTTTAATTCTTAGTAGTTGTCAGACCATTAGTAATTGCCATTATGTTTAGTTATTATTTTTATATTATCAGCACCGATCAATTTTGATTTTTAACCGATTTTTAGGCCTTTTAGGTAATTTTGCCTTCGTCATTTTCGTAATGACTTCCCTCATTAATGAAATGATGATTCGTAACGACGAACTTCATTACCAAAATGACATTCGTCATTTTGGTAATAAAATGACGAAGTAAAGGTATTTTAAACCGATTACTTATCAGTTGAGTAATAATAAGTACTTACGGTTTATTGCTGAAACAAACATTTATTTAGAACAATTACAATAATGTAAACACCAACATTATATTTTACAGCACGTCATACTGAAATATGTCATTGTTAATACGAAAGTTATGCTTAACGATACATGCCAAATGATAGGTTCTTTGACAAGTTATACATTTATATCCCATGTTACTGATACTAAATTTCCAGGTGCACACAAAACAAAGACACGAATGAACTTTTTTATTGTTTAGGGACGACTCTTGTACGAAATTGTCTGGTATTTTTTTTTTAAAACTCTATCACCGCTTTATTCGAAAATTTTAACAGTGCTACTTCCTGGGAAATCTAATACCAATGTTAGGGAAAAAGCAACTTAATTATGGGAATTTAATGCAATATATAGAAGACCTTTCATGAAAGTCAAAAGTCAAGATGTTAGATCACGTTAATCAGTTAAAAAATCATACAGGAAATTTCCGCTAATTCATTCTCCTGTTTAACATTCACTGCTCCCTGATTTTGTACTATTAGAATATCTGAAATAATATTGACTTTTCTGTTACTGTACTTAATTTAGCTTAATTTCTCTTGGTATTTTCCGTTAACTGCCGTTTTTGAACTATGAAGCTGTTAGGGAATATAGATAGAATATAATATATGATAATATCAGGCAAGTAATTTCTCCTCGCGCATAAAGAAAACATGTTAAAAATCATGAAAAGATTTTTTCACAGAGAAGGTAATTTTTCAAGAAAAATTATATGTGTGAAATAATTTAGAAATGAGTTTATCAGTGTAATAAAAATATTTTAAAAATGATACGTTTGGCTCCAGGCAAAAAGACAACACTGGCTTGATCCATGGGGTAATGTTCGCATATTTGTCCAAACTTGCAAATAAAATGGCTCACTTTTCTTTAAAACAGAGTTTCTGCTTTTCCTTTGTTCCATGTTATTTGGTGTAGGCTCATTATTGCGGAAATTGGTAATAATTTCTGGGGTACTTTAATTTTGGCCTGTTTGATTTCATCCACTGACACTTCCCACAAATCAATTTTGCAATTTCGCAACTTCTGGACGAAACATTTTGCAGGTGAAACGTCCTTACCCTGAAGAATCAGTCTATCTGCATTTCTTTTTAGAGTTCGACCGACCCCATCCATAGGCCCTTTGTCGTGGCCGCTGGCACTATAGTTCCATGAAAGGTTTTCAATACATTTAAATAAGGCTGAAACTTGTTTTAAAAGGAAAAATATATTGCTTCTGTTCTTATATTGCGATGTCGGCCCATCGGAAAAAAATGTATCGTTTTTGTGTTGGGAAATTCAAGCGATAATTTATTTAATAACCGTCTTAGTACACTCACATTTCGTACGCCTGATGATCAATATTTTCACTAACAGAACAAAAAAAATTAGCTTCTTTTTTGTTTAGTCTTAATATTTAAAGTGTAATAAATACCAGCGTGCAGGGAGAGTTGTTTTCTGGATACACCAAAATGCATTGATTGAACTTCCATTGCATATTTTGTCACATAATTTTCTGAAACGTCTATTTGGTTTATTACATTTTGTTGTATTTCAGATTTGACTTCTCTTAAGTGACTCAATCTAGCATTGCATCACATGAAAGTTTTCCTTAAATGAAAACATTTGGTTGTCAAATATTTTCCTAAGGGTGTCATTTTATCATGATTAATCGTCTTTCTGATTTCTCTTTCTTACCCTTTAATATATTTTTTTTCCGTTATTGATTGCCATTGCTGATAATATAGCAGTTATTTTAAACTACCGTCTTATAATGGACATGTTTTACTAATACAAATTTGCATACCCCTGTCATACAAATCAGTTGTTCAACATTGCACACCATTTCCTGAACTATTCTTCCAATATTGTTGAAGGTAATTATTTCTTTAGAGTGCAGTTTTTTAATGATTAATCCAAAATTGGCGTGTTTCACACATAAACAAGTGTCTCTATTGGAATACTTTGGGGCCAGAATCCAAAATGGTCTAAGACGGCAAAAGGTAGAAAAAGAGATTCTTTTGCCTATTTCAGTATTGAACTTGATATGCAAGTTTTTAAGTGTATCTAAAAGAATTCGCTTTTGTTTTTTCAATTTATGTTTAAATGTGTAATCTTTTTTCCGGCACACATTCTAGAATTATCATCTTGCTCCAGGAATTTTCGGATATCTTCTCTCATTTCATTAGTTAAGGATTCATTTCTTTATTTTTTTTTTTTCGTTCATATTGAGACAATAATGTGAGGTTTGATCGCAGTTTTTTATGCTGCGCTTGTAACTTATTAAATGCCTTGCTTTACCAATAAGGCGATCATTTCTTTAACAGATGTCCACATAGATTTTTTTTATAATTTCTTTATCTTTTTCATTGCCCGTACTGTTAATATTTTGTATCAATTTATCTTCAAGCAACTCCCCGAAAAGTAATCGTTTACTAATTTTTGGTGGAATCAAGAGATTAACTTTTGTGTTTGGGGAGTTCTTTGTCGTAGACTTGGGCGTAGACAATCTATGTAGACGTTGTTTGTATTTATTAGCATCCCTCTGGAGTTTGTCAATTTCAGCTGTTACCTTTCGCAAGCGTCTATAATCCTTAGCTCTGTCTCTCCGAATTTTTTTTCAACCAGTCAATTTTCTCGAATTACTGCTTGAAGGGAGCTGTACGTTTTCATCGTTTTCAGAGGCAGATGGAGTATTACTTCTTAAGTACTGGTCTATCTCTTGAATTGTCTTTTGTCTGCGTCGGTTAACCGTACTCGCAGTCTTCCATTTTTTTCTTAATTCTTTTTGCTCTCTTCTATTCAGTTCATTTATAGTCTTAATGGATCCCTCTTCTTATTTGTTTTTATATCTTTCTCTCTCCATTAATCTTTTTATGGCAAGCTTTTCTTCAGACATTTTCGCTCTAAACCTCCTTACTCTTTCTCTATTCAATAACTTATTTCTTTCTTCAATTTTCGATGATCTTTTGCGCTTTCCCATTATAATGATTAAATTTTCTTGTATTTCCGCAAAATAATATTGCACATAACTTTTGGAGCGGGTGGGTGATGAACCTTATAGAATCAAACCCATCGTTAGTAAGCTATTTTAACATCTCTGTCATTAATGTAGTTATCATTTCGGTAATTATGTAGCATTACCCAAATGACGAATGTTCACTAAAATGACTGAAACTATCTCTGTTTTCAAATACCTTGGCCTGATTTTTTGAGGTTATGTTCTTACGCGTCATCAACTTGTAAGAGTAGTGGTGAGAGGTATGAAACTTCTCGTATGGTATAAATGCTACTATCCGACCGACATCATAGAGGTCTCTGTGGTGGATAGCGACTTGCGAAATAAGTACCGAGAGCGGCGACCTCTAGCCCAGGTGGACTAAACTACTGTTATTAAATATGATTTGAAGGAAACAACTACTCAGCGGGCAAATACCCCGACCTACATTGGATTACACCTTCAAATCATGATAGATCGATAGCCAATATCATTTGTCAATCCCTAACCAGACATAGACCGGTTTCGAACTTATTTGTTCTCCTCAGTATGCCATAGGTTATGGAACAGACAAATGATAATGGCCAAACTGCTAGTCATATACTAACTAAGGTAAATTGAGTAGTGGTGAGAGATATGAAACTTCTCGTATGGTCTAAATGCTACTATCCGACTGACATCATAGATGTCTCTGTGGTGGATAGCGACTAGCGAAGGAAGTACCGATAGCCCAGGTGGACTAAACTACTGTTATTAAATATGATTTGAAGGAAACAACTACTCAGCGGGCAAATACCCCGACCTACATTGGATTACACCTTCAAATCATGATAGATCGATAGCCGGGGTATTTGCCCGCTGAGTAGTTGTTTCCTTCAAATCATATTTAATAACAGTAGTTTAGTCCACCTGGGCTAGAGGTCGCCGCTCTAGGTACTTGCTTCGCAAGTCGCTATCCACTACAGAGACATCTGTGATGTCGGTCGGATAGTAGCATTTAGACCATACGAGATGTTTCATACCTCTCACCACTACTAAATTTACCTTAGTTAGTATATGACTAGCAGGTTGGCCACTATCATTTGTCTGTTCCATAACCTATGGCATACTGAGGAGAACAAATAAGTTCGAAACCGGTCTATGTCTGGTTAGGGATTGACAAATTATATTGGCCATCGATCTATCATGATTTGAAGGTGTAATCCAATGCAGGTCGGGGTATTTGCCCGCTGAGTAGTTGTTTCCTTCAAATCATATTTAATAACTTGTAAGATGTTGTAGAAACAAATAATTTCCTTCAAGACGTTACCGGAATGAGTTTACATTAAAATCTCAAATTTTTATACTTTTATATAAATGAAAACAAATAAAAAAGACATACTTACCACCAGCAATAGCACTACTACATCGCGGCACACACTTGCAAGGTCAGATTGCATTCAAGCTCTAGATAACGAAAATTGGCATCACGAACGTATGCCATTACCGAAATGATATAAAAGTTGATGACAAGTACAAAATATTTTTTTTTCAAAAAAATTTGAATGTATTTACCATCTAGACTATTATTTTCAGAAACTACTTTGTATTTATAGCCAATCTCTATTTTTAGAAAACAGTAGCATTCTGTTTAGTCCGTTACAAACCTCTGCAAACATCACAGGTACAGTGAGTGACAGTTAAAGAAATGACGATTGAAGATATATTTTAAACTACTTTTATTGAAAAATAGATAGAAAAGTTGGGATATATAATATGTAGTTGTAGAATAAAGTTGAATTAAACTGATAGGACGTATTTTGCTCACAGAAATGCAGTATTTTATAAAAAAAATTATCATGATATGAATTCGCCTGTTATGTGACAATAAGCCGTATATTAAAGCATGTATAATATATGTATTAAAGTGTGTATATTTAATTACCGATTCCAGTTACCGTTACATTGGTGCTGGTTGGGATCGCATACTCGGGAACGAAAAATAAATTATAACAAAAGGGAGCTCCCCTAATAACGTCTAAATTATAGCTAATCAGTTATTTTGGCAATATTAAACTTGTATGTATAAAAATGTTGATAAAAAAAATAGTAACTATTCCTTCCTATTGTTCTAATCTTTAAGTCTCGATCAGCGATACTACTTACAATATGCTTGTCATTATTCGTTTAACTACTTCTATTCAGGCGGAACCAGTGTTTCTTTTAATTCGAAATTTCGACAAATATTGGTGGTACCTTGTTACCAGCGATATTTGTTTATTAAGATTACCAGAATTTTCTGGGCATAAAGTAGTCGGTAACGAGATATTATCGTTTTTACGTAGGTATGCTCGGCTATGGAATCACGTAAAGACTAGCTTGATCTTACATAAACTCAGGGTCGTGGGGGCGGTGTTTGGCCTGTACCTAGAGAAAACAGAAGGTTGCCTTAAGGGTGGTCGAAGGCTAAATGTTGAGAGCTATGAGGCCATTAACAAAAAAAAAGCTTTATAGCAATATTCCTCCTTCAGCACAATAAAACAGTCTTTAAAAAACAATAGCAATATATATATATATATATATATATATATATATATATATATATATATATATATATATATATATATATATATATATATATATATATATATATATATATATATATATATATATATATATATATATATATATATATATATATATATATATATATATATATATATATATATATATATATATATATATATATATATATATATATATATATATATATATATATATATATATATATATATATATATATATATATATATATCGTCATCCCGGAAGAAAAACGACACAACTCAAAATTCATAGTTTTGAGGAAAACAGGTTTGAAGATTACGTTTGATTTCAAAATGATATTGACCATAGCATAAGCAGGTTTGCATTCCAAGTTTTTTGCCATGAAATAAAAATTTCACACTCTTATAAATGGTATTCAGGGAACAGATAATAATGTGTAAATATGATATTTCAACTCTTATTTCGAGTTATGATACTTTAGTTGAAAAATTATCACCATATTTTTGATATAATATGCTCTTTATTTAATAATAATAATAATAAGCAACAGTCGCAAAATCGTTAAGTATAGTAACAGTTTCTACCAGTAAGATAACTCAGAAGTATTTATATAACATCTACAAGGCACTATAAAAATCGTAATACATGTATGGTACAGATTTTTTCTTGAAAAGAGACATTAGGCTGGCCTTTTTTTCTCTGTGATACCGATCTTCTTTTTTGTAGGCTTTTTTTAAAACCAACTTTTCAATACCGTCAACTAAATTTCTCCTTTCCTTCAGAACTTTGATCAGCTGATAATCATTTTGTTCATAAGTGGTTTTATAGAAGTGTATCCCTGGATGCGCTTTTTCCACTTTCAACACATTAACTTCTGTTAATTTGAAACTATTTCTATCTTCATCTTTAATATTATTTAGCCATCCTAGATCAGAGTTTAGAGATTTTAAGTCATGAATATCGTCATGACAGAGTTATAAAACCTTATAAGGAACGCCCGTTTTTTTCGCGCATCTTATTAGAGAAACGTATTGCTCAGGATTATAGATAGACCCTGCCTTTTTAGCTCTATTAATTTGCCTCTCGATTACCGAATGGGCATTATCTCCCTCGTTTTGGCTGTGGCCTGTTATTAAGAATTTAGGTGTGATGCTCTTGATATTGTACTAAGTGAGGGCATAAAAGTACATTCCAACTACAAATTTATTTTTTTGTTGACCTGCACAGTTATCTGAGAATAATACGATTTCTAGTTCATCCTCTTCTTGGATCCCATTGGTTTTATACCTATCTGACAGAGAATTAAAGTAGCGCATTAAACATGTGCCAATTTCAGTGGCTCCTCTGTGTGCTTCGCACTCGTGCCACACAAAGCACTGTACCTCATTCGATTTTAAGTCAAACACTGTCAGATTAAAAACTGACAGCTTTGAGACGTAATAAAATTTTGATGATTGAGCAGTGGGACATAGAAGTACGGCCTGTAAATCAAACACTGCTACTGCTCCACTGTGTGAGGTTTTGTCTTGCTCCTTTTCTTTTCGTGCTAGTTGAGTCTTTTTTAAGTGATTTTGACATCTAACTTCAATTTTAATTTTTCTTCTGGTTTAGAATTGGAGTATTCTACACAAAGATCACACTGATCCTTCTTTGGAATAAAGAAGGATACATTGAACTCGTGATTAAAGATTCGCGAGTACATCATGTAGTTTACAAACGCTTCATTATTTTTTTTGCAGGTATCTACATAATCTCTATGCAGGTCTGCCAGTGATTTTCCCACCTCTATATATTCTCTGGATGAACCAGCCCGACAATAATGACTGGGAATCCTAGGTATCGAATTTATATGAGCTCTTGCACCATCTTTGATTTTGTCGTCGATTTTGGCATGTTTGCCATGTTTCCCTCTTTGGTCTTCCGTAATCATTTGACCGCTAAACATCTTTCGTTTCTGCAGAACAGTTCTTATTGGGCGGTCATTAATTCCTAATGTAGCTTTGAAAAACCGTTTACATATTTGAATTTTTTCTTTATTAATTTCAAAATAAAATGGATTATTTTGACTTCCGTGTGGTATTTTCTTTAATATACCGATATTTTGGATTGATCTCTACCATACTTTCTAACAAAAAATCTCTTTGCCTCTGAAAATCTTTCAGACTCCAATAATCGCCGAAATTTTATTCCGATTATCTTCAGAAATTTTCGTGGAACATTTCAGTCTGCATTTCTGTGTACAGGGAGGCATCATTTTTCGTTCTGGGAACTTTTTTCTAGAAGCCGAGGAGGTTATGTAAGATGTTCCTGAATTCCTTGCCCGCTTAGCTTTATTTTTGTGCCAGTCTTCCGGTTTAGCCACTCGTTTCTTTCCGTTTTTTTCAACCGTACTTTCGTCTGAATCTGCCAGCTCCAGAAGTTCATCAGGTAGTTGGTTATTACGAGAGTTTACATCGACTGGAGTGTAATTTGGATCAAGCAGACTATCATCTGAGTCTTCTTCATGTGAATTCCCAGACGAGCTCGAAGTGGTGGATCCTTCACTTGAGTCACTCTCTTCATTTTCATCTGAAACTGCTTTGGTTGAACTACCACCTGATTTTTCATCTGTGAATAAATAATAATCATTCTGAGGTGCTCCAAAATTTTTAAACAAAAATCTTATTTGATTGATTTGAATTACAAACTGGAAGCTCTTCAGTGTTTGATTCACAGTTATTCACTCTATCTTTCAGTTTATCAGCTTCCCCATCTAAAAAAACTAACAGTAAACAGTGACGCAAGGTGACAATTAGAAGACTTAATTCTCTTACCTGCTTCACTATAGCTATCTTCATGCTTACTGGTTTTTTTTCTTCATCCTCCACAGCTCTCTGCTGCACCAGCTGCAGCATTAGCGCTCCTCTGCTCAACATTGTAACTGAAATAGTATAAAATTGTGAGATTAAGTATTACCTACATTTTCTAGAAAAATGACAAATCGAAAAATTATTACCGCAAAGTTAGGTTATGCCGCTGAATGAATTTTATTTTAAGAACAATATCGCTCTATAAGAGCTTGTTTGGTGTTGGAAGTAAAGTGACACAAGCGCGCTATTGCGGTGGATTTATATATATACATATATATATATATATGTTAAATTCGTTTTCCGGGTATACTCCCGCGTAGGTGATAGGCCCCGAGAGGGACCGTGGTTGTCTGAACGACGTTTCGGCAGAATCTCATCTGCCATCTTCAGGTTCTAACAGATAACTGCTTACTGCGGCTTCTGGTAACTCGAACTGAAATGACGTTTTCTGGATCTGGCAGTTCTTTATATACTCTACCTATGTTACGCTCTGTTGCTCTCGACACACTCCGGGCGTCATGGTCTGCTGCACCCATCTCCTGATTTCGAGCGCGGCTTCGTGTAATCGGTCCTGTTCGGGCGCGCATGCGTGTGTCTGTGCTTATGTCACGGTCTGTTGCACCCATCTCCTGATTTCGAGCGCGACTCCGTGTACTTGGTCCTATTAGATTAGCTCTGGTTGGTTCCTCTTCGTGTGTTCGTTGCGTTATGTTTCTTGCTTCCTCATGGACAGCAGCATGCAATACCAGAGCAGGCTTCCATGTGGTAGGTAGTCTTTGGGTGTCATCTCGTGTATTTAGATTGTGTGGTCTTTTCTCTATTTCTATGGCCTCTCTGATGATTCTTGACTTGTAATGCTCGATATTGGCTAGTGTTTTTGTTTTGTCGAAATCAATCCTATGTCCCGTAGTTTTGACATGTTGAGCTAAAGATGATGTTCTCTCGTCTTTTCTAACAGCGTTTATGTGTTCTTCGCGTCTTGCACTTATTTTTCTGTTGGTCTGTCCTATGTATGATTTGTTGCAATCTTGGCAAGGTATTTCATATACCCCTTGACTTTCTAGAGCAATTTTGGTCTTTGGATTTCGAAGAATGGTGCTGATTTTCTTGTCGGTCTTAAAAGTTGTTTCTATTTTATGTTTACGTAGAAGTTTGCTTATTTTATCCGTTGTTCCTTTTATGTATGGCAGATAGACTTTTGCTATGGGTTGTTCGGAGTCCTCTTGATTTCTCGGCCGAGATGGTTTTGACAACTTCTGTATTCTTTGTTGTGTGAACCCATTCTTTCGCAGCGCTTTGTGAAGAGTTGACATTTCTTCTTTGAGGTTGTCTGCATCTGCTAGTCTCTGCGAGCGTGTGACTAATGTCTTTACTACTGAGTTTAGTTGTGCTGGATGGTGGTGTGACTGTGCATTTAGGTATCTGTCAGTGTGAGTGGCTTTTCTATAAACTGTGTGGCCTAGACTTCCGTCCTGCTTCTTCTTGACCAGTACGTCGAGAAATGGTAGCTGACTGTCAGTCTCTACCTCCATGGTGAACTTAATTTTGTCGTGAATACTATTCAGATGTTCTAAGAAGTTAGTGAGATTCTCTCTTCCATGAGTCCAAATCACAAATGTGTCGTCGACGTACTTTAGCCATAGGCTTGGTTTTAATGGTGCAGATTGTAGTGCTCGAGTTTCTAACGTCGTTCAGACAACCACGGTCCCTCTCGGGGCCTATCACCTACGCGGGAGTATACCCGGAAAACGAATTTAACATTCACCATCCGCGAAAACCTGAAAAACAACATAATATGTCTCTACGGGGAGAAGACATTTCATCAGACAAGAAACTACGAGAAAATATTATCAAAAAGAAGGAAACTTTTTTGCAATCTCGCATTTCTGCAACGCTGCCGGGATGAAAATATCATTCTGAAATGCATGGAATTGACGTTCCACAGAAAGGATCAACACACAAAAAGAATTCTCCGAAAAACTAGCCTAACCTTGATGAGAAAATCAATCCACGACACTAGACGGACATTAGACAACATCAATACACAGTTACTAGACCAGCATCTTTATTTAAGCAGAACTATCGACCCGACATTATGGACCATTATTGACCAACTTGCACATTTCAGGGAAGAAAGAGATAATGATTTAACTACAGAGAGGTTAAAGAATAAATTTAACCGCCTTCAACTCCAACAAAAGCCCATCAAGAAATCCGAACAATTAGAACCTACAAGAGTAGTTCACAATGTGTCCAGTTACCATCTCAATGAGGCCTCGTTGAATGTATTAGCCAAGGGATTTAACTTCGCGATAGCACCAGCACGTCTACCGGTAGAAGACATAATCTGTGGTGTAGAATCGGCCATTGGCAATTTAGATAAAAACATAGCGGAAACTATACGCCAGGACACGTCACGTATATTAAGAACAGCCCGTATACCAAAGAGGAATCTACAACACGAGGAATTAGAAGCACTGAAGACCTTACGACAAAATGAGGACATCATAATTTTACCCGCAGACAAAGGAAACGCAACAGTAGTGATGAACAGCGACGATTATCATACAAAAATAGAAAGTCTACTAGGAGACACTGCATATCAGCTTATTACCACAGATCCTATTACTTACCTGGAGAAGACGACAAAAGCCAAAATCAAAGCCAGTCCAATCGACAAAGAGACACAGAACCAGATCATCCCGCGAGAGAAGTCTTCAACATGTCCCAAATTTTATGGTCTACCAAAGATTCACAAAGAAGGAGCTCCTCTAAGACCAATTGTTAGCTCAATAGGGTCACCCACACAGCAGTTAGCAAGACACTTAGCCAGACAACTACAACCATTTGCCGAGGAAGTTAAATCCTACGTGAAAAATGCAGACCATTTCATTGAGTTATTAAGAAATCAGACCGTCCAAGCGGAACATCTTCTAGTGAGCTTCGATGTCATATCCTTGTTCACCAACGTACCCGTAGAGGAGTCACTCGACATTATCAAGCGAAAATATCATCCAGCAGATCATATTCTTAGGCTAACTCAACATTGCCTAAATAATACCTATTTTACATACAATGAGCAACGCTACAGACAAACCGAAGGAGCCCCGATGGGCTCCCCCCTATCTCCAGTTATTGCCAATCTCTTTATGGAGGATTTAGAAACTCGAGCACTACAATCTGCACCATTAAAACCAAGCCTATGGCTAAGGTACGTCGACGACACATTTGTGATTTGGACTCATGGAAGAGAGAATCTCACTAACTTCTTAGAACATCTGAATAGTATTCACGACAAAATTAAGTTCACCATGGAGGTAGAGACTGACAGTCAGCTACCATTTCTCGACGTACTGGTCAAGAAGAAGCAGGACGGAAGTCTAGGCCACACAGTTTATAGAAAAGCCACTCACACTGACAGATACCTAAATGCACAGTCACACCACCATCCAGCACAACTAAACTCAGTAGTAAAGACATTAGTCACACGCTCGCAGAGACTAGCAGATGCAGACAACCTCAAAGCGCTGCGAAAGAATGGGTTCACACAACAAAGAATACAGAAGTTGTCAAAACCATCTCGGCCGAGAAATCAAGAGGACTCCGAACAACCCATAGCAAAAGTCTATCTGCCATACATAAAAGGAACAACGGATAAAATAAGCAAACTTCTACGTAAACATAAAATAGAAACAACTTTTAAGACCGACAAGAAAATCAGCACCATTCTTCGAAATCCAAAGACCAAAATTGCTCTAGAAAGTCAAGGGGTATATGAAATACCTTGCCAAGATTGCAACAAATCATACATAGGACAGACCAACAGAAAAATAAGTGCAAGACGCGAAGAACACATAAACGCTGTTAGAAAAGACGAGAGAACATCATCTTTAGCTCAACATGTCAAAACTACAGGACATAGGATTGATTTCGACAAAACAAAAACACTAGCCAATATCGAGCATTACAAGTCAAGAATCATCAGAGAGGCCATAGAAATAGAGAAAAGACCACACAATCTAAATACACGAGATGACACCCAAAGACTACCTACCACATGGAAGCCTGCTCTGGTATTGCATGCTGCTGTCCATGAGGAAGCAAGAAACATAACGCAACGAACACACGAAGAGGAACCAACCAGAGCTAATCTAATAGGACCAAGTACACGGAGTCGCGCTCGAAATCAGGAGATGGGTGCAACAGACCGTGACATAAGCACAGACACACGCATGCGCGCCCGAACAGGACCGATTACACGAAGCCGCGCTCGAAATCAGGAGATGGGTGCAGCAGACCATGACGCCCGGAGTGTGTCGAGAGCAACAGAGCGTAACATAGGTAGAGTATATAAAGAACTGCCAGATCCAGAAAACGTCATTTCAGTTCGAGTTACCAGAAGCCGCAGTAAGCAGTTATCTGTTAGAACCTGAAGATGACAGATGAGATTCTGCCGAAACGTCGTTCAGACAACCACGGTCCCTCTCGGGGCCTATCACCTACGCGGGAGTATACCCGGAAAACGAATTTAACATTCACCACCCGCGAAAACCTGAAAAACAACATATATATATATATATATATATATATATATATATATATATATATATATATATATATATATATATATATATATATATATATATATATATATATATATATATATATATATATATATATATATATATATATATATATATATATATATATATATATATATATATATATATATATATATATATATATATATATATATATATATATTATTATATAATTTATATATATATATATATAAATAAAAAGTATATATATATACATATATATGTGAAAAAGCTTCTAGTATATCTTTTTCTCAACACTGTGAAATTTTAATTTTGTATGATATAGGGTAATCAATTTTTATACAAAACAGTGTGGGATTTCATTAAGTTTCTGTCTAGATTTGAGTCGACCTAAAAATTTTAATGGTCATGTCATTTTCAAAATGTACACAAAAATCATTTTGATAATCGTAGTTATTAATACTCATAGTTTGTTTCATCGTAATATGTATTGTCTCTGTAATTTATTTATGTCCCGGTCCCAATCAATAGTTCTTCTGAGATTAAATTAGATGAATTTTAGGGTTAATCGTAGTTTGGCCTGTAACTTTGTTGTATGTGCTATTGGAGTGAGCACATTCTCTAGCCATCTACATCACTGAAGGGTATCTACAGTGGATTCTAATTAAAAAATATATCTGATGTGGCCACCACATAACTTTCTTATATATATCCTGATCTAAAAAAATCATTCTATTTAATTGAAGAGCTTGGTGCAAAAACCGGGCAAGTCTATTTTCTAGAGAAATTAGCTTTTATTGAGAAATGCATATTTTCTTATGTCGCCGACCGTTTGGTGAAAGAATTGGAGAAGTCCCGTGAACGGTATAGGATCTATAACTTTGAGGGACTTATCCGAGATGATACTTGGGAACGAATCTCGGATAAGTCCAGCACTTGTCCGATTTCTACACCCAACTATGTTTGGTGATGGGAATTGACTGGTAGGAGACTCGCATGACTAATACATCTGTGTCCGGCGCGTTTCGACAAGTTCAGTAAACTTCTGTAAATCACTGAATGCACGTCGTCTTTATTAACATTTTAAAATGTCTTCAGAGGAAGATGAGTATCAGTCATCAGGAAGTGAATATGTGTCAACCAAAGATGATCAGCCTAGTACCAGTGGCGTATCTAGAAGGCTTTTTATGAAAACTAAAATACAGCCTAACAAATCTAAATCAGTGAAAAACCTAAATGTAGACAGTGTTCCAAAAAAAGGGAAGAAAAGAGTGCGACATTCGGAAACCTGGCATCGAAATGTAAGAAAAGTAAAGAAGGCAAAGGGAGAAGAATATATAACCAAAGATAAGAAAGTAGTACCCAAGAGAAGTGTAGGTAAAGATTGTGCATGTCGTCGTAAATGTTTCGCGAAGTTGACAGCTGAGCAAATGAATCAAGTACTGTAGCAGTTTAATGCTTTGGGTGATAAAGAGAAACAAGGCATTTATTTAGGCGGCTTAATGTGTATCCAGGTTGTTGCCAGAAGGAGAATCAGGACTGGAATAGGCAAAGAAAGGCAAGCTACGTTTCAATACAAAGTAAGTACTTTTTATTTATTTCAAAGATGAAAAAAATTATCACAACACATTTTTTGCAGATTCGCGTTGATGGTAACGAGGACGTTTTTTTTTGCAAAAAAGCATTCTGTAGTATCCATGGGATCACGAAACACCGTATTGATCGTATTGCATCTGCCATTAAGTTAAAAAGTTCAGCGGCTCCGGACATGAGAGGCAAACACAGTAATCGACCAAACAAAATACCGCAAAATATCATAAATACTATTGATGCTCATATAAAAAGCTTTCCCAAGAGATCATCGCATTATAGTCGAGAAAAAAATGAAGGACGGACTTATTTGTCACCCGAGCTTAATATTTCTAAAATGCATAGATTATACTTAGAAAAATATGAACCAGGTATTTTTGAAAAGTTAGAACGGAGAGAAGAATGTCGACCAATAGTTTCGTATGGCTATTATTATCGTCACTTCACCATGAACTATAATATAAGCTTCGGATCCCCCAGATCTGACACTTGTCAGACATGTGATCGACTAGAAAATGCAATATCGGCTGAACATAACCACTAGTCAAAACCGCTTTGCAGACTGAAAAACAGGTGCACGTTCGAAAATCCGAAACCTTTTATGTATTGTTAAAGGAAAAAACAACGATTGCAAAAAGTGATTCCACAGTAGAAGTTATATTTCGATTTTCAGCAGAATCAACCTCTACCACATGTTCCTGCTGGGGATGTATTCTATAAACGACAGTTATGGCAATATAACTTTTCTGTCCATTCTGGGAAGACATATGTTTGATGAAATCACCTCAAAAAAAAGATTGTAATGAGGTCATAAGTTTTTTTTGCATCATTATCTTAAAACTTTCTTGCTGATTCTGTAACAACACTGAACTTATTTTCTGATAATGCTTTTGAACAAAACAAGAATCACAGTATGGTAAAGTATCTATACACTTTGGTCAATAGCAATCTCAAAAACGTCAAGAAGGTAATCCACCAGTACCCTGAACCAGGTCACAGTTTTCTGCCGTGTGACCGTTCTTTGGGTCTGATCGAAAAACAAAAAAGAAAGAAAGAACGGGTACACCTACCGGAAGAGTGGAAGACTTTAGTGCGGCAAACTTCAAAAAGCTTTCGTGTTGTAGATATTATCATGGATTTTGCTGATCATCTAAAGCCTCTATTTAAAAACTTCATTGGCAATAACAAAGCAAAATTTGCCATATCAACCTACCGGCTGTTTCAATATCAAAAAGATGACAAATTTATTGAATGCAGCGTGACCACTGGGTTTCCGCTTTTCACTTGTGACGTACTTCGCTGTTCTACACAAGAGCAGAAGTGTCACTTTGACGCCCAACACTACGGCGGTGCTCACGATACGGATATCTCGGGCGCCAGTTTCTGTTTAGAGTGCAGAAACACCACTTTACTCTATCGGTGGGACGATAGAGGCCGGGCGACTACAGTGAAGAAACGGATAAGCCAGGGGTAGAGAAAAGGTAACTTACATACTATAGTTAATGAACAGACTCTTATTCAATATATTTACATTTATTCTACACACTAATTATTATTTACACTATATATACATCTTAGTAACTACAACTTATACTACAAACGGTCTTAATTACAGGCGAGCGGGGACAGTAAGCGGGCGTACAAGCGGTGCGACACGGTAATACGGTGATTAAGCAGTGAAAAAGGTGACCAGCAATAACTAATCGGCCATAAGCAGACGGCGGACGGATCCCAGGAGGGGAAGCAAACGTTAATACAAGCACACTATGACTATGACTATGACTATCTATGGCAGTTATTTACTATACCTTTATTCACCAAACCTTAACACCTACTTCCGTATCCTGGGCTGCTTCCTCTCTGGAGCGGTCGGTGTCGGCACGTCTGGTCGGTACGGGCGGCAGCAACGTACTGTCCTGGATGCTCTGAAAAATCCTCAAGCTACTAAACTCTGCCAAAAGCAGAAGTAGGATGAGACGCGGTAGTCATGCGCGGAATATAGCAATACGTCACCCGAATTCAATTTAAGTAGAACCTATACATTTATACTCACAACAAGATTACTTACTATGCTGGTCGGCGTGGTTCTTCAGTCAGCAGCTAAACGGTAACTGACTTGTTTGAAAAATCTTCAAGCTACAAAACTCTGCTAAAAGCAGAAGTAGGAGGGCGCGGTAGTCAAGCGCGGAGTATTGCGACTACGTCATCTTGTACCGACTTAGAAAAATTCGCAATTAAATTTATATACCTGTGTACCTCTATACTCACAAGATTACTTACTGTGCTGGACGGCGTGGTTCTTCGGTTGGCGATCAGACGGGAACTCACTTGTCTGAAAAATCCTCACGCTACTAAACACTGCCAAAAGCAGAAGTAGGAGGACGCGGTAGTCATGCGCGGAATATTGCAACTATGTCACCTGTTTACGGACTTAGAATAATTCCGCATTAAATTTAAATACCTATATACCTCTATACTCACGAGATTACTTACTGTGTTAGTCGGTGTGGTGCTTCGGTTGGCGGCCAGACGGGAACTGATTTGATTGTTTCCAGTCTCGGGGTCCTTCACGGTAGGGCGGGCACAGGAGTGCCGGGGGCAATATGTGCGCTTCGCGTTTCGCGATTCACGTACTGCCTGCAACTCGGCATATTTGGAATGTCTATACAAACAGATCAACATGACCTGTCTTATAATTAACAATTATACTATTATTAATGAGCAACTGACAATACGACTATTAAGGGCGCAGTACTACAATGTTTAAAATATCTTTCGAAACAGACAAATAGCACCTAGTTACCTAATTTAATTCTATAAACAAAATCACTTCGTTACACCCCCTCTTACTTCGGAAACAAAAGAAAAAAATAGTATATTTTCTCCTCTTTTCTTTATTATTTATTCCCTTTTTCCTTTCCGGCGACCCTGAAATGCGGGACTTACTAACTTAAACGGAGCCCTGTCATGATTAAGGCGCATACCCCCCACAGGACATTTTAAACTTTATTTGTGGGTATGTACACCTTTTACAACTTCAAACTAAACAAACTATTCCGGCTTCCAGGGTCGGTTCTAACTATGCTAGAGAAAAGAAAAAAAAAAACAGGTATCCTGACCATGCATCTGGACTTCCCTGGCAAACATGTGGGTTTCCTTATGGAGCTCGGAGGTATCCTTCTCCATAGGCTTCCTAAAAAAAAACATCCTGGTCAAAAAAAAAACAACAAAAAGTTTATTCATCGAGGCGGTTTCTTCGAAATTACGGTAGCAGCTCGCATTGAATTCCTTTGGATACGGTGACGGTTTTCGGCGGAGACTGGTGGTAGTAGCACTGTCCTCCTCGGGATACGGTGCGGCGGCGGTGGGCTTCCGGTACGAATCGACGACGGTACGGACGGGACCGCGATAAATAACGAACAGATGTACGGGCGGAACACCCGCAGTTCTCCACTTCACGGCCGGTAGGACGTACTCTGCGGCTGGACACTAGAACATACAAACGGCTTTAGGTCTTTGATGTGTATTCTCGCATACTTCCTCCCAGTATCCGATTTGAGATCATACACGACCGGGGACCAGACCTTGGTCACGGTAGACGGGCAGGAATATTTCGGTGCCAGTTTGGCGGCGAAATTTCGGACAGCGGAAGACAACGGATTTTCGCGTTTCATGACTCTGTCACCGACGCGGCATCGCCACTCGCGTCGGCGCAGGTTATAATAATGACCCTGCGAGGTAAAAGCTCGGGCCAAGTTGACCCGGACCTATTGGAAGGTCTCTTTCAACTTCTCTAGCCGGTTGGTACGGTCTTCTACAGGCGGCGGTTCTTCGACGGATGTGCCTTTCGGGGTCTCGGTCTCATCTTGATATACGTCCAAAATTCAAGAATGCCGGAGTGAATCTGGTAGAGTCATGTCTTGAACTGTTCAGCGCCAGTTGGAAGTCGGACAAGTGACGGTCCCATTGGGGATGGTCCTGTTCACAGTACTGGGCAATCATTGTCTTGATGGTGTGGTTGGCTCGTTCAACAGGGTTAGCTTGCGGAGTATACGGCGGTGTGAGTCGGTGCTGAATACCAAATTCTCTTAGCAGGGAGCGGAACACACGACTATCGTATTGGGTGCCGTTGTCACTGATGACTGTACGGGGACATCCAAAAAGTGTTATAACTTCCTCATAGAGAGCTTGGCTTACGTTGCGGGCGGTGGCACTACGGAGCGGCCGGCACTGGATCCATTTGGTGAAACGAGCTTGAAACATAACTATATAGTTATTTCCTCTACTAGATCGCGGTATCGGTCCAACTAGATCGGTGCTGACGGTTTCACAGGGATCATGGTTAGCGGACGGTTGCATTTTCCCGGAAGTCTGCTGTTTTGCCGTTTTATATCGTTGACATTGCAGGCAACTTCGAACATATTTCGCAATGTCCCTAAACATACCTGGCCAATAGTAACGGCGGGCGGTGCGGGCGATGGTTTTGGCAATCCCCATGTGGCCGGCAGTCGGGGCATCGTGATTTTCGGTCAGGACGGTGGGGCGGAGAGCGGTCGGGACACACAATTTGCATGGGTCGGCCAGCTCGGGCTCGGTCAAGTCGTTTGAATCCCAGAAGTGGCGGAACAGCCGGTCATTATGAATACAGTAATCCGGAAATGCTTCTGGGTTTCCTTCGACTTCTGCTTTCTTGCGGTGGTACCAGGAACATTTTGGTGTTTCGATTACAACACAGAGTTCCTCGGTATCGGGTGCGGATGAAGGCCCTGGTAGGGGTTGACGGGACAGGGCGTCAGCCACTCGGTTGAGGGTGCCCTTACGGTATTTGATCTCGAAGTCGTATTGCTGAAGGAAAACGCTCCATCTGGCTAGACGGCCGGCCGGACTCTTGATAGAGTGTAACCATCGGAGCGATTGATGGTCGGTGATGACGGTAAAATGATAGCCCTCCAGTTACGGTCTCATTTTCTCTATTCCCCAGACGATCGCCAAGCACTCACGTTCCGTCACGGAATAGTTCTTTTCCGCGGGACTGAGAGTGCGACTGGCGTATGCTACTACCTGGTCGTAAGCCTGGATATTTTGCGTAAGGGCCACGCCTAATCCTTGGTCGGACACGTCGGTCTGGAGCGTGAACGGTTTCTCAAAGTCTGGGCAAGTTAAGACGGGGGCTTCGGTCAGGCATTTCTTTAGTTGTTCGAAAGCTTCCTCTTGTTCGACGGTCCACTTAAAGCGGTGATGTTTCTTCAACAGCCTGGTCAACGGAGAGACGATTTGTGAAAAGGACGGTACAAACTGTCTATACCAGGGAGGCTACTCCCAAAAATCTACGAATGTCTCGGACATTCCGGGGCGTCGGAAATTTTCGGATAGATTCCACTTTCTCGGGATCAGTTTCTATCCCATCGACGGTGACGACATGCCCCAGGTACTTTAGGGACTTTCGGCAAAACTGGCACTTGTCGGGATTCAACTGGAGGTTGGCCGCTCGTAGCCTGCGGAATACCTCCCGGAGGTTGCCGAGGTGCTCCTAGAACGTTTCCCCTAGCACAATGATATCATCATATGCAAAGGCGTATGGGTCCATTTCAGGACCAATAATACGATCAAGCAGTCTCTGGAACGTTACGGGGGGCGGAATGCAGGCCGAACGGCATGACACGAAACTGGAATAATCCTCGGCCAGGAATGGTAAAAGCGGTGACCGGTTTACTGTCGTCGGTGAGGGGGATCTGCCAGTATCCTTGTTTCAAGTCGATGCTTGAAATGTATCGTGCCTTTCTGAGTTTGTCCAGAATGGCGTTGATAAACGGTAGCGTATAAGCATCCTTGTCGGTAACCTTATTGACTTTCCTAAAGTCTATGCAGAACCGGGACTTCCCATCTTTCTTGCGGACTATTACGAGAGGGGAACTCCACGGACTGCTTGACGGTTCAATAATCCCGGCGTTCAGCATTTCCTCAACTTCTTTGTTGATGATGTCTTGCATCCTGGGATTTTGGGGGCGGTATCGTTGTTTAATGGGTTCAGGTTGCACTAAGCGGATCTGGTGGTGTACCAGGTGTGTCGTCCCCTGTACATCCTGAAAACTCGGTAGTTCGGTTTCTAAGAACCTGGCTAGCTGTTCCTCCTCTGGCTGTGACAAAGTCAACGAGATGCCTCCCAGTGGGCTACTGGGTGCAGCCAGCGGTTCGGAGATTGGGCGGTCATTCAGCAGTACGGTTCCTGCGGACGGGTTTATTTTGAAACGGTACTGGCTAAGAATATCCATGCCCAGTAGCAGATCGGAGGACAAGTTCCTGAGGTGAAACAGACATTCAGAAAAACTGACTTCACCTATCAGGAAATCTATCCGGTATGCCCGGGTGATGGTGACATCATTCGGCAAATAGTCAGAATGGATTCAAGGGGGTTCAAAACATATAAATCAATCAAAATCTCGAGGTCCAAAATTACTATACTTCCTTATATTAGGTATAAGAAAGTAAAAATTTTGTTGTAGGACTGGGAATTGAATCATGTTGGTTAGTATGGAATTTGCAAGATGGTAAATTTTGGTTTTGCTGGATTTGAACTGGCCCTTGCAAAGATTCAGGTTAAGTTTGGAACCCATTTTCGAAGCAATATGTGATATTAATTAAAAAATTGAAAATGTTGTCTGCATATTGTGACATGTCTGCCTTAGGTGCCATTGACTTTTTTCTTTCTTATACCTAATATTGGGAAGTATAATAATCGTGATTTTTTTTCGACCTCGAGATTTTGATTCATATATACGTTTTGAATCCTCCTGAATCCATTTTGACTATTTTCCGATTGACGAACTGACAGACGTCGATTCGTGCGTGCGTGCGTGAAATGTCTAATTTAGTTACAAAAATGTCAATGTCGATAAGAAGAAATTATTAATAAAAGATACAATTTCGGGAAAATAATTAAACTTTTTTATTGCATTTCTGGACGAATCTCGACAAATTATAATGAAAAAACATAACCATGAAAAAAACTGTCCGCATGTCTGAAAGGGTGTCCACAAGACCCAAACTTTTTTGTATTTGACGTTACAAAAAAAATATAATTCTTCATGAAAGATTATAAATCATGTCTACTATATCAAGCTAATAAAATATATTTTCCAAGATCTTAAATAAAGCTGATGTAAACTGAAATTTAGTACACATTTGACCTCATAAAATGGGGTTAGGATCAATTCAACAGTTTGACATTTGAAAAGTCTATTTAGTTACAAAAATGTCAATGTCAATAACAAAAAATTATTAAAATATATGACATGAATTATTATTGACAGTATCGAATGATGCTGATATTTAATTATTTAAAAATTTTAATGAAACATTTTAAGTGAAGAATTAAATAGAATGATTTTTTAGATCACGATGATATAATATATATATATATGTATATATATATATATATATATATATATATATATATATATATATATATCCGGGTGTCACGAATTGCGCTCGCCCCGATATCTCCTAAAATATTTGGAATAGAAAATTGAAATTTCGAGGGCTTATTATACGACTAAAATGCCATCTTTTCAATAAAAAATCAAGTTTGGTGCACATCCGGTTTGACCGGAAATGCCCACAACTTTCGATTTTTAAATAAAACACCTATTTCTGAATCCAGAGTGCTGTGGTGCCCAAAATATATTTTAGTTTGTGTGCTACGTTACTATAAAAATAAAAAGAACAATATGATTGCATTACTTAATTGTCTAGAGACGTTTAAAATTTTTAAATGTGATTTTTACCCACTAACTCGGTTTTTTTAAATGGGAAGTTAATCGTTCACCAACATTTTTAAATACCCCATTTTCATACGAATCTAATGATACCAAAATTTTGAAAATCTGCTCAGAAATATTTGAGATTTCAGCCAAAATACAATGCAACCAAGCTTTTAGAAACATGCGGCTAATAGATTAGTGGGCTTTGGAAACTAAAATGCCACATTTCTGTTTAAAATCTGGTAACCTAATAACATTGGAAAAATCATAGTAACGTAGCACACAAACTAAAATATATTTTGGGCACCACAGCACTCTGGATTCAGAAATAGATTTTTTAATAAAATTTTTAATGTTTATCAAAAAGTGACCAAAATGGATGTATTGTATTCAAAATTTCCTCTAGATTCCAAAAATGTAAAAATATATAGGGCGTTTCATTTAAAAATCGAAAGTTCTGGACATTTCCGGTCAAACCGAATGTGCACCAAACTTGATTTTTTATTGAAAAGATGGCATTTTAGTCGTATAATAAGCCCTCGAAATTTCAATTTTTTATTCCAGATATTTTAGGATATCGGGGCGAGCGCAATTCGTGACTCACCCGGTATATATATATATATATATATATATATATATATATATATATATATATATATATATATATATATATATATATATATATATATATATATATATATATATATATATATATATATATATATATATATAAATATATATATATATATATATATATATATATATATATGTATAAGAAAGTTATGTGCTGGCCACATCAGATATTTGATACAAATTTAGCTGCGTGGACATAAAACGAATTTTATTGTCCTTGACCATATACATTTTAAAGCTATAGGTAAGCCAGCAGGTTTCATTGAACGTATCTTTGACTAATAAGATGTTCTCAAACAAATAGTCTGGTCCAGGCTTGATTACTGTAAGCGGCTCTACTTTTTGGAACATTTTTGTTCTCTTATGCAAATGAACGTAATTAAGTAGGATGACAATAGCGCGGTGATAAAATGGCACACAGACTCGATTTTTGTCTTAGGTCAATTAATTCTGATAAATAACAGTTTCCATCACGCTGATCCGCAACATTTGCGATAATGTTGCGTAATGTTGTTTATTTCTACCTATATTCGAGTACCACATAGAGATAACAGTGTTCCTTAATTTTGAAATGATGCTGTTAATAACATACATATATTGTGGACAATTTCATTATCTGCGGATAAATCCCAGTATGTGTTCAAGACTTCTGTGGTTATAAAAATTAATCGAAATTGATGACATCGTGACCGTTAAATTGAGGTACTTACCTTACTTGTTATTTTAAAAGAACTAAACTAAATTATTATTACTATTACTATGTTATCTCTTGTATTTATTTCAGGAATAATATTTGTTTCTCTTTTAGGTAAGACATTCAATAATTTGTTACAAGGTGTCTATAAATTAGTAATATTTCTTATAAGGACTTAGAAGCACAAATAAATCCATCATAATATTATTTTATATGTGGTACATGAATTCTTTATCAATTGACAACCTTCATGTTTGACCTCTAAAGGCATAGGTCTCGTGTATAAAAAAATATAGTATCTTCAAACTCGTAACCAGACAAAAAATCTTGATATTTTAAAAAATGTAACGCACCTTTTATCCACATGCATGTGATTGTTTACAAATTATTCGTATTATATGAATTTGTTGGTTTTAAAACATAAAATAATTAAATTAAACAGTATGCAGAATTAACAAAGAAGTAGTAACTGATTATAGGTACGTAAAAAAATGCACGTGCTAATTATGTTGAGATTTTTCTTTTCTCTTTCAGTCACCAAAATGTCACCACGGCCGTCTCTAATACCAGACGTAGATTCGACAGCTCCAGTCGATGACAGCAGCAGCAGCAGATCTATGACAGCAGCGACACCCACAACCCCACCAGTTGTTAAATTTGAATCTGGTAAACCGCCTAGTAGAACAGGAGCTTGTCGAGTGTGTCTAAAAGCATTTAAACCAGATGACTTTAGTCGTACTTGTGCAGAATGCACACAACGCGTTTGCGAGGACTGTGCAAGTTACAGCAAGTTGGCCGAGCATGATGATTCCTCCACCTGGGCTTGTAGTGTATGTCGTAGGTCAGTATTATGCCTTCAAAATAAATTATCGATGTTCTCATTAGTGTTGATCTAACTTTGTTATATTTAAATGCATAAAATAGAATTGAATAGTATATTTTCCGGCTCAATTTTGATTTGATGGGATATTATGTACATTAATGCAATTGCTACCGATATTATTTTAAGACATCGGATTATTTAAGTGATTGGTCAAAATAACAAAGGCGGTTTAAGTGTCAGGCCGTATGATACAATATATACCGTAATAGTTAATTTCAGTGACATCAGACAGACAAATATTCTATAACGTATGTTATGTTATATTGTTATATATATATATATATATATATATATATATATATATATATATATATATATATATATATATATATATATATATATATATATATTATGTTTTATATATATATATTATGTTATATATATATTCTCATTAAGGAGAAACTAGATAGCGACCTAGTTAATTATTTTTATCAAAACAATTATGCAATAAGCAGAAAATGATTACACATACACACACATAAAACTGTTAAAATAACTAGTTCATACCTTTGGACTGAACAAAATATCACAACACACCGGCAAGAAGAATTTTAAGCTACTCATAAATTAATACATTTGTAAACGAATATTAAAAACAAAACAATTTACAAAATGCATTATTTTCATCAGCAACAATAATGACCGAGCATGTATCACTTTTTTATTAATGTAAAGTTAACACGAAGCGCGCCCTTTGGGGCGAACAAAATATCACAAAACACTAATAAGAAAAATCTTAAGCTACTAATAAAGCAACACATCAGTAAAAAGTATATCAAATCAAACAATTTACATGCATTATTTCATCAGCAACAATAAATGGTCGAACATGTATCACTTTGTACTAAATTTATTTAAGTTTTAACAGTAAGTGATAACAAACCCACACGAAGTAGTCGCAAGAGCGTCAATAGTGACGTCACATGTTATTATAGAAAAAGCATGCGCGTTGGTTGAGTAGCGACTTATTCGGTTAATTTAACTGCTGAAAAAGTAGGCTGCGATTAGAACTGAGTTTTATAGTGAATATAAGTTATTTAAACAAGTGAGGTACATTCACCGCTGCGGTGAAGATGCCATATAGATTTTCAGACAAGTACATCGGATCGGTTCCAGAATGATTTGTTATTCGATGCCTGCAATCATTGTTAAAATTGCTTAAGACGCGTTCGGGAATAATCGCAGCGGTTCGGGAATGATCGCAGCAGTCCGGGAATGCTCGAAATTGCTACCTTATGTTCGGTTTTATTGAAAATAATACCCCACATGCCTCGCTTGACCTCGGGTATCTTCAGGTAACTTCGGAAAGGTTCGGGTCCAGTTCGGATTTTGAGATAAAACAATAACCTCGGTGGCTGTTAGCAACCTTGAAACTTGCTTGCACTTTTTAATTTCTTAAAACGCTATTGAAAGTGCTTATAACGCCTTCGAGAATGATCGGAGCGGTTCGTGTTCAGTCGGAGTGATTCCAATCGATTCCGTGGGTCAGATTACTTCGATAGCGATACCCTACAAGCCTGGATTGCGTAAGGGTAACTTCGGGTGACTTCGGATATCTTCGGACCGAGTTCTGTTTTTTCGGTTAAAAGAACAGCCTGGGTACGTGTCAACTCCCTCGAAAATTGAATTTGTTTTTCGGTTCCAGCAATCGTTGTTAAACTTGCCTTAAATGCATTCGGGAATGATCGGAGCAGTTCGGGAATGCTCGGAATCGGTTCCTCGTGTTCGGTTTTATTAAAAATGATACCCCCAAGCCCCGTTTGCCTTTGGGTATCTTCGGGTGACTTCGGAAAGGTTCGGGTCCAGTTCGTGTTTTGAGGTTAAATCTGTAGCCTCGGTGGCTGGTAACACTCTTGAAACTTGTTTGCCCTTTTTAATTTCTTAAAACGTTATTAAAAGTGCTTATAACGCCTTCGGGAATGATCGGACCGGTTCGTGATTAGTCGGAATCGGTTCCTTGTGATCAATTTTATTGAGTCTTATGCTAATATGCCTATATTTGTACCAATTCGGTCAATATTTGGTGCATTTATTGCATTTCCAAAAAAAAAATCAAAATTCTTAAATTTTTTTTGCCCCACTTCCCGTTTTCGGAACCGGCTTAAAATCAACACGCATATGTAGACCGTAAAGGTCTACCCCTGTTACAAATTTCAAGTCGATCAGTCAATATTTTGAACAGATATCGCATTTCAAAAAAAAAAAAAAAAAATAATTTGGCATTTAGGCCGCTTTGCCCCACTTCGCGTTTTCGGAACAGACTCCAAAACAATAGGCATATGTAGCCCTTAGAGGTCTACACGTGTTAAAAATTTGAAGTCGATCGGTTAATATTTAGGACAGTTATCGCATATCAAAGGAAGGTAAAAAAATTGGTTGTTATGCCGTTTTTACCCCACTTGCCGTTTTTGGAACCGGCTCAAAATCAATAGGCATATGTAGACCATGGAGGTCTACTCCTGGTAAAAGTTTGAGGTCGATCGGTCAATATTTGGGACAGTTATCGCATTTCAAAGAAAAGTTTCCGGACTACCGGACTTCCGGACTTCCGGTTTACCGGACTACCGGACTTCCAGACTTCCGGTGTTCCGGACAGACGGAATGTTTCTGTAAATTTCGAGATTCGGATAGATCCCAAATTTGAGGTGGATCCGATCAGCCGTTCTCGAGATACGGGGGCCCAAAGTCGCCGAGCATAAATGTATATATATAGATTTTTTTTAAGAAAATCTATATAACAAGTGTATAAGGATAATATCAGGTAAGGTGATATGTGATTGGAACAATAAACTGGGGCGGAAAAGCAAACAGAAACAGTAAGAATACGTAAATTCTTAAAACAAGTGAGTGACATTCATTAAAATAATTGTGATAGTGACATTTATATATATATAAAAACTTTTCAATTAACATTTCAAAAATGCGAGAGAAAAAAGATTTGGCATCCGGAGATATCCCGGTGAAAAAAATAATGAAATTTAAAAGTATGCATGCCAAGGGGAGGAGAAAGAGAAAGGAAAGCATGAAGAAAAACGACAATAACACAACGATAACATCATCGTCTTCATCCTCATCGTTGGAAGATGAGACGAAAAGTGTGAGGATCGCCAAGATAGCAAAAATTATAGATATCGAAAAAATGGAGATAGATAGAATGGAAACAGAAAGAGAAAAAGTTCAAGGAATAATGTAAATGAGAAACAGGGTAGCTGATGAAAAATATCGAAATTTCACCCATCCCACGACAAAAAGAACAGCAGATAAAGAAAAAGTGACAAAAATTAGTACAGAAAATAAATTCAAAATATTAAAGGGCAGCGAAGATGTAGAGGAAGGCATGAATAAAACAGTAAAGGAAAAAGGAAAAGAAGCAACAGAAGGGAAAAACAAGACAGAGAAGAAAAAGGAACTACCGCCACCGAAAATTGTGCATGGCAAATTCTAATGCCAGGCTAAGGTGACGGCGTTCCTTAACATGACAATCAAGAAAAAGTTTTACATTAAAAATAAAATACTCCAAACAATACAGGTGTGTACTTAGAAAACAGTGAAGACTATAGGAGATGCTTGGCGCACTTTCAAGATGGGCAAATAGGATACCACACATATATTGAAAAAAAGAAAACCCACGGGTTCGTTGTCCATGGGCTACAGAAGGATGTAGACTTGGTGGAAATTGAGAATGAAATGAAAGAAAAACACAAAATTGAGGTAAAACAAATATTCAAAATGAGAGGCACCAGGTTTCCGTTATTCCTAATAGTAACTGCGTCGACCATTACACTAAAAGAGTTGGCTAAGCAAGTAAGGTTTCTCCAGTATACGGTGGTGACATGGAGAAGACATTTCAACAACAAGTTGATCATCCAATATCACCGCTGTCAAGGGTGGGGCCACGCCACAGTCAACTGTCGTGCCTCACTCAATTTTCTAAAGTGTGCTGGGGGCCATAGCACAAAAGAGTGCAGCTTAGCGAAGGAACAGCTAGCCAAATGTGTAAATTGCAAGGGGGGTCCATGCAGCCAATTCAGTAGAATGCCCAGTGTACTTGAAAATGATTGAACAAATAGAAGCACATCAATACGTACAACTGGCCCACCAGATGAGATACGTGGCGGCGCCAACTCCAAAAACGAACGGGTGTATACGTCCAATAGTGGAGGTAATCGAGAAAGTAAATTACAACAGGCAATTCCCACAACTCCCAACGAGAATTTCCCAACAACTAGCGGGAAATCAGCAGCAACAGCAGCAGCAGCAAACTAAAAGGCAACCAGCGGCGACTGCAGCCACAAACAGCATTGGAAAATATACGGAGCTACAGTCGGCATTCCAAACATTGTCAGGCCTTATAGATTTGAACGTGATGTTGCGACGAATGAAGCTGTTGACAGGTAAGCTCGTAAATTGCAATGCGGAACTAAAAAGTTCGAGATATTCTTTAATTTCTGTGGAGATATTTCGAAATGCAAACGCCAATACACTGTTTGACTATGTCAATAATAATGATGTATCCCTGGAGTTCTTGAATATTTCGACACACTTTCCAAACAACGGGACCTAGTCGTAATTTAATTAATCTACGTGGTGTGTCGAGGGAGGACGCTGCGATTGAGGTTACGTCCTACAAGAATGCCAACTGGCCGGTTTTTCGCCAGTTTATCAATAACCGGCTTGAAATAAAAAGCAATATAAACAATGCCGGTGACCTGGAAAGTGCCGTGGAGGTATTCACGGGCATACTTCAGGAGGCCAAACGGGACGTTTCTGAAACTATAACGATTGACCCGTACAAGGAACATCTTGATGACGCGTTCAGACAAATGATACGCGACAAAAATAGGCTGAGACGGCTTTGGCAAAGAAACAGAGATGTGGCTGCCAAGGCGGAGATAAACAGGCTGCAAACGTCAAGTCGTAACTCCATAAACACCAAAAAGAATCAGAAATGGGGTGAAAAATTGCATTCGCTCAACCTGCAAGACGGTTTGTTATGGAAAATGACGAAGCGTCTTAGAAACACGAGGCAGGTCATTTCAGCCCTGTTGGAAAATAACGCAAACGGCCACCAAACGAAGTACTTAAGAGACGGACAAAAATCCAACCATTTAGCTGACCAATTTGAATCAATACACAATCAAAATTACCCAAATAACGAAGATCACGACCCAATCGATAATACAATGTCCCAAATATACGGTCATGGAGTCCAAATTCCTATGACGCGACAGCAAATTTTAGCAATCATGGTCACGCCCGCGGAGCTGAAAAAACTTATCAGGATTCTCGCAAACAAGAAAGCACCGGGATCGGATGGAATCGATCATAAACTACTTAAGAATCTGTCGAGAATGGGTATTGTTCAACTTACGTACATTACCAATGGCATTCTGCGTCTGCAACACTGGCCTAGCCAGTGGAAGAATGCGGTGGTGTGTTCTATCTTGAAGCTGAACATAAATCCGAAAACGGCTTCTAGTTACCGTCCGATATCTTTACTATCTGCGGTATTTAAGCTGATTGAGGAGGTCGTCCTAAAGAGGCTAAACACCGCCCAGGATGATCTTGAAATCAACAACGATTTTCAGTTCGGTTTCAAGAAGGGACGCAGCACGACTCTGCAGATCGTCAGGCTCATCAATGATGTCAAGCGACATAATAATCTCAACAAGAGCACCGCCATGGTGTTCTTAGATATTGAGAAAGCATTCGATACCGTCTGGTTACCCGGTATCATATATAAACTACACCGGTACGACTTTCCGGGCCATTTAACGCCACTGATACACTCTTATTTGCACGGCCGAATGCTGCGAGTAAGAATTAACAAAGCCCCATCAACACAGAGGGACATCAGAACGGGCGTTACGCAGGGGTCGGTTCTTGCGCCAAAACGTATACGTGTTCGACTTTCCGCAGTTGCCGAACATGAAGCTTGCGATCTACGCCGACGATACCGCCATGTACTGCCACAGTCACCATACTCAGGCCGCTGGGTAGCTGATAAAGGCGCACATGGTACGGGTGTCGGAGTACTACGCCAAATGGAAAGTGAAGGTAAACGTCGCCAAGTCGGAGGCTATTGTTTTCTCTAGAAAAAGGATAAATAATAAAATAATTACACCTATTTCGATGGGGGCAGCCAACTTGACACGAAACAAGACGTAAATTATTTAGACGTAACTTTGGATAAAGGACTTTATTTTGGAAAACACGTTAACTAGATGATACGTAAAGTCTATTCCCTGTCCAGTCGTCTATAACCCTGATGGCGACGAATAGCAGACTAAACAGGGATAATAAGAAACTAAGTTACACTATGATAATCAGACCGGCCTTAGTATATGCTGCGCTGGCCTCGTGTTCTGCGAGCGCGACGACGTTACATAAATTGGAGGTACTGAAAAATAAATTCCTTCGCCTCATAAGTAACTCAACAAGATATACCCATAAGGGAATTACGACAACTTTGCAGCGACATTGTACCCATAGTGGATTATATCAGAGATACTTCAGAAAAATTTTATGAATTTAAACTTTCTGATTGTCCACTAACCGCCAACATTACAAAAATAAGGGAGTACGCGCCATTTCTAATAAAACACAAATTACTATACCAAACGTTACCAATTTTTAGACGACTTCTTTAGATCATGCTCCTCTCACAAAATGGGAGGGCAATCCCACATTATAAAAGGGGCACCAAATTTCAACACTTTTTTCTTATTTTTCTCTTCTTTTCTTTTTGTTCGTTTTTGTTATCAAAATTCCTCACAAAATTTATTCCAAATTATAAGTAAACCATCAGTAAATTGCGGCACATTATTATATACACGAAATACAATTAAATACCCAAAAAAAAGCGGAGTTGGACATTCCCACTTCCCAGTTCAATATTGTTTAAATTTTTACTGTGACAGTTTGGTTCGTCGAAGCATCGTCGAAATACAAAATTATTATTCACAAATTTATACAATCTTATATATTCTTTTTGCATTATTTTAAAGTTTTATTTCAACGGCGCATGCTTTTGCATGCGTCTTTGATTTCTCGTTTTCGGCGTTATTATACAATTTAAAAATGTTTCTTTTAGGTGTTGTATTTGTTGTTAATGTTTTAGTTTTAAGCCCGGACCGACTCCGCTCCGCCCGAATTAACAATTGCCCCGTCGCCACCTTACTCAGGGATGCTAGATCGGTAACGGGCCGGGTGTCCGGCGAGGGCCATATACATTGTTCCCATTAATTGTTAATAAAATTGTTTTGAATTTGAATTTGATTTAAAAAAATACTGTTAGTGGCGTCATATGATATTAAAGGGAAAACACGTCTGCATATAGAAAAGCATGCGAGTTGAATTAAAACTGCTAGTGACGTCACACGCACACACACACACACACACACACACACATGATGTTACAGAAAAATGAACATGATGATGATGGACATGCGCAGTAGTTAGAGAAATAAAACAATAACATTACGCTGCTAGTTTTCTTCAGACAATAGTTCTATCGTAATAATAATAAAAACGCACGATGCATATACGTAAAAACATTTAGGAAACCAAGATGGCTGTATATATAGAAAAGCATGCGCGGTGGTTTAAAAAATATTAGATCATATGCGCCACACACAAAAATCGTCAAAAGTAGAAGTTAGTACACATGAACAAAAAAATATCACTAATAAGAAAGTTACTAATACACCTGTAAACGAATACCAAAAACAAGACAATTTAAAAATCCATTATTTTCATCAGTTTTGATCGAAAATGTAGGCTAGCACTTTTATTAATGTAAAGTTTAACAGGAAGCGTTAAAAGTTAACAGAAAGTGTTTGCATTTAAATTGAAAAATAATATTCAATTATTCTTGTAGTAAGGGCATTTAACAATAATTTTACTAAATCATGTGCGCATTTCAGATCATCCTGTATACTAAAAATACAATAATCAATGATAATTATTAGTAAATACTCACAGAAACAAAAAGTAAATAAAATCAACCTGGTTTATCTATCTCTCTAATACAACGGTCATTTCCGGAAGCCGCCTAAAAGAAATAAAGAATTAATAAACTGTTCATCGTTTAAATAGGAAAATGTTTCAACATGCATGAAATAGGCAATTTGACATTGTTTTTTATGGAAAACACACACAAATTAGAGATTTAAGAGGCCCGGACAAGTCTCATTTACGGTTAACCTTGCGATAGCGGAAATTATAAAAATCTTGCAATAGTATAATTATAATAATAATAATAATCTTTATTTAGCACAAAAGCTATTACACGAAATGTATTACACATAATCAGTATAGTATACAGCATACAGTCAGTATAATATTTATCACTATTAATTTACAAATGGTATATTACAATCGAAACTTAAGTTTATATAATTGCTAATTTATGGTGGTATAATTTAATATCTAACAATAAGTCATACTAACGTAATCAATAAAATTATTTATACATGAATTTATACAGGTATTTTTTAAACTGAATGACATTCTTGGCTTGCTTTACAAAATTTGATAGTTTGTTAAACTCAGCTACTCCCTTGTCGTATATCGAGGATTTTGTCTTCATCAAACTTGTCGAGTTAACATTTATGTGATCCCTTTGTCTCGTGTTATAATTATGTATATCCCCACGATGTTGTATATTTGCTGACAGATATATTGGCAGCAAATTATTGTAAAGTTTGTATAAAAATATCAGAGTTCTATACTTTATGTTGTCTTTTACCGAAAACCAGTTCAGTGTACTTTGTATTAATTTTATACTGGTATATCTGTTGCATCTTAAAATGAATCGCATGCACCTATTTTGTAGGAGTTGCAGTTTGGTTATGCTGGTATCATTACACATATATAATATACTTGAGCAATTTTCAAAATGTGGTTTAATTATAGTATTGTAAATCGTTTTCCTGGTATATAAAGTTAAATGTTTACTAATACGATAGGCGAATCCAAGTTTTTTTGATATTTTTTTACATGTATAATTTATGTGGTCATTAAATGTTAATTTGTTATCTATGATAATTCCTAGGTATTTCATAGATATTACTTTTTCAAGATACTCTCCGTTATACTTTACACCTCTATCAATATTTTGTTTTATATATTTATTGGAGTCTATTATCATATATTTTGACTTTTTGGCATTTATCATTAGACCGTTTGTTGTAAACCATTCATTAATTAGTTCCAATTTTAGGTTAACTGTTTGAATAACTTGTTTCAAATCCAATCCTGATAAGTAGATTATAGTATCATCCACAAAAAGGTGCATTTTGCACTCTTCTGAATTAATTAATAGGATATCATTAATAAATAATGTGAAAAGCATAGGTCCTAGTACACTGCCCTGTGGAACTCCATTATTATTATTAAGCTTTTTAGACCTTATATTATTTATTTTGGTTTGTTGATTCCGTCCATATAAATAGGACCTAAACCACTGATATGCCGTGTCAGCAATCCCGAAGTACTGCTGAAGTTTTTTTAGTAAAAGCTCTCTGTCGACTACTTCGAACGCTCTTTTTAAATCGAGGCAGACAGTTACCACAACTTCCCCTTTGTCTACAGAATATTTAAAATCATTAATTATTTTTTGTACCGCTGTTTCACACGAATGATTTTCTCTAAATCCAGATTGGGTTTCGTGCAATAGTTTATTTTTGTTTATAAATTCAGTAAGTTGGTCATGAACTACTAGTTCTAAAAATTTTTCCATGGAAGGTCTATGCTCTTCTGCTGATATTGTTCCTGGTACTTTTGGTACAGGAATTATTAGTGACGTTTTTAGAATTTCTGGAAATTCTCCATTATTCAACGATGTATTTATAATATGTAATAATGGATAGCCAATGACTTCAAACGTATTTTTTTTAGCTTAAAGTCAATTTCATCCTCTGAAAATTTATTTTGTTGTTCAAAGAGAATTCTACGTAATTTTGCAAGATTTATGACATTAAATTTTTTTAGAAATATACCTGGCTGTGATGCTCTCTTTTCAAATAAAGCATTTTTATTAGTCTGATATGCATTATTTTTTTAACCCGTCTACAATTAGATTAATACTATTAGTAAAATATATATTTAGTTCCTCTTCCAAGAACTGGCTTTTTTCCACTCCTCCTATTGTAATAGAGGATATATTCTGATTGGTTTTAGGTTTTATAATACTTTTTAATGTTCGCCACATTAACTTTGAATTATGTTTTAAACTATCTATTTTATTTTCATAATATATTTGCTTTTCATTTCTTAGTACTTTTACAGCCTCATTGCGGTTATGAGTATAGGTTCGCCAATTTTCACCATTTTTGTTTATTTTATACTGTTTATAAGCTAAGTCTCTAGTTTTTAGGGCTTCTTTAATGACATCATTATCGTTTTTTGATAATCGGACACTCGCTGTCTAATGCATTTTTTACGGTATTCATGAATGACTCGAATACTGTATTAGTATTCGTGCAGCCATATAACCAATTAGTACCGATTAAGTTTAATGAAACCTTGTTATAGCCTAATATTCGATATGCTATTTCCTGGTCCAAGATTGGATTATGGGCGTTCATATTTAAATTTATTCCTATAATTTCATGATCGGTGATTTTGGGTGTAACTTGCATATTTACATGAACTTCATAACAATTTGAGAATACCAAATCAATTATAGATGAGCTTTTGCCGGTTATTCTTGTAGGTTGCGTAATAAATTGTTTTAAGCCGAATACTCTTGATATGTTATGTAGTCTTTTAGTATATGTGTCATCCGCGATATTCCAATTAATATTAAAGTCTCCTATAAAAATATATAATTGGCTAAAATCTAACACTTCTATTAAGTTTTCAAAAAAATTGCAAAATTGTACATGACTGGCACTTGGAGAATGATATATGCAACCAATAAATAATGTTTCATTGAAATATTTTATTTTTATTTGTAAGAACCAATAGTTGGTTTCAAAGATAACATTTTCAATTAGGCTACTGTTAATTGTGCTGACAACGTAAATTATAACACCCCCAGTATGGCGACTAAGGGAGTTGCATCTATAAATATTGTAATTCTTAATATCTATTTTGCAATCAAAAATGTCTTCCGTTATTCTCATTTCACTTAAACAGAGAACAAGTATTACAACCTTTAAGTCTAACCTCCGTATCCACCTCTGATATGTGCATAAGTTAAGCGTGCGCTACGCACACCCTCGGCGCGTTGCAAGGCATCTTCCTCTGTCGAGGAAAAAATTTGTATATTATTGGCCGTCACGCCGTTACGTTGCGTTCGATCGAATTCGGCCATAAGACTTTTTTTCGTCGATCGCGACGTAGAACGACACTCCGTACGCGATTCTGCCGAAAAAGCGATATTCGGAATTAGCCCCCCTCCCCGACCCCCACCCCCTCATTTTTTTAAACTCCTCTCTCGCCCAACGACGGCCCCCCACGGAAGCGCGTTCCTTAATCTGCATATTTACTATTTTTTTCGGTCGATAGAAAATTGTCGGCGCGCCGACGGCCGCCGCGCCGTTTCGACGCGTCGGATCGAATTCGGTCATAAGACTTTCTTGCGTCGTTCGCGACGTAGAACGACATGCCGTACGAGAATTTGCCGAAGGGGCGCCTTCCGAAAATAGCACCCCTTCTCCGACCCCCACCCCCCACCAATTTTTGTACCGAAACGTCTCCTCGAATAATATCCGCCCACGGAAGCGCGGTCCTTAATCTACCGACGAAGTATTTTTTTTTCGGTCGATCGAAAATTTTTGGCGCGCCGACGGCCGCCACGCGGTTACGATGCGTTGGATCAAATTCGATCATAGGACCTTTTGCGTCGTCCGCAATGCAGAACGATACGCACTCCGCGATTTTGCCGAAAAGGTGCGTTCCGAAATTGGCTCCCCCACCCCGACCCCCACTCCCCTCCAATTTTGTCACGTAAACCTCTCCTCGAATACTACCTACCCACGGGAGCGCGGTCCTTAATCTGCCGACGAAGTATTTTTCTTACGATCGAAAATGTTCGGCGCGTCGAAGGCCGCCACGCCGTTACGATGCGTCAGATCGAATTCGGTCATATGACTTTTTTGCGTCGTTCGCGACGAGGAACGACACACCCTCCGCGTTTTTGGCGAAGAGGCGCGTTCCAAAATTAGCCCCTCTTCTCCGACCCCCCCCAATTTTTGTACCGAAACTTCTCCTCGAATAATATCCGCCCACGGAAGCGCTGTCCTTAATCTACCGACGAAGTATTTTTTTCGGTCTATCGAAAATTTTTGGCGCGCCGACGGCCGCCACGCCGTTACGATGCGTCGGATAGAATTCAGTCATAAGACTTTTTTGCGTCGTTCGCAACGCAGAACGACACGCACTCCGCGATATTGACGAAAGGGCGCGTTCCGAAATTGGCTCCCCCTCCCCGACCCCCCACCCCTCCAATTTTGTCACGTAAACCTCCCCTCGAATACCACCTACCCATGAGAGCGCGGTCCTTAATCTGCCGACGAAGTATTTTTTCGGACGATCGAAAATGTTCGGCGCGTCGAAGGCCGCCATGCCGGTACGATGCGTCGGATCGAATTCGGTCATAAGACTTTTTTGCGTCTTTCGCGACGTAGAACGACACGCCGCCCGCTAATTTGCCGAAAAGGCGCGTTCCGAAATTAGGCCCCCCTCCCCGACCCCCCCAACCCACCCATGATTTTTTCCGAAAACCTCTCGTCGAATAATACCCGCCCACGGGAGCGCTGTCCTTAATCTGCCGACGAAGTATTTTTTTCGGACGATAGAAAATTTTCGACGTGTCGAAGGCCGCCACGCCGTTACAATGCGTCTGATCGAATTCGGTCATTAGACTTTTTGCGTCGTTCGCGACGTAGAACGACGCGCCGTGCGTGATTTTGCAGAAAAATCGTTTTCCAAAATTAGCCCCCGCCGAACAACGGCTCCCCACGAAAGCGAGTTCCTTAATTTGCATATTTACCATATTTCCCGACCGTTTGAAAAAAAATCGCGAAAAAGCGATCGATTGATCCGCCTACAGGCCAAACGAAGCGTCGTACGCGTACCGCACCCCTATACTTTTTTGTAGGCCTGGTCATTATCCTTCCTATAGGGGGGTTGCGACCCCCTCATCTGTACTCGGGGGATGTAGCAACCCCCTCCACGCACCCCAATGGTGGAGGGTGGGTCGAGATGCATGTTTTTTCATCTCGTGTCGCCCCCCATGGCCACCCACGGGGTCAAAACGGGGCTCGGAGGCTCGGTGTGGGCTACTCTTGTTGCTCATTGGGCGGCAAGTGGGGGAAATATTCCGGGGCTTATATCTCGGCAACGGGAAGAGCTATCGAAGCGATCTCGACGGCGTTGTACTCGTCTAGTGGTCCCATACGTGCATTGAGGCGGCCACTTTTTTCGAAAAAACGATTATTTCAAAATTCACCCCCCCACCCCCGCGAAAACGGGTGGACAAACCATCTACGTTTATAAGGGCAAAATGCACCCCTTTTACGTAAAAAATTCGACGCGCCACCGGAGCACTTCGAACCCTACTCGCGTTCCCCGTTAGCGGAGTATAATAATAATAATAATAATAATAATAATAATAATAATAATGCTGTACCCAGGCTACTCGGTCAAAATGGTCGTCCTTATAATCGGTGTACTCGGAGGGATAAAGCCTACGCTGCTCTCGGAACTGAAGATCATACCAGCCTGCCAAAAACCAGCCGAGTGGCTGGCAGGCCAAATGCAGAAGGCGGTCATTCTGGGTTCTCTCCGTCTGCTTAGGGCACACGATTCTGGTATCTACAGTCACTAACCCTGCGGGATGCGGGGAGTGGCTGTAGTTGATGCGCCGGCGCGACTCCCGTGAGGCGTCGGAGGCCACGGGAGGACTGACCGGCATCGGGAAACCAAAAAAAAAAAAAAAAAAAAAAAAAATAATAATGTCTTGCGGTACCAGCACCACTAGTGAGATGCATAGAACAGCTGCTACCGCTCTGGAAGACCCGCTTCACCATAACATCAGGTGCACAGCGGGTCACAACAGGGCAGGTGGCATTTAGGAGAGTTTTCCAGGGTGACTCCCTGAGTCCTCTCCTCTTCTGCATCTCACTGCTGCCGTTGTCTGTTGGGCTCCGCCAAACCCGCGGATATCAATGTGGGCCACCCAGCGACCGGAGGCATAAGGTCACCCATCTATTTTATATGGATGACCTTAAACTTTATGCCTCCGGAGAGCGCGAACTACAAAACGCTCTTAGGGTGGTCGAAGAATATACGCGGGCAATTGGTATGGAGTTCGGGTTGGATAAATGTGCAGTCGTCCACCTCAAGAGAGGACGATGCGGGGAATTTCCTGAAGATGCGCAGCTCGCAGACGGAAGCATCCTAAGACATCTGGATGCCGGAGAGACCTATACATACCTGGGTGTGCAACAAAGGCACATCCAAGATGTAACACTAATAAAGGATTCTCTCCGCGGCAAGTATAGACACCGCCTCCGAAAGATTTGGTCTTCCGAACTTTCGGGGAAGAACAAGGTGTCTGCAACTAATATGCTTGCCGTTCCGATTCTGCTCTACTCCTTCGGAGTAGTAAAGTGGAGGGTAGATGAGCTGCGTCAATTAGACAGAGATACCCGCAAGATGATGAATATTCACAGAAGTATTCATCCTAGATCGTCCGTTCCTCGTGTGTACCTCCCACGTCAACGGGGGGGGCCGAGGACTCTTGAGCCTGGAGTGTACGCATGGTAGAGTAGTACTGAGTATGGCATGTAACATACTCAGGAGCTCAGATCCCCTCTTGCGGTTCGTAAAACATCATGAAACTGTAGGAGTGGGAGCAGGATTGTTCAAGGCAGCAAAAAGAGCCGCAGATGAACTCGGTCTCGCATTTGACATCAGGCGAGGAGGCCGGCGAGGTGCTGATGTTGAGTCAGTCACCGAACTTCAGCCAAATCGTCTGAAAGCCCGAATTAGAGCTGCCGAACAGGAAAATCTGTTTCGGCAGCATGTCGATAAACCCCAGCATGGTGTCTTCTATAAGAACATCGAAACACTGGGTTTATCGACCAGGCTGACCTTCGCCTTTCTAAGGTCGGCCGGGCTTAAGTCAGAGACCGAGGGATTCATTATGGCCTGCCAGGATGGTGTTATCAACACCTTGGTCTACCGTAGCCGCGTGTGGCGTGTAGAGGTTCCTGATATCAACTGCAGGACCTGCCATCAGGCGCCGGAATCGCTCATGCACTTACTATCTGCATGCCCTATATATGCGATTTCGGCCTACATCCACCGACATAACGCGGCTTTACGAGTGCTATACTACCATCTAAGGCACTCGTACGGGGTAGACCAGACACCAGTGCTGCCTTACGTCCCCGGAGATATTGAGTCCGTTGTCGAGAACGAGAAATGCCGGATTTACTGGAACTACTCGTTCCCGACTGTCAGGCTAATCCAAGCCAACAAGCCTGACATAGTCCTCCTCGACCATCAACTCAAGGTGATGTATGTCATCGAGTTCTCGGCACCTGCGGAGAAAAACATCGCCTTGAAGGAGGAGGAGAAACGGACCAAATATCGCGATCTCCGGTACGAGCTCCAAGTGCTGTACCCAGGCTACTCGGTCAAAATGGTCGTCCTTATTATCGGTGTACTCGGAGGGATAAAGCCTACGCTGCTCTCGGGACTGAAGATCATACCGGCCTGCCAAAAATCAGCTGAGTGGCTGGCAGGCCAAATGCAGAAGGCGGTCATCCTTGGTTCTCTCCGTCTGCTTAGGGCACACGATTCCGGAGCCTACAGTCACTAACCCTGCGGGATGTGGGGAGTGGCTGAGGTTAATGTGCTGGTGCGACTCCCGTGAGGCGTCGGAGGCCACGGGAGGACTGTCCAGCGTCGGGCAACCGAAAAAAAAAAAAAAAAAAAAAAAAAAAAAATAATAATAATAATAATATCTAAATCTGACAGTGATGCTTACCATCAAGCAGCACTGTCTAGATAGGATCCGAGCGCTCATGGCGATAAAGAAAACATTAAAGAGGCGAGTGAGGAGTATGGAACAAAACAATTTGTTCCATACCAATCCTTCCCGCCTCTTTCAAGAGCCACAGCGTGTTGTCGATAATCCGCCGACTGTAGAAGGTGTCGAAATCTTCTGGAAAGGAATCTACGAAACGACGCGTCCATTCAATAGCGACACTCCATCAATTGCACACTTCGAGGCTCTATGCCACAGACATCGTCAAGAGCCAGAAGAAGTGTGCCCGGCCATCAGTACGGAGGAAGTTCAACAAGCACTTGTTGGTACTAAGAACTTCGCTGCCCCGGGCCCAGACGGCATTAACAACTGGTGGTGGAAGAAATTTCCTTCCACTCACCGCCGTCTGGCGCGAGTTTTCAACTCATGGTTGAACGAGGGGCAGCAGATTCCGGACTGGTTCGTCGAGGGACGTACTGTGCTCATCCCCAAAAAGGGGGATCTCTCCGACCCGAGGAATTATAGGCCGATCACTTGCCTCAACTCCTGCTACAAGATATTTACACGTATCTTGTATGCTAGGACACTGAGGTCTGTTGATCCGGTCTTCCAGCAGATACACGAACAGCGTGGTGCCAAGAAGGGCATGGCAGGTTGCAAGGACAGCCTGCTGATAGACCGCTGTATTACACAGGATTCTGTGCAATACAAGCGGAATCTATCGATGGCCTGGATTGATTACCGCAAGGCATTTGATACAACATTGCACGAGCTATTGTTGTATTTGCTCGAATGTCTTGCGGTACCAGCACCACTAGTGAGATGCATAGAACAGCTGCTGCCGCTCTGGAAGACCCGCTTCACCATAACATCAGGTGCGCAGCGGGTCACGACAGAGCAGGTGGCATTTAGGAGAGGAGTTTTCCAGGGTGACTCCCTGAGTCCTCTCCTCTTCTGCATCTCACTGCTGCCGTTGTCTGTTGGGCTCCGCCAAACCCGCGGATATCAATGTGGGCCACCCAGCGACCGGAGGCATAAGGTCACCCATCTATTTTATATGGATGACCTTAAACTTTATGCCTCCGGAGAGCGTGAACTACAAAACGCTCTTAGGGTGGTCGAAGAATATACGCGGGCAATTGGTATGGAGTTCGGGTTGGACAAATGTGCAGTCGTCCACCTCAAGAGAGGACGATGCGGGGAATTCCCTGAAGATGCGCAGCTCGCAGACGGAAGCATCCTAAGACATCTGGATGCCGGAGAGACCTATACATACCTGGGTGTGCAACAAAGGCACATCCAAGATGTAACACAAATAAAGGATTCTCTCCGCGGCAAGTACAGACACCGCCTCCGAAAGATTTGGTCTTCCGAACTTTCGGGGAAGAACAAGGTGTCTGCAACTAATATGCTTGCCGTTCCGATTCTGCTCTACTCCTTCGGAGTAGTAAAGTGGAGGGTAGATGAGCTGCGCCAATTAGACAGAGATACCCGCAAGATGATGAATATTCACAGAAGTATTCATCCTAGATCGTCCGTTCCTCGTGTGTACCTCCCACGTCAACGGGGGGGCCGAGGACTCTTGAGCCTGGAGTGTACGCATGGCAGAGTAGTACTGAGTATGGCATGTAACATACTCAGGAGCTCAGATCCCCTCTTGCGGTTCGTAAAACATCACGAAACTGTAGGAGTGGGAGCAGGATTGTTTAAGGCAGCAAAAAGAGCCGCAGATGAACTCGGTCTCGCATTTGACATCAGGCGAGGAGGCCGGCGAGGTGCTGATGTTGAGTCAGTCACTGAACTTCAGCCAAATCGTCTGAAAGCCCGAATTAGAGCTGCCGAACAGGAAAATCTGTTTCGGCAGCACGTCGATAAACCCCAGCATGGTGTCTTCTATAAGAACATAGAAACACTGGGTTTATCGACCAGGCTGACCTTCGCCTTTTTAAGGTCAGCAGGGCTTAAGTCGGAGACCGAGGGATTCATTATGGCTTGCCAAGATGGTGTTATCAACACCTTGGTCTACCGTAGCCGCGTGTGGCGTGTAGAGGTTCCTGATATCAACTGCAGGACCTGCCATCAGGCGCCGGAATCGCTCATGCATTTACTATCTGCATGCCCCATATATGCGATTTCGGCCTACATCCACCGGCATAACGCGGCGTTACGAGTGCTATACTACCATCTAAGGCACTCGTATGGGGTAGACCAGACACCAGTGCTGCCTTACGTCCCCGGAGATATTGAGTCCGTTGTCGAGAACGAGAAATGCCGGATTTACTGGAACTACTCGTTCCCGACTGTCAGGCTAATCCAAGCCAACAAGCCTGACATAGTCCTCCTCGACCATCAACTCAAGGTGATGTATGTCATCGAGTTCTCGGCACCTGCGGAGAAAAACATCGCCTTGAAGGAGGAGGAGAAACGGACCAAATATCGCGATCTCCGGTACGAGCTCCAAGTGCTGTACCCAGGCTACTCGGTCAAAATGGTCGTCCTTATTATCGGTGTACTCGGAAGGATAAAGCCTACGCTGCTCTCGGACCTGAAGATCATACCGGCCTGCCAAAAATCAGCTGAGTGGCTGGCAGGCCAAATGCAGAAGGCGGTCATTCTTGGTTCTCTCCGTCTGCTTAGGGCACACGATTCCGGAGCCTACAGTCACTAACCCTGCGGGATGTGGGGAGTGGCTGAGGTTAATGTGCTGGCGCGACTCCCGTGAGGCGTCGGAGGCCACGGGAGGACTGTCCAGCGTCGGGCAACCGAAAAAAAAAAAAAAAAAAAAAAAAAAAAAAAAAATAATAAGATGTCGAAACCTTCTGGAAGGGAACCTACGAAGCGACGCGTCCATTCAATAGCGACACTCCAGCAATAGCACACTTCGAGGCTCTGTGCCACAGACATCTTGAAGAGCCAGAAGAAGTGTGCCCGGCAATCAGTACGGAGGAAGTCCAACAAGCGCTTGTTGGTACCAAGAACTTCGCTGCCCCGGGCCCAGACGGCATTAACAACTGGTGGTGGAAGAAATTTCCTTCCACTCACCGCCGTCTGGCGCGAGTTTTCAACTTATGGTTGAACGAGGGGCAGCAGATTCCGGACTGGTTTGTCGAGGGACGTACTGTGCTTATCCCCAAAAAGGGGGATCTTTCCGACCCGAGGAATTATAGGCCGATCACTTGCCTTAACTCCTGCTACAAGATATTTACACGTATCTTGTATGCTAGGACGCTGAGGTCTGTTGATCCGGTCTTCCAGCAGATACACGAACAGCGTGGTTCCAAGAAGGGCATGGCAGGTTGCAAGGACAGCCTGCTGATAGACCGCTGTATTACACAGGATTCTGTGCAATACAAGCGGAATCTATCGATGGCCTGGATTGATTACCGCAAGGCATTTGATACAACATCACATGAGCTATTGTTGTACTTGCTCGAATGCCTTGCGGTACCAGCACCACTAGTGAGATGCATAGAACAGCTGCTGCCGCTCTGGAAGACCCGCTTCACCATAACATCAGGTACACAGCGGGTTACGACAGAGCAGGTGGCATTTAGGAGAGGAGTTTTCCAGGGTGACTCCCTGAGTCCTCTCCTCTTCTGCATCTCACTGCTGCCGTTGTCTGTTGGGCTCCGCCAAACCCGCGGATATCAATGTGGGCCACCCAGCGACCGGAGGCATAAGGTCACCCATCTATTTTATATGGATGACCTTAAACTTTATGCCTCCGGAGAGCGCGAACTACAAAACGCTCTTAGGGTGGTCGAAGAATATACGCGGGCAATTGGTATGGAGTTCGGGTTGGACAAATGTGCAGTCGTCCACCTCAAGAGAGGACGATGCGGGGAATTTTCTGAAGATGCGCAGCTCGCAGACGGAAGCATCCTAAGACATCTGGATGCCGGAGAGACCTATACATATCTGGGTGTGCAACAAAGGCACATCCAGGATGTATCACAAATAAAAAGATTCTCTCCGCGGCAAGTACAGACACCGCCTCCGAAAGATTTGGTCTTCCGAACTTTCGGGGAAGAACAAGGTGTCTGCAACTAATATGCTTGCCGTTCCGATTCTGCTCTACTCCTTCGGAGTAGTAAAGTGGAGGGTAGATGAGCTGCGTCAATTAGACAGAGATACCCGCAAGATGATGAATATTCACAGAAGTATTCATCCTAGATCGTCCGTTCCTCGTGTGTACCTCCCACGTCAACGGGGGGGCCGAGGACTCTTGAGCCTGGAGTGTACGCATGGCAGAGTAGTACTGAGTATGGCATGTAACATACTCAGGAGCTCAGATCCCCTCTTGCGGTTCGTAAAACATCATGAAACTGTAGGAGTGGGAGCAGGATTGTTCAAGGCAGCAAAAAGAGCCGCAGATGAACTCGGTCTCGCATTTGACATCAGGCGAGGAGGCCGGCGAGGTGCTGATGTTGAGTCAGTCACCGAACTTCAGCCAAATCGTCTGAAAGCCCGAATTAGAGCTGCCGAACAGGAAAATCTGTTTCGGCAGCATGTCGATAAACCCCAGCATGGAGTCTTCTATAAGAACATAGAAACACTGGGTTTATCGACCAGGCTGACCTTCGCCTTTCTAAGGTCAGCAGGGCTTAAGTCGGAGACCGAGGGATTCATTATGGCCTGTCAAGATGGTGTTATCAACACCTTGGTCTACCGTAGCCGCGTGTGGCGTGTAGAGGTTCCTGATATCAACTGCAGGACCTGCCATCAGGCGCCGGAATCGCTCATGCACTTACTATCTGCATGCCCTATATATGCGATTTCGGCCTACATCCACCGACATAACGCGGCTTTACGAGTGCTATACTACCATCTAAGGCACTCGTACGGGGTAGACCAGACACCAGTGCTGCCTTACGTCCCCGGAGATATTGAGTCCGTTGTCGAGAACGAGAAATGCCGGATTTACTGGAACTACTCGTTCCCGACTGTCAGGCTAATCCAAGCCAACAAGCCTGACATAGTCCTCCTCGACCATCAACTCAAGGTGATGTATGTCATCGAGTTCTCGGCACCTGCGGAGAAAAACATCGCCTTGAAGGAGGAGGAGAAACGGACCAAATATCGCGATCTCCGGTACGAGCTCCAAGTGCTGTACCCAGGCTACTCGGTCAAAATGGTCGTCCTTATTATCGGTGTACTCGGAGGGATAAAGCCTACGCTGCTCTCGGGACTGAAGATCATACCGGCCTGCCAAAAATCAGCTGAGTGGCTGGCAGGCCAAATGCAGAAGGCGGTCATCCTTGGTTCTCTCCGTCTGCTTAGGGCACACGATTCCGGAGCCTACAGTCACTAACCCTGCGGGATGTGGGGAGTGGCTGAGGTTAATGTGCTGGTGCGACTCCCGTGAGGCGTCGGAGGCCACGGGAGGACTGTCCAGCGTCGGGCAACCGAAAAAAAAAAAAAAAAAAAAAAAAAAAATAATAATAATAATAATAATATCTAAATCTGACAGTGATGCTTACCATCAAGCAGCACTGTCTAGATAGGATCCGAGCGCTCATGGCGATAAAGAAAACATTAAAGAGGCGAGTGAGGAGTATGGAACAAAACAATTTGTTCCATACCAATCCTTCCCGCCTCTTTCAAGAGCCACAGCGTGTTGTCGATAATCCGCCGACTGTAGAAGGTGTCGAAATCTTCTGGAAAGGAATCTACGAAACGACGCGTCCATTCAATAGCGACACTCCATCAATTGCACACTTCGAGGCTCTATGCCACAGACATCGTCAAGAGCCAGAAGAAGTGTGCCCGGCCATCAGTACGGAGGAAGTTCAACAAGCACTTGTTGGTACTAAGAACTTCGCTGCCCCGGGCCCAGACGGCATTAACAACTGGTGGTGGAAGAAATTTCCTTCCACTCACCGCCGTCTGGCGCGAGTTTTCAACTCATGGTTGAACGAGGGGCAGCAGATTCCGGACTGGTTCGTCGAGGGACGTACTGTGCTCATCCCCAAAAGGGGGATCTCTCCGACCCGAGGAATTATAGGCCGATCACTTGCCTCAACTCCTGCTACAAGATATTTACACGTATCTTGTATGCTAGGACACTGAGGTCTGTTGATCCGGTCTTCCAGCAGATACACGAACAGCGTGGTGCCAAGAAGGGCATGGCAGGTTGCAAGGACAGCCTGCTGATAGACCGCTGTATTACACAGGATTCTGTGCAATACAAGCGGAATCTATCGATGGCCTGGATTGATTACCGCAAGGCATTTGATACAACATCGCACGAGCTATTGTTGTATTTGCTCGAATGTCTTGCGGTACCAGCACCACTAGTGAGATGCATAGAACAGCTGCTGCCGCTCTGGAAGACCCGCTTCACCATAACATCAGGTGCGCAGCGGGTCACGACAGAGCAGGTGGCATTTAGGAGAGGAGTTTTCCAGGGTGACTCCCTGAGTCCTCTCCTCTTCTGCATCTCACTGCTGCCGTTGTCTGTTGGGCTCCGCCAAACCCGCGGATATCAATGTGGGCCACCCAGCGACCGGAGGCATAAGGTCACCCATCTATTTTATATGGATGACCTTAAACTTTATGCCTCCGGAGAGCGTGAACTACAAAACGCTCTTAGGGTGGTCGAAGAATATACGCGGGCAATTGGTATGGAGTTCGGGTTGGACAAATGTGCAGTCGTCCACCTCAAGAGAGGACGATGCGGGGAATTCCCTGAAGATGCGCAGCTCGCAGACGGAAGCATCCTAAGACATCTGGATGCCGGAGAGACCTATACATACCTGGGTGTGCAACAAAGGCACATCCAAGATGTAACACAAATAAAGGATTCTCTCCGCGGCAAGTACAGACACCGCCTCCGAAAGATTTGGTCTTCCGAACTTTCGGGGAAGAACAAGGTGTCTGCAACTAATATGCTTGCCGTTCCGATTCTGCTCTACTCCTTCGGAGTAGTAAAGTGGAGGGTAGATGAGCTGCGCCAATTAGACAGAGATACCCGCAAGATGATGAATATTCACAGAAGTATTCATCCTAGATCGTCCGTTCCTCGTGTGTACCTCCCACGTCAACGGGGGGGCCGAGGACTCTTGAGCCTGGAGTGTACGCATGGCAGAGTAGTACTGAGTATGGCATGTAACATACTCAGGAGCTCAGATCCCCTCTTGCGGTTCGTAAAACATCACGAAACTGTAGGAGTGGGAGCAGGATTGTTTAAGGCAGCAAAAAGAGCCGCAGATGAACTCGGTCTCGCATTTGACATCAGGCGAGGAGGCCGGCGAGGTGCTGATGTTGAGTCAGTCACTGAACTTCAGCCATATCGTCTGAAAGCCCGAATTAGAGCTGCCGAACAGGAAAATCTGTTTCGGCAGCACGTCGATAAACCCCAGCATGGTGTCTTCTATAAGAACATAGAAACACTGGGTTTATCGACCAGGCTGACCTTCGCCTTTTTAAGGTCAGCAGGGCTTAAGTCGGAGACCGAGGGATTCATTATGGCTTGCCAAGATGGTGTTATCAACACCTTGGTCTACCGTAGCCGCGTGTGGCGTGTAGAGGTTCCTGATATCAACTGCAGGACCTGCCATCAGGCGCCGGAATCGCTCATGCATTTACTATCTGCATGCCCCATATATGCGATTTCGGCCTACATCCACCGGCATAACGCGGCGTTACGAGTGCTATACTACCATCTAAGGCACTCGTATGGGGTAGACCAGACACCAGTGCTGCCTTACGTCCCCGGAGATATTGAGTCCGTTGTCGAGAACGAGAAATGCCGGATTTACTGGAACTACTCGTTCCCGACTGTCAGGCTAATCCAAGCCAACAAGCCTGACATAGTCCTCCTCGACCATCAACTCAAGGTGATGTATGTCATCGAGTTCTCGGCACCTGCGGAGAAAAACATCGCCTTGAAGGAGGAGGAGAAACGGACCAAATATCGCGATCTCCGGTACGAGCTCCAAGTGCTGTACCCAGGCTACTCGGTCAAAATGGTCGTCCTTATTATCGGTGTACTCGGAAGGATAAAGCCTACGCTGCTCTCGGACCTGAAGATCATACCGGCCTGCCAAAAATCAGCTGAGTGGCTGGCAGGCCAAATGCAGAAGGCGGTCATTCTTGGTTCTCTCCGTCTGCTTAGGGCACACGATTCCGGAGCCTACAGTCACTAACCCTGCGGGATGTGGGGAGTGGCTGAGGTTAATGTGCTGGCGCGACTCCCGTGAGGCGTCGGAGGCCACGGGAGGACTGTCCAGCGTCGGGCAACCGAAAAAAAAAAAAAAAAAAAAAAAAAAAAAAAAAAAAAATAATAATAATAATAATAAGATGTCGAAACCTTCTGGAAGGGAACCTACGAAGCGACGCGTCCATTCAATAGCGACACTCCAGCAATAGCACACTTCGAGGCTCTGTGCCACAGACATCTTGAAGAGCCAGAAGAAGTGTGCCCGGCAATCAGTACGGAGGAAGTCCAACAAGCGCTTGTTGGTACCAAGAACTTCGCTGCCCCGGGCCCAGACGGCATTAACAACTGGTGGTGGAAGAAATTTCCTTCCACTCACCGCCGTCTGGCGCGAGTTTTCAACTTATGGTTGAACGAGGGGCAGCAGATTCCGGACTGGTTTGTCGAGGGACGTACTGTGCTTATCCCCAAAAAGGGGGATCTTTCCGACCCGAGGAATTATAGGCCGATCACTTGCCTTAACTCCTGCTACAAGATATTTACACGTATCTTGTATGCTAGGACGCTGAGGTCTGTTGATCCGGTCTTCCAGCAGATACACGAACAGCGTGGTTCCAAGAAGGGCATGGCAGGTTGCAAGGACAGCCTGCTGATAGACCGCTGTATTACACAGGATTCTGTGCAATACAAGCGGAATCTATCGATGGCCTGGATTGATTACCGCAAGGCATTTGATACAACATCACATGAGCTATTGTTGTACTTGCTCGAATGCCTTGCGGTACCAGCACCACTAGTGAGATGCATAGAACAGCTGCTGCCGCTCTGGAAGACCCGCTTCACCATAACATCAGGTACACAGCGGGTTACGACAGAGCAGGTGGCATTTAGGAGAGGAGTTTTCCAGGGTGACTCCCTGAGTCCTCTCCTCTTCTGCATCTCACTGCTGCCGTTGTCTGTTGGGCTCCGCCAAACCCGCGGATATCAATGTGGGCCACCCAGCGACCGGAGGCATAAGGTCACCCATCTATTTTATATGGATGACCTTAAACTTTATGCCTCCGGAGAGCGCGAACTACAAAACGCTCTTAGGGTGGTCGAAGAATATACGCGGGCAATTGGTATGGAGTTCGGGTTGGACAAATGTGCAGTCGTCCACCTCAAGAGAGGACGATGCGGGGAATTTTTCTGAAGATGCGCAGCTCGCAGACGGAAGCATCCTAAGACATCTGGATGCCGGAGAGACCTATACATATCTGGGTGTGCAACAAAGGCACATCCAGGATGTATCACAAATAAAAGATTCTCTCCGCGGCAAGTACAGACACCGCCTCCGAAAGATTTGGTCTTCCGAACTTTCGGGGAAGAACAAGGTGTCTGCAACTAATATGCTTGCCGTTCCGATTCTGCTCTACTCCTTCGGAGTAGTAAAGTGGAGGGTAGATGAGCTGCGTCAATTAGACAGAGATACCCGCAAGATGATGAATATTCACAGAAGTATTCATCCTAGATCGTCCGTTCCTCGTGTGTACCTCCCACGTCAACGGGGGGCCGAGGACTCTTGAGCCTGGAGTGTACGCATGGCAGAGTAGTACTGAGTATGGCATGTAACATACTCAGGAGCTCAGATCCCCTCTTGCGGTTCGTAAAACATCATGAAACTGTAGGAGTGGGAGCAGGATTGTTCAAGGCAGCAAAAAGAGCCGCAGATGAACTCGGTCTCGCATTTGACATCAGGCGAGGAGGCCGGCGAGGTGCTGATGTTGAGTCAGTCACCGAACTTCAGCCAAATCGTCTGAAAGCCCGAATTAGAGCTGCCGAACAGGAAAATCTGTTTCGGCAGCATGTCGATAAACCCCAGCATGGAGTCTTCTATAAGAACATAGAAACACTGGGTTTATCGACCAGGCTGACCTTCGCCTTTCTAAGGTCAGCAGGGCTTAAGTCGGAGACCGAGGGATTCATTATGGCCTGTCAAGATGGTGTTATCAACACCTTGGTCTACCGTAGCCGCGTGTGGCGTGTAGAGGTTCCTGATATCAACTGCAGGACCTGCCATCAGGCGCCGGAATCGCTCATGCACTTACTTTCTGCATGCCCTATATATGCGATTTCGGCCTACATCCACCGACATAACGCGGCTTTACGAGTGCTATACTACCATCTAAGGCACTCGTACGGGGTAGACCAGACACCAGTGCTGCCTTACGTCCCCGGAGATATTGAGTCCGTTGTCGAGAACGAGAAATGCCGGATTTACTGGAACTACTCGTTCCCGACTGTCAGGCTAATACAAGCCAACAAGCCTGACATAGTCCTCCTCGACCATCAACTCAAGGTGATGTATGTTATCGAGTTCTCGGCACCTGCGGAGAAAAACATCACCTTGAAGGAGGAGGAGAAACGGACCAAATATCGCGATCTCCGGTACGAGCTCCAAGTGCTGTACCCAGGCTACTCGGTCAAAATGGTCGTCCTTATTATCGGTGTACTCGGAGGGATAAAGCCTACGCTGCTCTCGGAACTGAAGATCATACCGGCCTGCCAAAAACCAGCCGAGTGGCTGGCAGGTCAAATGCAGAAGGCGGTCATTCTGGGTTCTCTCCGTCTGCTTAGGGCACACGATTCTGGTATCTACAGTCACTAACCCTGCGGGATGTGGGGAGCGGCTGTAGTTGATGCGCCGGCGCGACTCCCGTGAGGCGTCGGAGGCCATGGGAGGACTGACCGGCATCGGATATTCCGAAAAAAAAAAAAAAAAAAAAAAATAATAATAATAATTGCAAAGGACCGGCAACCTCCACGTTGGTGCACCCTGGACAGGCAGAGGCAACTCTGCCTGACTAATGCCGGCCGGGAGTACCAGGGCTAACTACCCTGGTACTCGTTTTTGCTATGGTTCCATATAACCTCAGAAGGGCCCCTCACAATCGACCTCAGCCGGATGGAGGTCAAGGACAGATGGAAGGGGCCTTACCGGACGGTCCAAACGACAACAACAATGCTATTGTACATGGACGCTTTAAGTGGACGAGGGAACTAAAGGATGACTTGCTGACCTGCCGCGAGAGTAGCGAATCTGAGCAAAGGGGATACATGGCGCGATTGCATGCACTTTGGTGCGAAATGCATCCAGAGCATCGCGCCTTCTCTCAACAACATCTGAGAGATCAAGTATCCTTTCTGCTCAGGACAGGTTACGTAAGGGCACCCCGTCAGCTAGAAGAACTGCCAGCCGCAGTCCCACCGCGGCAATTACCAGCTGATGGGGAACATCCTTTAGAGTTCACCGGTGTAGACTTAAGGACGAGGGTTAGCCTTAACACCAGGGCTAACCTAAAGCCACAAGACCTGGCTAGAATGGACGCGGTCATCGATGAGGAAATTCCGGAAGATGTAGACATCTGGCAAATCAACTGTGCCGTGTACAGCGCCGCGAAGCAACTCGTCCCCCGTGAGAGGTCAACCAATCACGGGGTCGAGAAAGCCAAGCGGCGTGTACAAAAAATCGAAGGCAAGATACAGTCGGCCAGACAACACGCTTCTCGGATCCAGAGTGTGGTAGAATATAAGAAGACTGGTAGAGTTTTTACTCCCAGGATCCGGCGCATAGCTGCCGGATTAAGACGTCAACACCATACTCTAAATCTGACAGTGATGCTTACCATCAAGCAGCACTGTCTAGATAGGATCCGAGCGCTCATGGCGATAAAGAAAACATTGAAGAGGCGGGTGAAGAGTATGGAGCAAAACAATTTGTTCCGTACGAATCCTTCCCGCCTCTTTCAAGAGCCAATGCGTGTTGTCGAGAATCCGCCGACTGTAGAAGATGTCGAAACCTTCTGGAAGGGAATCTACGAAACGCCGCGTCCATTCAATAGCGACACTCCACCAATTGCACACTTCGAGGCTCTGTGTCACAGACATCTTGAAGAGCCAGAAGAAGTGTGCCCGGCAATCAGTACGGAGGAAGTCCAACAAGCACTTGTTGGTACCAAGAACTTCGCTGCCCCGGGCCCAGACGGCATTAACAACTGGTGGTGGAAGAAATTTCCTTCCACTCACCGCCGTCTGGCGCGAGTTTTCAACTCATGGTTGAACGAGGGGCAGCAGATTCCGGACTGGTTCGTCGAGGGACGTACTGTGCTAATCCCCAAAAAGGGGATCTTTCCGACCCGAGGAAATATAGGCCGATCACTTGCCTTAACTCCTGCTACAAGATATTTACACGTATCTTGTATGCTAGGACGCTGAGGTCTGTTAATCCGGTCTTCCAGCAGATACACGAACAGCGTGGTGCCAAGAAGGGCATGGCAGGTTGCAAGGACAGCCTGCTGATAGACCGCTGTATTACACAGGATTCTGTGCAATACAAGCGGAATCTATCGATGGCCTGGATTGATTACCGCAAGGCATTTGATACAACATCGCATGATCTATTGTTGTACTTGCTCGAATGTCTTGCGGTACCAGCACCACTAGTGAGATGCATAGAACAGCTGCTGCCGCTCTGGAAGACCCGCTTCACCATAACATCAGGTGCACAGCGGGTCACGACAGGGCAGGTGGCATTTAGGAGAGGAGTTTTCCAGGGTGACACCCTGAGTCCTCTCCTCTTCTGCATCTCACTGCTGCCGTTGTCTGTTGGGCTCCGCCAAACCCGCGGATATCAATGTGGGCCACCCAGCGACCGGAGGCATAAGGTCACCCATCTATTTTATATGGATGATCTTAAACTTTATGCCTCCGGAGAGCGCGAACTACAAAACGCTCTTAGGGTGGTCGAAGAATATACGCGGGCAATTGGTATGGAGTTCGGGTTGGACAAATGTGCAGTCGCCCACCTCAAGAGAGACGATGCGGGGAATTCCCTGAAGATGCGCAGCTCGCAGACGGAAGCATCCTACGACATCTGGATGCCGGAGAGACCTATACATACCTGGGTGTGCAACAAAGGCACATCCAAGATGTAACACAAATAAAGGATTCTCTCCGCGGCAAGTACAGACACCGCCTCCGAAAGATTTGGTCTTCCGAACTTTCGGGGAAGAACAAGGTGTCTGCAACTAATATGCTTGCCGTTCCGATTCTGCTCTACTCCTTCGGAGTAGTAAAGTGGAGGGTAGATGAGCTGCGCCAATTAGACAGAGATACCCGCAAGATGATGAATATTCATAGAAGTATTCATCCTAGATCGTCCGTTCCTCGTGTGTACCTCCCACGTCAACGGGGGGGCCGAGGACTCTTGAGCCTGGAGTGTACGCATGGCAGAGTAGTACTGAGTATGGCATGTAACATACTCAGGAGCTCAGATCCCCTCTTGCGGTTCGTAAAACATCACGAAACTGTAGGAGTGGGAGCAGGATTGTTCAAGGCAGCAAAAAGAGCCGCAGATGAACTCAGTCTCGCATTTGACATCAGGCGAGGAGGCCGGCGAGGTGCTGATGTTGAGTCAGTCACCGAACTTCAGCCAAATCGTCTGAAAGCCCGAATTAGAGCTGCCGAACAGGAAAATCTGTTTCGGCAGCACGTCGATAAACCCCAGCATGGTGTCTTCTATAAGAACATAGAAACACTGGGTTTATCGACCAGGCTGACCTTCGCCTTTCTAAGGTCAGCAGGGCTTAAGTCGGAGACCGAGGGATTCATTATGGCCTGCCAAGATGGTGTTATCAACACCTTGGTCTACCGTAGCCGCGTGTGGCGTGTAGAGGTTCCTGATATCAACTGCAGGACCTGCCATCAGGCGCCGGAATCGCTCATGCACTTACTTTCTGCATGTCCCATATATGCGATTTCGGCCTACATCCACCGACATAACGCGGCTTTACGAGTGCTATACTACCATCTAAGGCACTCGTACGGGGTAGACCAGACACCAGTGCTGCCTTACGTCCCCGGAGATATTGAGTCCGTTGTCGAGAACGAGAAATGCCGGATTTACTGGAACTACTCGTTCCCGACTGTCAGGCTAATCCAAGCCAACAAGCCTGACATAGTCCTCCTCGACCATCAACTCAAGGTGATGTATGTTATCGAGTTCTCGGCACCTGCTGAGAAAAACATCACCTTGAAGGAGGAGGAGAAACGGACCAAATATCGCGATCACCGGTACGAGCTCCAAGTGCTGTACCCAGGCTACTCGGTCAAAATGGTCGTCCTTATTATCGGTGTACTCGGAGGGATAAAGCCTACGCTGCTCTCGGAACTGAAGATCATACCGGCCTGCCAAAAACCAGCCGAGTGGCTGGCGGGTCAAATGCAGAAGGCGGTCATTCTGGGTTCTCTCCGTCTACTTAGGGCACACGATTCTGGTATCTACAGTCACTAACCCTGCGGGATGCGGGGAGTGGCTGTAGTTGATGCGCCGGCGCGACTCCCGTGAGGCGTCGGAGGCCACGGGAGGACTGACCGGCATCGGGAAACCGAAAAAAAAATAATAATAATAATAATAATAATAATAATAATAGAAGATGTCGAAACCTTCTGGAAGGGAATCTACGAAACGCCGCGTCCATTAAATAGCGACACTCCATCAATTGCACACTTCGAGGCTCTGTGTCACAGACATCTTGAAGAGCCAGAAGAAGTGTGCCCGGCAATCAGTACGGAGGAAGTCCAACAAGCACTTGTTGGTACCAAGAACTTCGCTGCCCCGGGCCCAGACGGCATTAACAACTGGTGGTGGAAGAAATTTCCTTCCACTCACCGCCGTCTGGCGCGAGTTTTCAACTTATGGTTGAACGAGGGGCAGCAGATTCCGGACTGGTTCGTCGAGGGACGTACTGTGCTTATCCCCAAGAAGGGGGATCTTTCCGACCCGAGGAATTATATGCCGATCACTTGCCTTAACTCCTGCTACAAGATATTTACACGTATCTTGTATGCTAGGACGCTGAGGTCTGTTGATCCGGTCTTCCAGCAGATACACGAACAGCGTGGTGCCAAGAAGGGCATGGCAGGTTGCAAGGACAGCCTGCTGATAGACCGCTGTATTACACAGGATTCTGTGCAATACAAGCGGAATCTATCGATGGCCTGGATTGATTACCGCAAGGCATTTGATACAACATCGTATGAGCTATTATTGTACTTGCTCAAATGTCTTGCGGTACCAGCACCACTGGTGAGATGCATGGAACAGCTGCTGCCGCTCTGGAAGACCCGCTTCACCATAACATCAGGTGCACAGCGGGTCACGACAGAGCAGGTGGCATTTAGGAGAGGAGTTTTTCAGGGTGACTCCCTCAGTCCTCTGCTCTTCTGCATCTCACTGCTGCCGTTGTCTGTTGGGCTCCGCCAAACCCGCGGATATCAATGTGGGCCACCCAGCGACCGGAGGCATAAGGTCACCCATCTATTTTATATGGATGACCTTAAACTTTATGCCTCCGGAGAGCGCGAACTACAAAACGCTCTTAGGGTGGTCGAAGAATATACGCGGGCAATTGGTATGGAGTTCGGGTTGGACAAATGTGCAGTCGTCCACCTCAAGAGAGGACGATGCGGGGAATTTCCTGAAGATGCGCATCTTGCAGACGGAAGCATCCTAAGACATCTGGATGCCGGAGAGAGCTATACATACCTGGGTGTGCAACAAAGGCACATCCAGGATATAACACAAATAAAGGAATCTCTCCGCGGCAAGTACAGACACCGTCTCCGAAAGGTTTGGTTTTCCAAACTTTCGGGGAAGAATAAGGTGTCTGCAACTAATATGCTTGCCGTTCCGATTCTGCTCTACTCCATCGGAGTAGTAAAGTGGAGGGTAGATGAAATGCGCCAATTAGACAGAGATACCCGCAAGATGATGAATATTAACAGAAGTATTCATCCTAGATCGTCCGTTCCTCGTGTGTACCTTCCACGTCAACGGGGGCCGAGGACTCTTGAACTTGGAGTGTACGCATGGCAGAGTAGTACTGAGTATGGCATGTAACATCCTCAGGAGCTCAGATCCCCTCTTGCTGTTTGTGAAACATCACAAAACTGTAGGAGTGGGAGCAGGATTGTTTAAGGCAGCAAAAAGAGCCGCAGATGAACTCGGTCTCGCATTTGACATCAGGCGAGGAGGCCGGCGAAGTGCTGATGTTGAGTCAGTCACCGAACTTCGGCCAAATCGTCTGAAAGCCCGAATCAGAACTGCCGAACAGGAAAATCTGTTTCGGCAGCACGTCGATAAACCCCAGCATGGTGTCTTCTATAAGAACATAGAAACACTGGGTTTATCGACCAGGCTGACCTTCGCCTTTCTAAGGTCAGCAGGGCTCAAGTCGGAGACCGAGGGATTCATTATGGCCTGCCAAGATGGTGTTATCAACACCTTCTACCATAGCCGTGTGTGGCGTTCCTGATATCAACTGCAGGACCTGCCATCAGGCGCCGGAATCGCACTTACTATCTGTATGCCCCATATATGCGGTTTCGGCCTACATCCACCGGCATAACGCGGCGTTACGAATGCTATACTACCATCTAAGGCACTCGTACGGGGTAGACCAGACGCCAGTGCTGCCTTACGTTCCCGGAGATATTGAGTCCGTTGTCGAGAACGAGAAATGCCGGATTTACTGGAACTACTCGTTCCCGACTGTCAGGCTAATCCAATCCAACAAGCCTGACATAGTCCTCCTCGACCATCAACTCAAGGTGATGTATGTTATCAAGTTCTCGGCACCTGCGGAGAAAAACATCACCTTGAAGGAGGAGGAGAAACGGACCAAATATCGCGATCTCCGGTACGAGCTCCAAGTGCTGTACCAAGGCTACTCGGTCAAAATGGTCGTCCTTATAATCGGTGTACTCGGAGGGATAAAGTCTACGCTGCTCTCGGAACTGAAGATCATACCGGCCTGCCAAAAACTAGCCGAGTGGTTGGCAGGTCAAATGCAGAAGGCGGTCATTCTGGGTTCTCTCCGTCTGCTTAGGGCACACGATTCTGGTATCTACAGTCACTAACCCTGCGGGATGTAGGGAGCGGCTGTAGTTGATGCGCCGGCGCGTCTCCCGTGAGGCTTCGAAGGCCACGGGGGGACTGACCGGCATCGGGAAACCGAAAAACAAAAAAAAAAAATAGTAATAATAATAATAATAGGTTTCAATTTTATAACTAGCTGTCTAATTTCGTCTATATGAGTAGCAAGACTTTCAGCATTTAAATATAATACATTATTTACAAATACCTGCTTTATATTGTAGTTTGTTCGATTAATTTTATTGCTATTTACTTCGGATGCTCTTGGGGTGAGGGCTTCTGTTGTAAAAAATCGCTCTGGTATCGGTCAATTCCAACATATTCTGGCCAGTTGTTGGGATTTTTTGTAGACAAGTAGATTTTTGTGCATCAGTATATTTGAATGGGAATTGATACAAATCAGTCAAAATAGACAATTTTGCAATGTTTCTTATGGAAAACAAGTACAAATTTCAGATTTGCAGAGCCCTTTTGAAAACTAGAGTTTCAACTTGATGTTTAGTCGTTCTTATCGCAATTTCCTATAGGTGTAAAAAGCAACGAAACGTTCGTACGCTCCCCAGTTTGTTGATAGCTAACTACTATCTTTTATTGAAGTGGTTATTTAAAGTTGTTCTTATCAATGCAGGGTTATCAATTTTTAATTTATTTTCTATCAGTGATTTTCTATTTAAAAGGTGAGTACATATTTCTTAATATTATTAAAATATAGCTTGTGAGGTATCAAATTAAACGGCTTTTTTTCTGTCAAGACGGCAATAAACCGCTTATCTTAGAAATTGTTTTTATTCTCATGAGATTGTGGTTTCTGTTAGTATAATGGAAAGTCACACGGATTTTTATTGGCTGATAAAATATTTTTTAACAATTCAGAGGGGCGACCCTACTTTGTTAACGGCGATATCTTTTTTATTTTTGGTTTTGCAATCGAACTGTTGGATTTGAACACAGATATTTCTGTTTTAAAATTCATAGTAATTGAAATAAGCAAAATTATCACAATTTAATTCAAACAAAACCAGCAGCCGTGTTAACGTTATTTTCTCTTTCAGACTATATCTCGCCGATACTAATCGTCCTAAGATTATCATAGCAAGGTGTCGGGAGGCCGTCTAATCAGTCTTTCGGGAATCGTTGTTGTTTCTGAAGAGCACAATTGTGTAATCTTCGGCGCCTTAGTAAAAAGTGAAAAATGGAAAAATTGATCTTAGGATAGGATTTTGTGAAGCAGGTTTAACGCTTTAATTTAATGGGGCGTGCCCTTGAATTTAAAATTAAACCCGTACTCAAGAGTGAAGAACCTGTGGGGTGGGTGAAGGAAGCCATCAACTAGGTGATACAGAGGTGAACCGAGGGACTTGTTGCAGGAGATCAAGTTGGATTTAATTTCTGTTCAAAGGAGTTCAAAAGAGGTGAATGATGGATTTGCTTTCGCTTTCTAGACGAAGTAACCTACGACGATGTGTGGGGTGTTATTGCCAGCGTTTATCAATCCAATTCCGTAGGCCTCAACACTGAGACGTTTTGTCTGGGGGTAACATCTGTTCGAATGCCAGCCGGAAAAGGAAAAGCTAGTGCAGACAGTTATAATACTTTTAAGGAAGAATGCGGTATGCGGCGGGGATAATTGTTATAAACAATAAAGATAACATGTGTTTACCTCAGCACTAGTGGTGGCCAACACCTGTGTAACCAAAAACCCTTAGCAGCCCTAAGTGCGTAGGAATATCGGTAAGATTCAGACCCAAAGAGCTCTTCAATTGATCTGGCGTTGGTATATCAGAGGCAGGGTGCGAGATCCCGGAAGTTCAACAATTCCAAGAATGTATTAAATATTATAGATTGGTGGTGTATAAATATGGATCAAATAGGCATGATACTATTTGCATAGGCCCTGTAGAGGGCTCTTCCCTGAATTTACTTTACGATTTACGATCACAAGAACAAGCACATGTCTCTGTTGTTACCAAGCACCCGTCTGCCCACCGGCTTTAAAAGTGTCATGTGATGACTGTAAGCGGTCATTTAGAGGAAATGAGTGCTATGACAATCATAAGAAGACAGGGTCGCATGGAAAAAGCAGCGTATGTGAGGAAATAAGTCGATGTGAGAAGTATTATAAGATGGTACAGAGCGGAAGAAAACACCTATGCAGCGAAATATACTGTAAAATATGTAACGCCGATTTACCACAAGACCACCTGTGCTACATGCAGCCCGACACAGAAAAGCCTAAAATAGAAGACAGTTTGTTTATTTTTTATGATCTGGAGACACGACAAGAGAAACTTCTGGAAAATGACGAACGCGAACCTAACTTGTGTGTTTTCAAACAGTGTTGCGATGAATGTATAACAACAGAGGGGCAGATCTGTAAAAAATGTGGAGTCCGGCTGCAAATTGTGAAGGGGACCGACCCTGTAGCCTCATTCATGCATCATCTGTTAACAATAAGAAAGAACAGGCTTTTGACCATCTGTTCATTCTAAATTACATTCTCACTGAAACAGATCTCAAGCCCGAGCCTATTATGAGAGGGTCAAAAATTATCATGATGGCTTTGGAAAACGTAAAATATCTGGACTCCCTCAACTATTTCCCTATGGCCCTGTCTAAACTACTTAAAGCATTTGGCCTCGGAGATGGTTTTAAGAAAGGATACTTCCCCACTTCTTCAACATCTTTGACAACGCAAACTGTGTTGGAACTTTACCTGGCCTTGAATTCTACAACTCCGATACTATGAAGGAGGAAGAAAGAGAAAAGTTCTTGACGTGGTACGAAGAACACAAAGAAGATCAGTTTGTTATACAAAGGGCTCTGGTCGACTACTGTATATCGGACGTAGAAATATTAACTCAAGCATGTCTCAAATTCCGACGTGTGTCCCTTTACAGAGGTCTGCAATAAAGTGTTTCGACAAAACTTTCTCAAACCAAATACTTACTATAGGCATTATTCCAAAGGGTGGATATAGATGGCGAGACAACCAGAGTAAAATCGCTATACAGTGGCTTGTATGGGAGGGACATTGTAAAGGCATTATTATTTTACATGCTGCCAAGCAGCAGGAGGCCAGAGTCCATGGTGCCAATGTCGACGGTTTCTGCGAGGAAACAAAACAGGTCTTTGAGTTCCACGGATGCTATTACTACTTGCTTTAAAATAGGAAGAGACAAACCGCTTCAAGACGATCCCTCAGAAACTATGAACTCGAGGTATGAGTCTACGAGGGCCAAAATAGAACGCCAGCATGAACTAGGGTGCGAAGTTATTGAAATGTGGGAGTGCCAATTTAGAAGGTTATTAAATTCTGATAAGCAGATAGAAGAATATACCAAAAGACATCCGCATCTTTTCAATACGCCTCTTAACCCCAGGGATGTCTTCTTCGGGGGCCGAACAGGGAATACTTATGAATATTATAAATTTCGAACGGGAGAGAAAATTAGATATGTTGATGTATGCAGCTTGTACCATTGGGTGTGTAAACATGGAGAATTCCCTATCTGCCACCCAAAAGTTTATGTTGGCAACGAGTGTCCTAGAGATTTACATAATATTGATGGCCATATCAGATGTAAGATCTTACCTCCTCAACACCTCTGTCATCGTTAATGCTTATACTGTGTCGTACTTGTGGAGAGCAAATGAATCAAGAGGAATAGCGAGCAAGAAAGAGTTCTAGGGAGTACGTGGGTGATGGATGAGGTACTAAAAACTGTGAAGAAGGGGTATGAGATAACGGAGGTGAATGAAATATAGGATTATCGAGTAGATCAGTTTGATAAAGCAACAAAATTAGGTGGTCTGATGTATAAAACTAATTCCACTAAAAGGAAGTTTGCCGATGATTACACCTCGGTTCTTTTCGGATACAAAAAAATAAAAATATATATATATATATATATGTATATATATATATATATATATATATATATATATATATATATATATATATATATATATATATATATATATATATATATATATATATATATATATATATATATATATATATATATATTATATATATAATATATATATATATATATATATATATATATATATATATATATATATATATATATATATATATATATATATATATATATATATATATAGTATAGGTAAATATGAAATATTTCTTTTATATATATACAATTATTAAATGAATGATTTACTTTACTTTTGTAATAGTGTAATAGTTAAGTATGTGAAAATATGTGTATCTTCAATCACGAATATATCCACGTATTGTGACTTGCCTAATCTGCAGGTAAATTTGTACAGTATGTCAAATTTGACTTTCTTACCTACCTATTTTTGCTCACTGTTTGGAGACACTTTTCACCATGCACTCAATTAGCTCTAGAGACTCTTAAATTTCAGCAGTAAGTTCAATTTTGTTAAATTTTGATTTATAGATCTTGATTTTCAATACTTAAATGTTTGATTAATTTATTATCTTATCCAAATTTAGTTTTCAAATTTTTCATTACTGAATGCAATACTTTCTTTATTCAATTATGTTTTCGTTCTGGATAACGCTGAATATAAATTCTTGATGCCAATAGCGGATTTCTCCCCTTCTCCCAATGCATAAACCATGTCGTTTAACTCTTCGTGTGAAAAATTCATAATTTATGTAACAAAAATAATTAACTCAACTAGGAAATACAGAAGAATCACCACCAAGTAAAATTAAATACGTGTAAACCACAAGATATCAGTTTGACAGCACAATTTTTGTTTTTCCAAAGCCATTCTTGATAAAATTGTATTAATTTTTACTATGATAGCAAGGTTAAAGAGAAAACCTTAATTTTCTCGAAAACTTCAACAGTTAGGTATAGAAAGTGTTATACAAAAAAAGAAAGCAATTTGAAGGAGGAACCCAGCCACGAAAAAAATACAGGGTGTTCCATTTAAAAAGCAGAGTTGTTCCCATTTGAAATTCGCATTAATTGACATACCGTCATAGACACCCTGTAAAATAGAATAATGTAAAAAAGGTACTAATACTTAGCGTGCAGTATGAACTAAGAATAGTATAATATTTGCTTACCCAGCTTGTTTGCATAGGTAAATAAAAATTATTAAACGGACCCTTACAAATTTTTAAATTTCCAGAAAATGTTAAATAACTTGGCACAGTTGCACGCAAATCCAAAAAACAAAATATCACTGTATAATACTCATTTCGTTTAATAAAATGGTGACAAAATATATAGGCTGTTCTATTTAAAAAAAAGGATTTCTTGTGTGTAAAAGAAAATTTAAGCACCCTGTAGATTTCACAATAATTTTAAATGATAGATCTTATCGACCCAAAAAACTTTTGTATTTAATATATTGTTGTATCACTAACGGTTCAAAGTTTATCGATGGAGAACACACTATTGACTCACCCTGTATATATTATATTAAATTATTGTTCAGTCTGAGGAGATTGATTCGATGAAGTCCACCCAAGGAGCAAACAATCTCCTATAATGTCACCAGATTCTCTACTTTGTGCGAGAACTTCTCCAAAATAACCCAACAACCAAACTGACATAATTTGTGAATTTGAATTGTTAACTTAAATAGCTTTTCCCGATATCGGTACTCCGGAAGACATACGTATTAAAAAGAACAACCCTCTATTGAGTATCACAGGGTTATGCCCTGGTTCTACGTTGAACAAGGACAGCAACACCGAACTCAACCAACAACTATCTATAATCTGATTTTATTCACAAGATGGCGACGCCCACGTTATTAAAAGTCAAGCATAAGGAGCCTTTAACCTCCTATATTTGTCACTAGGTCTCCTTGCCTATTATGGTTTTCCTCTAACGTAAACCTCACCGTCTCGAGAATTTTAAACAAAGAAGAAAAATGGAAGTTAAGAAAATGTAATTTTTTTTTTTGGGTTATAAAAAATTACCTGTAAGAGGCTGGGTTAGTGTCAATAGAGTCAACTTCCGGAGCAAGAGAACCTCTAATTGTCACCAGATCCCTTACTCCGTGTTACCACGCTATTGCACTACCCTATGATTGATAAAAAAAACTTTTACATCTTGGTACTATCATGATGGAACCCAAGTCCTCAAGCAGGAGTAAAGACAAAGATGAACCCTCTATTTTTGTCACTGAGTTTATCCCTGTAACACACCTACCAAGGACGAGATCCCCAAGATTATACATTATTGATACTATTATTTACTAGTTTAATTATCAACGTGAAGTAAATATGAATAAATACTACTTAGACTATCCTTATCCGTCCTTCTATTCATTGTATCATTTTCCATGTTAATTTCAAGGAATAGTCTGTTTCTACATTTAAAATTTTTAGCTGAGTAAAAGTGATCCTGTTGTCTGTAACTATCGAGTGGTCTGCTAAAGCACAAGAACGTTTGCCATTTCTACAATCACTTTTATGTAAAGTAATACGTGATTGGAGAGACTGTAATGTTTGACCTATGTATTTAATTTCGCAGTTATGACATGGAATACTATATATAACAATCGATTTTTTTTAAATTATCATCTTTGTACTTTACTTTAGTGTAAATAGTGTTAAGTGGTTTAACTGTTCTTGGGGCAATTTTTATTGACGATTCATATTGAAAATATTAATAATTCTCAGGGTCAAGCGTTGTATGTAGGATAAGGACCCATATATCCATGTATTTTGGTCGCCAATAGTATTATTGCTATTATTGTTATTCACATTTAAATGAAGTGTGTTAAAAAGTACTTTCTTCAACAGTTTTGGTGGGTATGAATTGTCTAACAGTAAATTGTACAAAATTTGTATGTTCTTTTCTACCAGAGAGGGGTGTGCGATTTTCTTGATTCTGTTTTTTAACTCCAACACTAAATTGATTTTAATTTTTTTGTTGTGGCGAGAGATGTAATTCATATATCTCCCAGAACTGGACGGTTTTCTGTACCCGTCAAGGATAACAATATTGTCCTGTCTCCTTCTGACATGTGTGTCCAAAAAAGGAACTTTATTATTCGTTTCTTTTTATACGGTGAATTGTATGTGTGGGTTATAATTGTTAAAAACTGCAAGCACTATGTCTACATCTTCTTCTGGTAAAGCACAAATAATGTCATTAACCTATTTTTTTTAAGAACTCAAACCGAAACGGGAGATCTTTTATACATTCATCTAACAAGTCATCCATAACAATTTGAGCTATTATGGGTGAGACTGTTTCCCCCATTGGAGTACCTAAAACTTGTTTGAAGAAGTCACCTTCAAACATACAGTATGTTGTATCAAAAATAAACCCAACTATTTCAATAAATTTGTCCATGTCATGTGAAAAGTACTAATTGTGTTCCATCTGTTTTGAACACTAGTATAGGTTAAGTCTATAGGAATATTAGTAAACAGTGGAGCACCTCAAAACTAACTAGCATATAACCTGCTGGTAGTTATTTTTTCTTGAATAAATTCAGAAAATGCATACTATATAAAAGATTCCTTTGCATTGTATAGTGAAAAGTTTTTAATTTATAACGTGATGTTAGTTTTCAATAGTAATCTCAACTTACTCGCAAAAAGGTAAAGAAAAATATTTTTTACAATTTGTTAGTAAAATTAGTTGACTTTGCTACACGTAATTATAAACCCTTTTCTTTCCTTTTTTGTAGTCTTGTGAAAGAAAATAAAGTATTTTCGAAAGCTTGGCATAGTGAAAAAGAATATTTTTTTGTTAACCCAACAAAATTTGGACCACATCCTCATTAGTAAAAAATAAACATTAAATAACAAATGATTTGTTAAAAAAATAAACAAATTTTATCAAACCAGATGTGGAATATGTATAGTTTTTGTGTAACTCAGCTAATTTAAAAGAAAATAGGTAATAAAAAGACATATTGGCCGTCGTATTGCTGGCTAGATGAGAAAAACGTATAATTTCAGTATCTTATAACCTCACTTTTTCGTAAGTACTCTTACATCTAACCTTTCAATGCAAACATTGTAATTGATGTCATAAATTGTAGAGTTTCTGAGGAAGAGACAATAAAGCCTCGAAAGCTAGAACAGAAATAAAGAGTTTTTCTTTAATTTTGTGCCACACGACTGCGAACCCGATTTAATCAAATAAATTTTTGTTTATATATATATATATATATATATATATATATATATATATATATATATATATATATATATATATATATATATATATATATATATATATATATATATATATATATATATATATATATATATATATATATATATATATATATATATATATATATATATATATATATATATATATATATATATATATATATATGTTGTTAGACAATTCTGTTATTTGTAATATCTATGATTTGTCACTGTCCTTAATTTGTTACTTTCTCATGAATGTTAGTAAAAACTGCGTTTGCGTACTTCTAGTAATGAAGGGATGGTGTGTGGTTCTGTGGTATAAGGAAGTCTTGTTACTTTTGTAGTTTTATAGTAAAGTAGAATAAACATATTTTGTTCACCATCTTGGTATCATTTACACCATCTTGGTATCATTTATAACGAACAACAGGTTATGGGCCCAGGTATCATGATGGAGGAAGAACGGTACAGATTACCATTGTTCGATGGAAATAATTTTTCAAGTTGGAAGTTCAGGTTGGAAGCCATTTTGGATCAGCATGATCTTTAAAAGTTCGTGGAAAAGAATCTGGAAATATTGGTAGGAGCTGAAACAGCAGGAGAAGCAAAGGAACAGTTGAAAAACTCGGAGAAGAAATGTAAGTCAATAATGATTAGTTACATTGCTGATAGTCAATTAGAACACATTCAGGAAAAGAATAGGGCAAAGGAAATTTATGATACGTTAAAGTCAATCAAGGAAAAGTATTGCAAACCAGCTGTACATAAGAAAGAAGTTATTATCGACAAGATATGATGAACGGGATGACATGAATGCCTATTTGTTGAATTTTGATAAGTGCATAAGGCAGTTACGCGAATCTGGGGCACATGTAGAGGAATTATATAGTTTGTCATTTACTACTTAGCCTACCAAAGTCCTATGATGCAGTTGTTGTTGCTATAGAAACAATGGAACAAGATAATTTAAAGGTTGAATTTGTAAAGACTCGTTTATTAGATGAATACAACAAAAGAAAAAATGTAACGGAAACTCATCGAAATGTAACCACGACAGCATTTTCTACGTTTAAATTTAAATGTTATGGTTGTGGTAAGGTCGGTCATAAACGTTCGGAATGTAAGCAGAAAGCAAAGCCTTGGGAAAAAAATAAGGTTAGAAACAGTGCAATCTCAAATTCAGCGAATGTTTGTGCAGACGATGACAATAACACGGGAATAACTTTTATATCAGCTGAGGAAGTTTTAATTGATGATAAAATTTGTAATGAAAGTCTATTGAAGTGGTATCTTGACTCAGGTGCCACAGAACATATGGCAAATTGCGATAAATATTTTTATCATATGGAAAGATCTGGCAACCCCGGTTCATATAGCTGTAGCAAAGAACGGCGAAGACTTGACAGCAGTAAAGAAAGGTTATGTTAGACTTGTAAATAACAGCAAAATAATTCACATAAAAAATGTTTTATTAGTTAACTTAAGATGTAATCTAATGTCTGTATGTAAGTTAGAAGAAAATGGATTTAAAGTAACATTTGAGGATGGACAAGCGGTAATAAGTAAAAATAACACAACACATGCTGTAGGTGTTCGAAAAGGAAAACTTTATGAACTTATTTTTAAATTTCAGTGTTCTGAATCTGCAAATTTAAATGTAGATGGAAATGAATTGATGATGTGGCACAGAAGGTTTGGTCATTTAAGTAAGAACTATTTGTTGGAACTATTTAATAAAGAAATGGTGGAAGGTGCACCGAGAAGAATCAATAAGGAAATAGGTTTCTGTGAAGTATGTGCAAAGGCAAAGCAAACTGTCCTACCACACGCTAGGTATAATCAAGAAAGATCACAAAGGCCGTTGGAATTATTACATTCAGATGTCTGTGGGCCGATAACACCTGCGACTTATGATGAATATAAATACTTTGTGTCCTTTATTGATGATTATACCCACTTTGTGACAGTTTACTTGATGAAAAACAAAAGTGAAGTTTTTGATTTGTTTAAGAAGTACAAGGTAGCAGCAGAAGCTCATTTTGAAAGAAAAATAAGTAGAATGAGAGTGGATAATGGGGGTGAATATACATCGAAAGAATTTCAAAAATATTGTTCGTCGCAAGGAATACACTTGGAATATACTATGCCATACAATCCTGAACAGAATGGTGTGTCTGAGAGGTTTAATAGAACTCTTTTGGAAAAATCGAGAGCTATGATTATAGATGCAGGTTTGGTAATGATAATGGTAATGGTGGGGGAGGTTTACCAAAATATCTATGGGGAAAAGCAGTTAGAGCAGCTGCATATATAAACAATCGTTGCCCGACTAGAGCTCTTCAGTTCAAAGGAAAAACACCGGCAGAAATGTGGTACAAGAGAAAACCTGATGTGAAAAAGTTAAAATTATTTGGTTGTTATGCTTTTCTACATATACCAGATGAAAAACGCACAAAATTAGATCCGAAGAGTTTGAAACTTATAATGATTGGATATTGTCCTAATGGTTATAGGTTATGGGATACAGGAAATAAATGTGTTGTAGTTGGTAGAAATGTAATTTTCGATGAAACATCAAGTTATAAAGACACGAGACAAGAAATTGTGAAAATTGAATATAGGAATGGAAATTATGTAGAAAAAGAAGGTATAGGAAATAAAAAGGCTGAATCGATTGAAAGCAATGTGGAAAAGGAAAATTTGAACATAAATCAAGAAGTGGTACATGAATTAAATGTCAAGAAAAAGAGAAGTACAAAAGTTCCTGTAAAATATGACGATTATGAAATGAATTTTATAGCAGCTCTCTCAACAGGCTGTTTACCAACGGAAGTACCGGAAACATATGAAGAAGCAGTAAAGTTAGATAATGGATGGAAAGAAGCTATAGATAGAGAGTACAATTCGTTAAATGAAAACAACACTTGGGAATTGGTGAGTGCAAAACCAGATTTAATAATTATCGACTCGAAATGGGTGTTTTGTGAAAAAATCGTGAATAATAAAAGAGTGAAAAAAGCAAGGTTAGTAGCGCGTGGCTATCAATAAAGTGATTTAAGCGATGAGGTGTATGCTCCAGTAGCTAAGATGACAACGATTAGAATGCTAGGTATTATGTTTACGTGTGGAATTTGACCTCGTAGTATTGCAGCTGGATGTACAATCAGCATTTCTATATGGAACTTTAGAGGAACCAGTATACAGGTATCAACCAAAGGGTTTCGTTAGTGGATCACCGGAACTGATATGTAAAGTAAATAAGGCATTATATGGACTCAGGCAGTCACCTAAATGCTGGAATTCTCATTTTGACGATTTTATGTTAAGTTTAGGGTTTAATAAATCTAAGAAAGATCCTTGCTTGTATTTTAAAAGGGATATTTTTATATTAATCTATGTAGATGATGTTATTTTATTGGCAAAAAGTTTAGATGATTTAAATGATGTTAAATTTAATTTGATGAAAAATTTCAAAATGAAAGAATTTAATAACGATAGAAAAATTTTGTTTCTTGGTTTGGAAATAGAAAAAATTAATAATGGTTTGTTAATAAGTCAGAAAGGTTTAATTAAGAAAGTTTTGGAAAAATTTCATATGAGCGAATGTAAAACACAAAATGTACCTATGCAGCCAAAATTAGTTTGAAGTTCTGGAAATTGTAATAATGATGAAAATTTACCGTATAAAGAGTTAATTGGATCGCTTATGTATATTATGTTAGGCAGTAGGCTGGACTTATGCTTTGCAATTACATATTTTAGCCAATATCAAAATTGTTACTCAGTGGAACATTGGAATTATTTGAAAAATGTTTTACGCTATCTTAAGTTAACAGAAAATTATGTACTAAAATATATTTTAGTACATAATTTTCAAAAAGTGAAAATAAGATACTTGAATTAAAATCATATGTTGATGCAGATTTTGAAAACTGTCCATTAGATAGAAAAAGTGTAACAGGATTTGTAATTAAAATAAATAATAATGTAATTAATTGGAAAACAAAAAAACTAAATGTAGTCGCATTATCTAGTTGTGAAGCGGAATATGTTGCTTTATCATATTGTGTTGCTGAAGTTTTGTTTGTTGGTCAAATGTTAAATGAGATATTGTATATTAACTTGTATCCTATCTTCATTTATGAGGACAATAAATCATGTATCAGAGTGGCATCTACTTTGGAAACAAAAAGATCTAAACATATAGATGTCAAATTTCATTTTGTAAGAGACTGTGTAAAAGACAGTCAAATTAAAATTGAGTATATCGATACAGGTCAGCAATTAGCCGACATGTTTACAAAAGCATTAAGTGCTAAGAAATTTGTTTACTTCAGAGAATTATTAAATATTGTTTTAGTGTAACATGATTTACTGAACTTGTATTACTGAATATATTAAGGAATATATTTGATTAGTTTTGTTATGGTGGAAGTACAAAGTTCACAGAATTGCTCGGGGGTGTTGTTAGACAATTCAGTTATTTGTAATATCTATGATTTGTCACTGTCCTTAATTTGTTACTTTTCTCATGAATGTTAGCAAAAACTGCGTATGCGTACTTCTGGTAATGAAGGGCTGGTGTGTGGTTCTGTGGTATAAGGAAGTCTTGTTACTTTTGTAGTTTTATAGTAAAGTAGAATAAACATATTTTGTTCACCATCTTGGTATCATTTATAACGAACAACAATATGTGTATATATATATATATATATATATATATATATATATATATATATATATATATATATATATATAAAAAATATTATCACATTTAGCAACAGTATAAAATATTTTAAAAGGTTTTAATTGTTTTCATTAGAATAAAATAAGATACAAATAAAATGCAGATAAATAGCGGTACAAAAACAGAGTGCAAACGTGCAGTAAAAATAAAAGGTTAATGAATACAGTATCATGCATACATTTATAAATGAACATTTCCAGAAAATAATTTAATTTAGTTTTAACATATGTGTAGTAGAATTAAGTATTTATTGTTCATTTCAAAGATGTAGTTAGTTATAAGGTATTTGCAAAGCCAAATTGGCCATAAAACTTAATGAAAAACAAATAAAAAAGCAAGAAAAAGGTGTTCAAGTTGAAGTCCTGGATCATCACTGGCAGAGCTGACGAGAGACCTATTGTGTATTTCCTGCCATCGAAAAGGTGTCACCAATGTAGTCCCACATAAAAATTTCACTTCGATCAACTTCAGTAGTATCAAAAGTTGCATAATTTCAGGGGAAAGATTTCACCTATAAAAAGAGACAATTGTTATTGTATAAACTTTTAAAAGGGGAAATTTATGAAAAATCTAGCATAAAATCAATGTAATTGAACTTTAGATAAAAGTTAAGAAAGCAACATTCAATAAAAAGGGGAAAATATTGTAAATTATATAAAAACTTTCATAACGAAACATAAAAAGTGCATGGTCTGTAAAAGTGAATATAAACTGAAATAAAACTTACCAAACAGGGGTGCAGTAATGTGTTTAGATGAATGCCATAATAATTTCTCCAATATTGGGGTTGAAACATAAACATTTATTGATTTTTGTATGTGTGACAGCATAGTTGAACTATATTTTCATCCAAAACTAAGCAGAAAATCCATCGATGTAAAAAGACATGCCATTAGGACAAAGAAGACACTCAGTGCTTCGTGTTTGAGTGGGGGTAGGTCAAGACACCGTGTTAAAGTGTGGTAAAAGGGGCGAAACCAATTTCGACAGCCTACAAAAATGTAGAAACAAAAAAATTAGTTTGAGCAAAGTTATATGTTAATTTAGATATGAAAAGATTTGTTATGAGTAGTTAATAAGTTCTAGTTATATAAAAAGGAGTTTGTTTACAGTTATAGGGCACTCGTTAAGAAAACTTTTTAAAATAAGATGTGAAAGATAAAAACTGTAATACTGAACGGAACACATGGTAATTTACAGAAAATGCTCAGGAAAGTATCAAGAAAAGAATATTGTATTTAAAAAGGCACCAAAATGTAGTATAAAAGGTTTTATTTTCAAAATATAAAATATTTGACATGAAAATTAATTTGTCACAAGTGGTCATTTGTTTTTTTTAAATTTGGTGATTTTTCTATATATAAAATTAGAGGAAGCAGAGAGAAAAATTTGAATGGTGGGTTGCGACGCCCTTAGGTGTTAAACAGTGCGTCACCCGAGCACGGCAGCTTTTATAGTCGGGAGCGAGATGGGTAAGGGCATTTAATTAGTATTTTTATTTTTAGTAGTCAGGACACAATAGGTAAACTACCCTGGGCGCCAGCCAATTTTTTAAATTGACAAAAAGAAGGAGGCAAAATAAAGAAATCAAAAGTTAATTGATAATCAAAACATTTACTTGGTAAAAAATCAAGTTAAATATAAACAATGTAAAATTTAAAACGTATGTTAAATATAAATGATTGTTAGTAAAAATGTTAGTAAATCTATATACAAAAAATTACAATAATATATCCTCAAATGGATTACAAGATGGAGTATATGTAACGTTAACGAACAGTACCAATATAAACAAACGAAATAACAATTAAACACAGCAAAGGTAAATTTGTTCTTTGACCACCAGTCTTTATTGCTAATAGACTTTGTGTCTGCTGAACATTTGGTAAGCGCCCTATTTATTTGACAGCCAACATTCTACAACTCCTAACCTCGCTTAAATTAAACAAAATATGGGCAAAAGGTGTACTGTTATAGGCCTGTCCAAAACGCTGTCACATTGCTGTCAGTTTCAATTCAAAATGGCTGCTGAGGTATAAACATTGTTGTTATTCGTATGCCATGTAGGTCAGTTTTATGTTAATACACTAATATTTGTTTAAATTATGCCGTCCTTTTGTTGTGTGGTGAATTGTGGTAGCACAAGAAATCGTGATGAGAACGTAAAATTTTTTCGCATTCCTGCTATTTTACATTTTAAACATAAAACTAACCTAAATGAATTATCCGCAAAAAGACGTCAGAAATGGTTAAACGCTATAAAAAAGAGCAGATTTCCCCGAAAGTAAACAAAAAGATGCAGTTGTATGCTCCAGACACTTTATTTCAGGTAAAAGTAAATAAATAAAAAAATTATGTCCTTATCGAGAAACTTATATAAACTTTCCACTGCCTTAGGCAAACCTGCAGAACTAACTGATGAGCTAAATCCGGATTGGGCACCTTCTGTTAATATGGGTTATGACAAAACTTTAAATGCCAATAGAATGGAACGTTTTGAGCGAAAGAGGAAAAGATTGGCAGAAGCGAGGGTAATAGAGGTATTACTCGTTACTTTTACATTGTGAATGTGTGTATGCAAACAAACTAAGTAAGTCTAGTGGTAAGTATATTATTCTTAATAGGTGAAAAATTCTTATATATCAAATTGTGATAATTTTTATGTTTCGTTATACACTACTACTGCCCGTAGTTTTTTTCAGGGGTAATTGGGCAGTTTATAGAAATATGTTAAGTTTTTAAGATAACCTTTCTAAATAGGTACATGTTCCTCAAGCAAGTACTTCAACATGAACTTTAGCCAAAGTAACAACAGAGGGCACAGCACATCTCTGCGACGAAGATAGAAATGAGATTTGCCAAAATTTCAAAAGTATACAGACCGATTTAACATTAGATGCACTCAGTAGTATATTCCTTTCATTAAGGACTCATGATGAGTTACAACAACAATTAAAAAAATTGACTTTGTGCTACAAAACCTTAGAAAATGACGATGACAAAACTAGATATTATACTGGCCTTCATACGTACAATGTATTTAAGTTAGTTATAGATTACATTCATCCATTCATTAAAGTGCATTTAAATACAGTTCTACCTGCTGAAGATCAGATTTTATTAACTTTAGTCAAACTCAGATTAAATTTAGATTTTAAAGATTTAGCATATAGATTCGGCATTAGCAAATTTTCTACATCAACATATTTTAAAAATACATTGCGCATTATATACCTAAGGTTTAAAACTTTAGTGTTCTGGCCAGACAGATCCATTATATTAAAAACAGTACCATCGTGTTTTAAAGAGTCATTTCATGAAAATACCACAATTATTATCGATTGTTTTGAAATTAGGACACAAACACCGTCAAATATGTTGGCTGCAGCACAGTCCTGGTCTAACTACAAGCATAGCCAGACTGTAAAATACTTAATTGGCATTACACCTCAAGGTTCAGTTTGCTTTATAAGTGAAGGTTGGGGAGGAAGAGTATCCGATAAATTCTTGACACAAAATTCTGTACTTTTAAATCAACTAGTACCTGGTGATGTTGTAATGGCAGATAGGGGTTTTTTAATTAGAGAATTTGTAGAACTGTTTCAGGTATCCGTTAAAATACCAGCTTTTACCAGAGGTAAATCACAGCTACATCCTGTGGACCTAGAGAAAACCAGGGCTATAGCACATGTTCGAATACATGTAGAACGAGTGATTGGAGCAATCCGACAGAAATATTCCATACTTCATGATGTAGTACCTATTACATTATTAAACACAGGTGGAGAACAACCAATTTTAGATGAAATTGTTCATGTTTGTTGTGCCTTATTTAATTTATTCTCTCCGATTGTTCCACTATAGAATATAAATTATTAGAAAATCTCTTGTATTTTTATATCTTCATTATTAATAAACAAGTTTCAATAAAGTGTTAATGTTATTTTCTTCATTCATTCATTAACCCTGAAATATAATCGTAAAAGTAAGATAAAATGATATATTTTCAAAAAAAAGTTTATTAGGTAGTTTTAATGGAAAAAATATTTACAAAATCGGAAGATTTTTGTTACATTTTTAAAAATTATCACAAGATTATGAAAAAAATAAAGTAAGGCACTTTAAAAAAATTAACAATTATTATGAAGAAACCTGCCCTTAACTTCGCAAAATCATAAATACAAAACAAAATTAAAACTGATATTTTATTCTAGCTAGTGACAAGAATTTTGTGTTATTACTAAAATGAAATAAAAAAATTAACTATGAACACAAACTGCATATCCACATTTCTGTAAGCTGTTCATCAATTCCAATACATTCAAAATGATACCACTTAATGTCACAATTGTCATTGCCACAACACAACATAGGTCTTCCATCATCTGGGCCTCTACATACACACCAAAGAGGAGTATTCGTACATGCCGCTTTCGAGGCTGCTTTTGTAAAATGGATCTCAAAAGTTCTGGAATAATTACGTTCTTATGGAATTCAGTAGCTTTCTGCATAGCTTGATACCAAAAATCTTCATTGAAAAGGACCCTTTCAATGAACATTTCCTTAGGGGACCATACAACGAAATCGCAATATAAGGTGCCAGTCATAGTCATTTGTTGCTGAACTTGATAATAGTACGAATGTCCATTATCCAAATAAATTTCATTTGTTTTTGTCTGTAACAAACAGGATGTTTTCAGGTCTGCAAATTTTTCTATTGTTATATTTTGTAGCAGGTACGGACATTTAACTTCTACGCATCCAGTTCCACAACAACTACAGTTTACTTTAGCATCTGGAGAAGCTCCAAATTGTGATAAATCGGGAGTGATACAGAGTCCAATATCATCTAGTGATAAATTGTCATGGCTTATAGTCTGTTCATTTTTATAGGCTTCTAATGCATTCTTTTCATGTATAATGCCCCACTCTGTAGTTTTACTTTTAAAGGTAAATTTCAATGGGTAACATATTTGTTTTATAAGTGAGAGAGATGGGTTGCTAAGGGATGTTCTACATACATCGTTTAACTTAGACGCTGTGATCCTACCGGCTCTTTGATGAAACCATTCCTTCGAGTTAGATTGTGCCTTTGTTGTCTTATTTATTTCCTCACACTCTTCTTCTGTCAAGTGAATATTTACATATTCCGAAGACAACTGTAGTAGCTGTTCATAAGTTAAATTTATATATTCTTCATTATACAGTTGTGTATATGGATTAGAAATTGCTGATTCTCTAACTTCCAATGCACTGGCAAAAGGTTCAACCACTCTCATTAGAACCGACTGACTACCAGCTTCTTCGATTTGTCTCAAAAGCGTTGTCAGTTCCTCACCCACCACTGGTGGTATAGAATCTTTAAATATTTTCGTAAATTAAATTGTTTTTCCATAGTTAATATTTTTTATGGGTTCACACTGGACCTTCGACACTCTTGGTACATTCCACAATGACCGCACATCAGTGCAAGAAGTGTTAGTTTTCGAACTGTTAATATATTCCAAAGTGTATAATAAAGCCCCAATATGGCTACACACTTTTCCGGCACCAGCCATACAAGTACAATGTGCAGTTTCGATACTCCCATCAATCTTGCACATTATCCATACACGAAGTGATGGGTCATTCATTCTTTGTGAATGTTTTACCTGATAACAGAAACTATATTAAATCAGAATACTTAAATGCATTATTTATAACTTACATTTGCAATTACTACCATGTAGTTGTTGATATTTATGACACCACATTTACTAACAAATCCCGCTTCAAAGTACTTGTAGGCATGTAAACTTTTAAAGGCTTTCATCTGCTCACTAGTGTAATAACTTGTTGTTAAAACTAAATAACTAACTATATCCATATTATTAACTGGAGGAAAATCTGCAGCACTATAACTTAATTGACTGTCTTTTAGGGAATACGGGTCCATATTATTTATTAATGATAGTTTTTGTGTACATCGCGTCGCCACTTCTGGATGTTCATTTTCCAATTTTATGAAGTAATTACTGATTCTCTTAAGCTTTCAATATACCAAATCACTTATTTATGTTTCAAATATTGTAAACCACACTTAAATTTTATGAACAGCGATAAAAACACCAATAACTTTGTTCCAAATTAACAAACGCACTGAACACACATCTACACAATTGCTTTGTTTATACCCCAGCGGCCGTCTTGCGTTGTGGTAGGTTAGGGTCTTGGACAGGCCTATATCAACACATCTATTAATTTTCTTGATAAAAAATTAGCACTTAAGATTAAAATTCACTGTATAATTTATAATAAATATTACCTACGTTTACTGCTTTGTAATATAAGGTGGTAAGTAGCTATTACCTGTCTTTATAAAAGATAAGCATCGACATGTTTTTTTTCTTTTAGCTACCTTAGTAAATAATCAAGAAACAGCTGTTTCTCGAGTCACATAAGATATCGTCAGGCAAGAAGATCAAGTGATGTTTATTTATTTCATTAAAAATAAATTCCTTACAAGAAATAAAATACCAGCTTAATTAACAATGCTGATGTAAAATCACTAACAATTCATTGAAATAGGAAGTAAATATTAGATACGCACAGGAACTGTTAAATTGTTATTTTTACCAAATGAAATTAATCGAACCAAGCTTTGGTAAGTGCTTCTGCATATCACGTACTCCTTGTTGGAATGGATGGGGTAAAAATAAATCGTACTTACAGATTTCGCTGAACTACTAAAGTGCTAGCTGAATACACTACCAAAATCAAAGTGAACTCTCTGGCTGACAAATTATATGGCCTTAGACTGGAATAAAGCATATAAGTTGACTATTATATTCTTCACCGTGCCAGCTGCACGCTATCAAATAATGGTGGACTTGGGTTGACTAGTTACGTAGCTCTAGGAACTCAGAGCAGTAAATGTAATACGTACAAAGGTACGAGCATACAAGAGTACGAGGTTACGAGGTTACGAGCATTCAAGAGTACGAGGTGACGAGCCTTCAAGAGTACGAGGTTACAAGGTTACGAGCATTCAAGAGTACGAGGTGACGAGCCTTCAAGAGTACGAGGTTACAAGGTTACGAGCATTCAAGAGTACGAGGTGACGAGCCTTCAAGAGTACGAGGTTACAAGCCTAAAAACAGTTTTTAACTTAAAATTATGTATTGAGAATTTATATGAAACTTGAATACCAAAAATTAATTACATAAATACCTTAGATCTTCTTTAGGCTCTTATTAAAAATATAAAAGTAGCTAAATTCAATTTCTGTTCAGCATGGCTGCTGCTTCGTACCAAAAAAAGAAGGAATTTCGTTTTTTTTATTTTCTTTTAAACAAAAAATTGCAGCATACCACTACTTGGATAAAAGTTACTAACAGATTTGAATTTAAATTTTAATCCTTAAATAAATACAATTTAATCTTTTCTTTTCATTATTGTAAAGTCCCATACAAGTTCCACCTATTATTTAAAGAAATTATTCTAGTCGAAAAGCTGGATAAGAATAACAAATAAGAAAATAAAAACGCCAAAACCAAAAATGTTACTGGCTGCATACCTTCAGGTCTGGTAAATTGAAAAGTGATACTGAGTGGCACAAAACACACTTGCTACAGGGTAGCCCAAATAAGTTGACCGTTACAGGGTTGTTATTGATTAAAAAAAAAAGTTTGAAGAAAAATTTTGCTAATCGAATTAAATGAAATATAAAGTAAAATCAATGGTAGAAGTAAAGTTTTGTAATTAAAAAGTATAAAATAAGAATTCACAACATAAAAATAAAGAAACAGTGAAAATTTGTAAGTACTTACCTGGTATAGGTAATCCAGCTGGGGACAAATCACCAGGAATAAAGTAAATACACTACACAATTACAGTAGGAAGTTTGAGCGGCCATATTATCTGAACCTTAAAAACGTGGAAACAGCTGATGCAGATTTAAGAAGCTAGACACTAAACTACACAGTTTAGCCAACTGCAGCAATAAAAACAAAGTAAGGTAAATAATCTCGAGATTCTAAATTTGGGTGGGTAATTTAAGATATTTTGGAATTTTGTTTAAAATTTTAGAAGAAAAAAAATATATTAAACAACTCCTTTATTATTTTCTGAAAATGTTTAGTTTCTTTGTATGAATGTGTACTGATTTTGTGTGTCAAATTTGAAATTATGCTATTATTGAGAACCATTGAATCTGCATCCTGAGAAAGAGTAAGAGAAAATTTAAAACAGTAAGTAAAACTTTTAAAATAAAATCTGAGTTAGTTGGGTATAAAAGGGCATACATAAAAGCAAATACAAAGTTAAAATAAATAAAGGAGCCAATTTTCATAAATTTTAATTATAAATCACAAAATTTTCAATTTTACAACAGTTTTAATAAATCAATATATATATATATATATATATATATATATATATATATATATATATATATATATATATATATATATAATCTGTGTGACACAGGAGACATGTAACACCCCGTAGCACGTTTATTTAAAAAGATATTATTTTGAAATTTGGTACACTTATATAATGCGTGATTGTCCTTTTTTTAAGTACAAAAAATTTTTGTCCACCACTTCCGGTTTCACCGGAAGTGACATGTACTCTGTTATTTTAAATGGCACCCTGTATATTTTTTGTACCTGTCTGATTCGTCTCTAGATTCTCTTTTCAACCATGTATCGGAACGTGGCATTTGTTTTTAAAATGACAGTTAATATCAATTTTAGTTTGTTAAGTCTAGGTGGCCCTGATATGAACCTTGGCAGATATTGATGCGTAGTGTGCGGTGATATCGAAAGACCTCTGGCATGCAACTTTGTGCCTCATATTTTTTTGGGAATAACCAGTAGCTGAACAATATTTTTGTTGCAGTACAATATTCATTACTATGCAATAACATTCGATACTAATTTTAATGAAGAAAGCAAAATATGATAGGCACAGCAATTGTATTGGACAAAAATAAAAGATAAATAAATATTTTTTAACTAGGTGAAGTAAAAAAACGGGGTTCCTATCTTGATTTTTAAGATATCGTGGGTTGTTTAAAGATATTTTTTTTAAATAAGTTAGATCTTATTAGTCTGTTCAGCTACTGGTTATTCCCAAAAAAATATGAGGCACAAAGTTGCATGCCAGAGGTCTTTCGATATCACGGCACACTACGCATCAATATCTGCCAAGGTTCATATCAGGGCCACCTAGACGTAACAAACTCAAATTGATATTAACTGTCATTTTAAAAACAAATGCCATGTTCCGATACATGGTTGAAAAGAGAATCTAGAGACGAATCAGATAGGTAAAAAAATATACAGGGTGCCATTTAAAATAACAGAGTAGATGTCACTTCCGGTGAAACCGCAAGGGTGGACAAAATTTTTTGTACTTAAAAAAAGGACAATCACGCATTATGTTATATAATATCTACGCCACTGTATATTAACTTATACACGACTTTGGCTTCACTTCATAATATCTCAGAATATCATATTACAGCTACGTTGCAGATAACAAATTCTCTCCTAGAATTACAAATTGTCAATTCAGCACGTTCTTTTTTCCAAGTCTGAGAAACGCTTATCTAGCTTAAGTAGTAAGCTTATAAATTGATGTAATAACCTTTTTGAACTCAGTTTTATACTCACTATGTTACAATAAACATTTTTACATTTCAATCCATTTAATTTCTTCAAGAGTCAACGTTTACTCTAATCAACTAAATAGAGTTTTTAAAAAGTCATTTATGTAAATAAAAATATAAGAATTGGCGCAGTCGGTAGGATCCGTAAACATCGTAGAACAAGAAGCCTAACTGGTAGTGCAACGCATTAGAACAAGGAAAATATCTACAGAAGATACCTAACTAGTGAAAGTGAGCCTACGAGAACAAGGAGCCCTTCCTCACTACGTTGGTGGATCCCAATCCATGGACGGAAGAACCTCATGAAGAAAACAATTACGTAAGACATTTAAGAATCATCTCGTTATCATTTTTTTAATTTTTTTTAAGTAACAAACAATTTTATTTTATTTTTATTTCTATTTTATTTTATTGTTTTTGATTTGGCTCTTTTCTAACTGTATCCACTCGCTACATATACGTGTGTAGAGCAAGAAGTACAGTTCGACTTAAAGACCACACTAACTTTTTTTATATATAAGTGCATAATTTATTTCTATTATCCAAGTCCCATATTATATTTCAAACTAAATATCTACCACAATTTATATTAACACTACGAAACATATTTTTATAGCAAACTAAATATTATTTTAATCTTTTTTATTTTTATTTTTACTTAATTTTATTTCGATAACATCTAAATATCTAGCAACATGTCTCTCACAACCGAAAGTACTAGTATCGAACCCTACAAATTAAGTGAAATTTTCTCGATTGTACCAGAATTTGATGGCAATCCTATATTTTTGCAAACTTTTATAAACGCCTGTATTCATGCCCAGGGCATGGCCAAATACATGGGGCGAAATAAAAGGATTACTCGATGCTCATTTTGGCGATCAACGCGATTTGACTGCTTTAATACAAGACTTACAGCGTATTCACCAACTACCTAACGAAACTGCTTTAACTTTTATTTCGAGATTGCAAACTCACAACGAAAAAAATGCATGCTGCTGTGCAAAAACAATGCCTCACGCTTAAGGAAAAAACCGCGCAATCTAATTTAATCGAAAACATGACATTAACTACACTATTAACCGGATTAGAACCAAAAATAGGACAAATTGTACGAGTCGGAGACCCACGAAATATGTTGGATGCGATAAATCGTGTTAAAAGGGAACTTCAGTTATCTTATTTTGAATCTCAAAAATTTACAAATAAAATCGTAAATAAACCTATGCAAAATTTACCAAAGACATCTAATTTTAATAATCAAAAGTTCTGTTCTTATTGCAAACGAAATGACCACTCCTTTAACGAGTGCCGTACACGGCAACAATTTACTCCACAAAACCAAAACTTCAGACGTACGTACGCGAGTCAACCAAGACCTAATTTTCAAAATTCTTCTAATCAAAGAAATTTTTTGCCACAACAAAATTTCCAACAACCAGGCCCATCGCAACAAAATAGACCTCCTGTAATGAGGCCTAATTCAAATTTTCAAAACAGACCTTTCAATCAACAAAATAGTAATTTTAATCGTCCTAACCCACAAAGGGTCAGGATCATGTAAACCTTAACGATTATTATAATCAACAACAATTTGAAAATACCGATTTTTACAATAAATATGATAATTATAACGACCACCAATTCTAAGACTATCCTCAAAATTACCAATCAAATTTAGATTTTCCTGTTAACCAGCAAGAGAATTATACTGCTAATTCTCAAGATTTGTATGAGAATTATACTGCTAATTCCCAAACCTTGCATGATAGTTGTACAGCTAACTGTCAAAATTTATGCGAGGAGTATACTGCTAATCCTCAGGATATTCGGACAGGTCCGGAGTATCTCACGGGTACTCCAACACAAATCGAACAAATGTCCCACCAAATACAAAATATGAATCTACGAGACTCGGACAAAGAACAATGCTTCACACTGTAAATTCAAAAACTTATATTACATTAAAGACTCTAACAACAATTTCAAAATTTTGATAGATACCGGTGCTGGAATATCCATTTTTAAACCAAATACTTGCAAATCAAAAAAGATACCCAGAAAATGTTTTAATTCAAGGCATAACTGATCAAAAATTAATTATTAAAGAACCAATTTTAATTCCGTTTATACCCAGCGATCCCCATAAAGTTTACATTTATAATTTGGACATAGAGTTTGATGGACTTTTAGGTTCCGACTTTATGGAACATTACAGATGTGTCGTTGATTTTAAAAATAAACTATTACTAACCAGTTTCAAAACTTATCAGCTTTTTAAAGTATGAGAAAACTCAGAACCCGTAATTCCTAAGATATGTCAAAATAAATTTGAAAATTCTATCCGAAACGTAATTTCAATCGAACCTCGTACTGAGAAAGTATGCAAATTAAAATGTAATTTAGTTAACACTGACGCTATACTGCAAGCGCAGGAAATTGAAAAGGTACGCTTACTTAATGCTCTGGTAAAAATAGACGAAAAAGGCGAATTTGTAACAACAGTAATTAACGCAAACGCGATTACTAAAACTATCATTTTTTGCAACTTAAACCTCGAACCAGTTCAAAATTTTAAAGCAATTTTTAATTTAAATACTCAAAATTCTGACCCATACATACAGACAGACAGAAATTTCCAAATAAAAAATGAATTACGCTTGGACCATCTAAATGAAGAAGAGGCTGAAATAATACCGCAGCTTTGCTTAGACTTCCAAGACATATTCTACTTAGAAGGAGATAACTTGACTTTTACAAACGAAATTAAACACGCGATTGACACTAATAACTCTAAACCTATTTTTACAAAATCTTATCGGTATCCTCAAATTCATAAAGAAGAAGTAAAAAATCAAGCATCAAAAATGTTAAATCAAGGTATTATTCAACATTCAATTTCACCCTGGTCCTCCCCTGTTTGGGTAGTTCCAAAAAAACTTGATGTTTCTGGTAAACAAAAATGGCGCGTTGTAGTTGACTATCGAAAACTCAACTAAGTAACAGTCGGAGATAAATATCCTTTGCCTAACATGTCGGATCTTTTAGACCAGCTTGGAAAATGTCAATATTTTACCACTTTAGATTTGGCATCGGGTTTCCATCAGATCGAAATTAACCCCGAGGACGTTCAAAAAACTGCTTTTACAGTTGAGAACGGACATTATGAATTCGCACGCATGCCCTTCGGTTTAAGGAACGCTCCATCGACATTTCAAAGAGTGATGGACAACATTTTACTCGGAATTCAAAATGAAAGATGTCTATATGGACGACATTATCGTTTATTCACCTACCATTCACGAACATATTTCTCGCTTAACCGAGGTATTCAAACGACTTCAAAAAGCTAATTTAAAAATACAACCCGATAAATGTGAATTTCTACGAAAAGAAGTCACGTATTTAGGACATTTAATAACAAAAGACGGTGTAAAACCTAACCCGATTAAAGTTGATGCTATTCTAAACTTTCCACAACCTACAGATCAAAAAAGCATTAAATCGTTTTCAAGACTTGCAGGTTATTATCGAAGATTTATTCCAAATTTCTCTAAAATCACTATACCAATGACAAAACTTTTACAAAAAGACGTCCCCTTCAACTTTGATAATGATTGCCAAAATTCATTTGCCGAACTTAAACAAACATTAACCACATCACCCATTTTAATTTATCCAAATTTCGATGAACCTTTCGTGTTAACTACGGACGCAAGCGCGTTCGCGATCGGCTCAGTACTCTCGCAGGGACCTATCGGTAAAGATTTACCCATTGCTTATGCTTCTCGAATTTTATGCAATGCCGAAACCAGGTATTCAACCATTGAAAGGGAGCTTCTCGCAATAGTCTGGTCAGTTAAGCACTTTAGGCCATACCTATTCGGTAGAAAGTTCAAACTAATCACAGACCATCGACCACCCACCTGGTTATTTTCCATAAAAGACCCAGGAAGTAGATTAGCACGCTGGCGTTTAAAACTCGAAGAGTACGATCACGAAATCATTTATAAACCTGGTAAAATTAACAAAAATGCGGACGCTTTATCTAGGATAAAAATAAATCATTTTTCGGATTGTTCCAAATTTAATTCGAAAATCTTAGCCGCAAATGATGATGACACAGAAGACGAAGAGCATACTAATGATATTACAGACGAACAAATCGCTCATGAATTCGACACCTTTGTTAATTTATATAAAACAAAATCACTTATCGATTATTCCAAAATTCAATTTTCTAACAAACAATTGTTGGACAGGGAACATAAGAACAATAATGTTCTTATGTTCCCTTACATTCTTTCAACAAAATAAATTGGAAGATCTTCATTATAAAATAATCGAAGATATTTTCGAACAACGCCCTGATTTTCATAACATCCAAATTAATACTGTTTCAAGTAAAACTGTCCGGAAACGGAAATATTTTATCATTCCTTTACCTTTCGATCCGGAATCTGTTAATAACATTTTATTCTTTACGTTATTTAAATATCAAAATGAATTCGACCTTACGCAAACGTATCACGTTGAAAATAATCTAGACTTGCAAACATTGGAAATGGTCTCATTCATTTTTGCTGAAAAGGATTTAAAATTAGTAATCTGTCAAAATACGGTACAAGTCCCAGACGAAGATCAAATTTCAATTATATTAGACCAAAACCATTCTGGAAAAAATAATTTACACCGCGGAATAAACGAGACCACTCGAAGAATTACGCAAAAATATAATTGGCGAGGCTTATCTAAAGACGTCGAAAATTTGATAAAGAATTGCGAAACTTGTCAAAAGACCAAAGTTTGTCGCAAAAATTTAAGTAATCCATTAGTAATCACTGAAACTCCACGAACACCATTCGAGAAAATTAACATCGACATATTTGAATCACCCACATGAAATCACGCCCTTACTATTCGCGACGAATTAACCAAATTTATGCAAGCTTACGCACTTCCGGATAAAACCGATAAATCCGTTGTCAATACCTTGTTACTATATTTCCAACACTATGGTACACCCCTAAGGATACATTGCGATTATGGTCGTGAATTTGACAATAGCTTATTAAAAGATCTTTGTACGTTATACGACATAAAGTTAACTTTTTCAAGTGTAGGACATCCGCAATCTAATGGCTCATTAGAACGGTTTCATGCAACATTAGCGGAAATGATTAGAGTCCACAAAACTGAGAACCCTAACGAACATCCGTTTACCATTTTGCCATATGCAGTAATTTGTTACAACAATTCGACAAACAAATCGCATGGTTTTACTCCATACGAATTAGTTTTTGGTCACACATCAAACCGACCTCCTGAAACTTTGTACAATCAAAAGGAGCTAATAACCAAATATGTCCGAGATCTAAATAATAAAATAACACATTACTACAAAATAGCGCGTAGCCGCATTCAGAACAACAAGGAAAAGGCTAAAATACGTTTTGATAAACACGTCCCTGAAAATCGCTATGAATATAATATCGGCGATAAAGTGTATGTAAAAGAATCGCACATTAAGGACAAATTACAAAATAAATTTAACGGTCCTTTTGAAATAACCGAGATTTTTCAAAATTCAGCAACCTTGCATAATCCCAATACTAACCAAACATCTAAAGTAAATTTCGACAGAATGAAACCATATTCTGAAAGTTAACCTTGGTTTCAGGTTAATCCTGCTGTTCAGATCAGCTACTCTAGCAGTCATCTAGTACAATATTACACCCATAAATAATACTATAGGAATTTACTACCATGAAAAATCAGACATAGTAGTGACGAACGATAAATGGACATTATTGGTACACAAAAACATATCATCTTTAAAACGAGCTTTTGACAAAAATGACAAGATTCTAGACACCATCCTAAACACCCTTGACCCAGCTTATCATAATATGCATACCTTCTTAAGCGAAGTTAAAACCCATCTTAGTCTCTTAACACAAATTTCTAAAAACATACAATCAAAATTTAACGAAGTCTATCTTGACACAAAACGGTACAAACGCGGAATTCTAAACGGTATAGGTACAATTTTCAAATCAATTTCCGGAAATCTAGACGCCGAAGATGGTGAATATTATTCTAACTGCATAAATAAATTAAATAGAGATGAACATGAACTAGAAAACTTGTTGAAAAACCAAAGTTCAGTAACAACGTCAGTCATTAGAAATTTTAACTTGACCATTCAAATATTACAAATCGACGAACAAACATTTAACGATGTCAATTCAAAACTAAAATTTCTTGAAATTTGTGAACAATTTATGGCTAGTTATGTGTACATTGAAAACGATCTCAATGATATTCTAAATTCAATAACATTTGCACGCTTAAAAATTATTCACACTTCTATCATTACGCCAGAGCACTTAATTAATTCATTACAAGAAATTTCACAAAATTTGCAGAAAAATAATTTGCCACTTCCTATAAAACTATCAAAAGTTGCTCAAAACTTGGATATTATCGAGCTCCGAGCATTTCATACTGACTCAAGCTTAATTTTTGTTTTAAACATACCATTGGTAGATCCCCAAACCTATATAGCCTATCAATTATATCCGATTCCGATCCTGGATAATAGAACTGGGTTGCACCACATCTTATCAGTTTCTCAAAAATATATCGCGAGAGATGATGATTCTTTGATGTTCATACCCATCCCGGATTTAAAAGAATGTCGACAATTCAACATTGGAACCAAATTATGCTCAAACTTGTGCGAAGCTAGACTTTTCAAAAATCTACGGGTCCTACCCGAAAACTGCCAAACTTCGTTTATTATAAGTCAAGGCTACAATGTTCAAAAACTTTAGGAAAACACCTGGTTAATCATCAATGCAGAACCTCTGCATGTTACCATCAACTGTCCAAAGAGAAATTCAAAAACTGACGTCATTACCAAAAAAATCCATTTTAAAATTACAACCCAATTGTTATGCTTTCGTTGGTATAACCAAAATCCAAGCCAGCTCAAACGAAATACTAGATGTTAAAGAGAGCATTCACCCTATTCAAATTCCATATGAATGCTGTAACGAACTTCCAGACAAAACTAAGTTACCAAAATTAAAACCGCTAAAACTAAACAATCTAAACACTGAAGACCTCGAGATTGCCAAACATAAATTGGATCAATACTCGAAAGACTTGGATGATTTAATCAATGAACCATTTATTACCAAACACATCTCCTGGTTCACATATTTCATAATAACACTAATTTTTGGACTACTAATTCTCTATATATTTTGTAAATGCAAAACAAGAAGAAGACGCAGATTAGCCATCGACGTAACTACATCACCTCCACCACCACCAGGATCTAGTAGAACCCTTAGAAGTTTCACCAACATAATCCCCACAAGGAAACGACCTCCGATTCGTGACTAAGAAGAAAATGAAGCAATAGAACTCACTTAAAAATAAAAAACTGTGCATTCTGTGTTTTATCGTGGACCTCAATAACTCATTGTGAATCCTATTGACTCCAGTGAATGTTATCACATTTTTAAATTTTTTTCACTTTTATTTTTATAACGTTTTGTATTGTATACTAACGTTTTGCATTTTTACCTTTTATATTTAATTTTACTATGTTTTACACTTTTACATTTTACATTTTATATTTTACGTTTAACATTTTTACACTTTGCATTTTGCATTTTACATTTGCATTTTATATTTTACATTATTAGATAGTGCATTTTACATGTTATAATTATTGCACTTTTATGCTCACAATCTACCTTTATATTTTATATTTCAATTCTTACAATTTGATTTATATTTTAAATTTTGCATTATCCAAAAGTTGTATAAACACCAACTTTTTTAATAAGGGGGGAAGTTGTTATATAATATCTACGCCACTGTATATTAACTTATACACGACTTTGGCTTCACTACATAATATCTCAGAATATCATATTACAGCTACGTTGCAGATAACAAATTCTCTCCTAGAATTACAACTTATCAATTCAGCACTTGCTTTGTTCCAAGTCTGAGAAACGCTTATCTAGCTTAAGTAGTAAGCTTATAAATTGATGTATATATATATATATATATATATATATATATATATATATATATATATATATATATATATATATAGCTAAATGTGTGCTAAATGATGGTATGTGTCGCAATTAATACCGATGGTTGTGGTGCTGGTGCGAAGTGTGCATCAAAAATATAAAATTGTTTATACCTTTGTTAAAAAAATTAGCACCACTATTTTTTAACTTATTCAGAGGGTGCTAAATAATGGTATAGGTTTCGCAATTAGCACCGGTGGTTGTGGTGCCAAGTTCACAGACCTAAATGTTCTTTGTATTTGGCTTACTGAGAACTATATTTTTCTACAATATTCTTATGTTAGATCTATACAGTGCTTAATATATAAAAAGTAGGTATCATTTTAAATAAAATTTAAAAATGCTAAATCTTTATTTGTACATATTGCTAATATTCTTTTACTTCTGGACGACATCATTTTTGTTCTACGTTTACGCACATTATATAAAAAACTAGTGATACAATATAGAGGCGAGATCATTTTATTTCATCACAATAACACGAAATATATTATTTTCAGGCAAAATGCATGCATTTCTTATATAGAACTTTTATAATTACAAATGAACTGTTAAAAATTTTTCAATAGATCTCTTCTTAACGATGTATTTATTATATATAAAAAAGTCATCGCACCTTATCCCTCTATTTGTACCTCAAATTGAACATGTTTTATTTGGTCAGAGCAAAAAGGAAAATTTGTTATAAATACCGGATGAACCGGACTTCAGGTAGGCTACAATTTATACGGATCTCGTCTTAATAGGAAACAATGTATATATATATATATATATATATATATATATATATATATATATATATATATATATATATATATATATATATATATATATATATATTTTCAATCTAAACTTCAAATTCTATATATTTTATTAAATTTTGGTTTTAATCAATTATTTCATATCAAGAACACTAATTTAATTATATTTAATTATATTATAATTGTATTCTAATCATTGTATAGCTCTGCAGAAGCCTAAATTATAGTCAAAATGTTAGCGATTGAACTGAATTAGTAGAATTTCCCATCAATTATAATTATTCTTTATACGATGTATCGTTATTATTATCAGAAAATTAAGTTTTGTAGATCCATAGAACGTGAAATAACAGAGCCACGAATCCAGGGATGCAACATAGAATTGTCGAACTCTATAGTTCTCACAAAGGCTGGAAGAGTTACATCAGTCATCTAGCTGACGCCACCATGTATCTCGAAACTTAGCAGTAGATAATAAAAGGGGTAGATTATGAAGTTAATTTTTTTACTCAAGACTTTATACGTCAAATATGTAATATTTCAATAAAGTCTTTTCTTAAATTTTGAATAATCAAAATTGTTTTTGTAAATCTTTTTTGGTAGAAAAGTAACATAACTCGGACACGTCAATATTCTTTGGCTCGATGATGACCTCAGATGGCAGGGGTTTGGAAATTTTCTTTCCTTTTACTCCTGGACCAACCTAGTAACGGGCGGGCCTGCTCTACTGGCAACTCGTTCTGTAAACGCGAACAGCGTAATCGTTTTGATAGACCTCCCCCAGTCCTGGCCTGTTGGACTTTGCCGACTCGAGCCTTTCTTCTCTAGCGCTGCTCTGTCTTCATGTACTTTCTTCGTCGACTCTTGGCTCCCGGGAGTATCACTGTGTCATGGGTCAGAGCGTCTATTGCCGCTCCTGTCCTTTGGATTTCGTCGGGATTGAGATATGTTTTTTGCCAGTTTGCAGGACGAAAATGCAAGCATGCCCCAGCAGAAAGTGTCAGGGAGGTAGAGCTATTTAGCTTAGGACGCACAAGGCTTAGCGCTTCCTGCAGCGATTTGGTCCCCATAAGGCTAAGGAGCACGGCCTCGATACGGTGGTCGTTCGGTGCGGCGTGGTAGGTAGAGTGGGGGTGTTGTATAATCAAAATTTTATTTTCTCAAAAAATGTATTACTGCCAAAAAATAATCTAGTTCATATAAAAGTCCTTCAGCCACTCAAAACATTAAAAAATCTCTCGAGACCGAAATGGCATGAGTTCAAAGTTTCAAAAAGCACACCACTTTTTTTGTAAACTCGATAAAGAATAAGATTCTATACTCAAGAATCCAGAAGAACATTTTTTGGACGATTTTTAGAAGAGAAACCATCCAAATTCATTTTCATTAAAAAAATTCATTCACAGAAATAGCATGATTCTAGCGTCACGACGCACTCATTAAGTTCCAAATAAATAAAATGCACTACTGCATTAATTTAATACCATTAAACAAAGTCAATAAATAATTTTAAACAGTTGTTTCTTTCTGGTGTCACAAATATTACTAACTTTGGTGTCTAATGAAAATAAAACTTTATTAGCAGCCAATAAAATCAATAAAAAATTAATTATTTCACTCTGGCTATAAAGATTGTAAAGATGCCAGTTGTAAATAGGAAAAAAGTGATAAAAGTAAAAAATTACTAGACAGGAATGAAAGACCAAACAAATAACATTTTCAAACAGGAGCGTTGTTTCCCAGCGTCGTGTTTGCCATTCATTACACTCATTTATACTGAACTAAAACATTGTCATCGGGAAACCTTTCAGGCCAAAACTTAATTGTTCTCCAATCCTGTTGTGCATTTAATATGCACACTGGGCTTAGTGCTCGCTTTCCTAGTCTTTAAAACAAATATTTCATAAATACGCGCCGTCCAGTCTCCAAATGGCAAATGCCGGTACAACAAAACGTGGATGTGTGCTCGGCTACTGTGGCCTTAAACCTCTTTGGCGCTTGACATGGGATCTTATATAACATTCTTCTGTCGTGTTATTGGTCTAGTCTGAGTCTGGGTAAGGATAGAAAGGGGTGTACGGGATTTTATATATGTGCATATACTGTTAGTTCTAACATCATGCGTGTGGTGTGTTTATTTTACAATGTCCTTAATAATTCTATATTAGTGTTTTGTATTTACTTTGTTTTATATTATTTTATATTTGTGATTAGTTGATTGAGGTAAGTTGGCATTTTTCACTGCAGTTTTGGAATTTTTGATAGCTCTTTTTACCCTTCGTTGTTATTGGTTTGCTGTTTGTCTTTTTAAGCTTTTAACATTATTTATATAGGTGGATGTGTTCTGGGGTAGTTAGTTTAAGGATTGAAAATATAATTTAATGATGGGTTTATGGGTAGTTTCGAAATTTTTACTGAGTGGATTAATTAGAGTTGGATTTGATGCTTTCTTAGGAATTTTGCAAGGGATAGGAGAAGTCTTTGAAGGTTGTATTCATTGAGGATGGGTGTGGCAGTGATGTAATGTATATAGTCTGTCGGTGAGGTGTCTGTTGTGTTTAGAGTTAGTCTGAGTATTTTTCTCTGTAGTCGATGGAGTCTTTCTTGTTTTGTCGGGGATATTAACGGGTATCATATTGGGGAAGCATAGGTAAGGATGGGACGGATATGGGATTTATAAAGGAGTGAGGCGGTTGGGGGGTGGTGCGTTTTTTATAATCGGATGCAATTCAGACAACTTTATATATAATTTTGTTTTATATTGTTTAAGTGTGTTTCAAACGTCACTGTGATTCCGAGATATAGTGTTTCCTTTGACCACTCAATGTCGCGCCCAATTATGTTTTTTTCTTGTCTGGGATTTGTCTTCCATTTGGTAATTATTATTGTCTGGGTCTTTTGTGAGTTAATGTGTAGTTTCCACTTTACGAAGTGGGGGACTATGGCGTCAGTCTATTTTTATAAAAGTTTTGTACTGATGTCTGGGATTATCGGGGTTTGCTAGTACGGCTGTGTCGTTATCTCGTAAGGGGTGTGTCATCAGGAAGCCTCTCAGGCCAAACATTCATTATTTCCAACCCCCTTTCGTACATTTAATATGCACACAGGGGTTAATACTTGCTTCCCTAACATTTAAAACCAACATTGTTTACATGCGCACCGTCCAGTCTCCAAATGGCAAATGCTGGTGCAGCGGTACAACACATCAGTGTTGTCAACTAGTTGAAACGGAATTACCGTACTGTCAGTTTCAAATTACCGTATTTTAGCTTCCAGGATCGTACTTCGAAAAATGCATGGGTAGGGGCTAGAAATAAATAGAAAATTTTTAACATTTTTTTTATTAAAAGTAACCTTTAAACAAACTAAAGAACTATGATTATTCTAATATTTCAAAATCACTATCATCTGATGATGCAGGTACTGCTTTTTTCTTATCGTATAATTGATTTGTCGTCATACGACTCAACATGTCACAATTTACCTTAAGAGTTACACATGTCCCTGCCTTCCTTACGCATTTTTTGCTTAACAAATAAAGCACCGTTGGTAGTCTTCGTAATTAATCTATTTCTAGATTTTGTTTTAATTGAATTTGCGTTACTAAACACGCGCTCATATGCAGCATTTGAATGGGGTAGGGAGAGAATATTTAAAACAAATAAAGCTAAATTTCTAAACACAAAATGTTCGCTCTCGCTTTTAAAAGTTAACAGTTTTCCCCAAAATATATCTATTTCTGCATTGACGTCAACTGCGTCCAATGGAAATATATAATTTGGTAAAGTACGCCACTCATCATCAATAATTGTCTATTATCGCGGTCATGACATCGATCCAAATTGTCTAAAATAGGGAATAATGTTGGATAGACATTTCTAGTTTCAAAAGAAAGGGCATTTTTTGGACTAAAAATACGCAGTTGTGACAAAATGGTTTCCTCGAAATCGAATCTGTTTTTAATTTCTTTACAAAGTACCTTTAAAAAAATATTTCCCCTAGAAAGCCCAGCCAGCCAACATCTAAACCTCAGAGAGATAGTGCGAGACGCGGAGAATGTGAAGATTTACTATACCTAGTTCAGCTAACAGCAGTTAGATGACGGTAGAAGTACAAATACATAACGTACATCAGACCATCGACATATAGATGTCGACGCATCAGACATTTTGTATTGATAAAGATTGAAGAAATATCGATGGTAAATAGTTCTTGAGAAAGGAAAATAGGTAATTCCACTTGCCAGAATTGTTCAAATTACCGTACATTTGGGGTACGGTAACGGAGTTGGATCGTATATCGTATTTTTAATCAAATTACCGTAAAAGTACGATAATTACCGTACCATTGGCAACCCTGCAACACATGTATTTATGAGAATCACTGCTGTTCCCGTAAGTTCGCTCAACGAGGGTTACGGGCACAGAGGTGCTTCTTGCACGCTGATTGGTGTAGTACAATGAAGCAGCATTATGTTCGTTTTAATAATTAAATAATAGCAACAAGTATCCAATAACATCACGTTGACCCTTTTAATAATTGGAGACAATCCAAGTAATTTCCAACCATAACGTAGTTCCTACCGAGTCTCTCCCAGAAATGGTTTGGGCAGAGCTAAGATATTCAGAGTACAACGAGCAGCGAACGTGAGCGGTCTACTCGAGAAAGCAGAATAGCAACGAGAAAGCAAAGTGTACAGCGAACAAAACAAGCCACTTGCTCTTTTCAGAGCAACCACACATAAGAATTCGAAAATTATTCTTTTCAGAACAACACTCTAGAAGAATTCGTGTTCATTTCAGAACAGGTTTTAGTAAAATAATTTTCTTTTCAGGTTTTAATTAAAAATTTATTTTTCAGAATTTCTTCTTTTTCAGAATTTCTTCTTTTTCAGAATTTCTTTCAGAGTAAAGAATAAGGACAGCCAGGCTACGCATACCCAGGAGGAGGGTATGGGAGATCACAGCGAAGAGGACGTGGACTCACAGAGTGGCAGCTCCAGGGCTTCCACTCCGTGCAACATGGAAATGGAATACGAGGATCAGGAGAAGCTGCGCCTAAGAGCAGAAAACAAGGCGCTACGGATCCAAATCGAGGAGATGAGCCAAAGGATGGCTCAGATGTAACTAAAAATGGACAGGCAGCATGAGGAGCTCCTGAAAGCAATCCAGGGGGCCCATGTCGGACCCACGAAGCCCGCCGCTAAGAAGAGGAGGAAGGCTAACTCCGACAGCGAGGAGGAAGAGCCCATGCAGGCCAAAACCCAGGAGGCCCTGACTCCTGAAGGCACCATGGCCCCACCAGAGGTAGGCACGAGCCGGCGGGAGAACCGGATTCCAGGACCGGCCCCCACAGAACAGGCCAAGACACCGAAAATACCGCCAGTCGTCCTACGAAAAAAAGGAAACCTGGACGGCGGTAAGCAGACGTTTGCGCGAGGGAGGCGTCAACTTCAAGAAGGCCCGCGTCGTTGGAGAAGGCATCTCCATTGAACCAACAACCAGCGACGACTATAGAAAAAATCACGAGGATCTTCATGCAGGAGAACAGGGAGTATTACACATACGCGCTCCCTGAGGAAAAACTCCTAAGGATTGTGATGCGAGGCATTTCAAGTGGCGTGAGCTGCGCAGAAATTAAGTTCGACTTGGAGGAACAGGGCTTCTCACCGAGCTCTGTCCAGAGGATGACATCGAGGAGGACGAAAATGGAGATCCCTCTGGTTCTGGTCCAGGTGCCACTAAATCAGGAGAAGATTATCGAAGTGACGAGTGCTGCTACCTGGTAGTCCGCACCGAACGACAAAGGACGCAACAGAGCGTCACCCAATGCCACCGATGCAAGCGCTTCGGCCATGCACAGGGTAGGTGCACTGCACAGGCCAAGTGCGTGAAGTGCGGTGAGGCCCACAGGACCGCGGACTGCAAGAAGAAGCAGGACGCCCCAGCGAGATGCGCAAACTGCCAGGGAGCGCACTCAGCAAGCTACAAGGGATGCCTTAAGTATCCCAAGAAGCCCGCGGCCCCCCAGAAGCAGGTACTCAAGAAGCAACAGCCATCGAGGGAGGCCAAAAGACCCGCCACAAGCGGGCTGAGCTACGCGCGGGTAGCTCAAGGTAACGCGGGACCGAGCGCCGGTCCCGCCAGGCAACAAAGAGCACCCGTGGAGGCCCAAAACCTCACCGCGGTGCTCAAACAGATGCAACAAATGTGCTCAGCAATGAGCGCATTTTTTGCACAGATGCCAGGCTTTACTAATCTGTAATGTCTTTTCAGGTGAAGCCGAAATTCCTGCAGATAGCCTCATGGAACGTTAATGGGCTACAAGGAAGAAAACTTGAAGTGGAGGAACTCCACGCACTGCAATAAACGAAGATGACGCCTCTGAAACCAGCCAACTTTCTTGGCTACCATGTCTACAGGAAGGACTACGCTGGACCAAGGCCTATGAGAAGAGTAGCCCTGCTGGTGAAGAAGACGATCGACCACCACCCAATCGTGCTGCCGGACACGGTAGATCTGGAAGCCACCGCCGTAGTAGTGTCAACGGCACGAAACGGCGACATCCAAGTGGTATCCTGTTATCAGCCTCCCGGACGCAGGATCCTGGACACGGACCTGGATGCAATATTCCAGAACCGGACTCAGGTGCTTGCCATAGGGGATCTGAACGCCAAGTCATAGGAATGGAACAGCAGAGTCACCAACACTCAAAGACGAGATCTGCTGAGGTTCTTGGGTCGACACGCTGGCGACATGCAGGTACTAGGACCGGACGAGCCGACGCACGACAACGGGCTCCACCGACCTGACGTGCTGGACTACGCTGTAATGAAGGGGATGCCCCTAAATGCGGAAATCCTCACCAGGACGGAAGGTTCCACCGAGCATAACCCGATCTTCTTGGACCTAGGAGAGAAGAAGGATGTGGACACTGGAACCTTCGTCAAAAGGAGGACTGACTGGGAATTGTTCCGTGCAGCACTGCAAAGGAACATTGCACATATTCCCAGGATTGAATCCGAAGAAGATGTGGAGAGGGCCATCACCTCCCTGGAAAACCAGATCCAGGAAGCGATGGAGGAAAGCACCACAGAGATGGAAACCAGAAGGGCACCAGCGCCGATGGCAAACCTCACTGAGGACCTCAGGCGCTGATTCGGGATAGACGAAGGACGAAGAAAAGGGCCCAGAGGACTAGACTCCCAGTGGATAGAAACGCGTATAATACGCTGAACAGGAGAGTCAAAGCTGCCCTCCAGGAACACCGTCAAGAAGGATGGCAGCGTCACCTGGAATCGCTGGACCCACAGGACAGGAGCATCTGGAAAACCCAGCGCGCTCTGCGGAACAGGTCGAAGCCGATGCCCCCGATCCACGGAGAGAATGGGATTGTCTATACTCGCCAGGAAAAAGCCGAAGCATTTGCGGACAGCTTGGAACTGCAGTGTAGGGAAAACCAACTCGATGATGAGGACGACGACTGGGTTGACAGCGTGGAACGCAGAGTGCGTCGGATGCTCCGCCTGCCAGACGAGGATCACATTCGCCCGACCACTCCAGAGGAGGTTAAGGGGATTCCAAGGAGCTTAAAGCCAAGGAAAGCTCCCGGATGTAACAAGATCGGAAACATCGCCCTCAAGAAGCTACCCAGGAAAGGCGTAGCAGCCCTGGTGAATATCATCAACGGGATCTTGAGGCTCAGATACTTTCCGGACAGGTGAAAGAAGGCCGACGTCATAGTCATCCCGAAGCCAGGTAAGGATCTAATCTTTCCTTCCCCTTACAGGCCCCATCAGCCTACTCTCAGCTGTAAGCAAGGTAGCCGAGCGCGTCATCTTGAGAAGAATAGAAGAGGAAACCGAAGAGCTCCAAATCATCCCGGATGAACAGTTCGCGTACAGGACAGGACACAGTACGGAACTCCAAGTACTCAGGATCACTGAAGAAGTCACCAAGGGTTTCAACCAAAGACAGGTCACGGCAGCACTACTCCTGGACGTTGCGAAGGCTTTCGATAGGGTCTGGCACGATGGTCTACTAGCTAAAATGATGAGTATGGGTTATCCCATTGCACTCGTCAAACTAGTTAGATCATACCTGCACGGGAGACAGATGCGAGTTAAGATCAGGGACTTTGTCCACTTATCGACCGATGGAAGCCAGAGTGCCCCAAGGCTCTGTGCTGTCACCCCATCTGTTCGCTGTCTTCACCTCTGATCTCCCAAGGGCCGAAGGCACCGCCATGGCACTCTACGCGGATGACACGGCCCTCACGGCCAGATCCTGGAGAGCGAGAACAGCCACCAGAAGACTCCAAGAGGCAGCCTCTCTTCTGGAAGAATGGTGCATCAAGTGGAAAGTCGCAGTCAACGCGGAGAAAAGCCAGACAATTCTCTTCAGGAAAGGACGCAAGGAAACCCCCACAGGACATGTTTCCATGTTTGGTGAAGACATCCAATGGCACGATTCCGTCAAATACGTTGGCGTAATCATGGACAAAGGCCTGACATGGAGACAGAACACCGAAGCCATCGTGGTAAAGGCCAAGCGGACGAGAGCTCTGATTTACCCAATGGTAGGGAACCAGAGCAGGCTCAGTCTGAGGAACAAGCTTCTGCTAGTCAAAGCCCTCATCAGACCACAGCTGACCTACGCCTCCGTAGCATGGGGATACCAAGCGAAGACCTATCTGAAGAAGATCCAAGCCGTGGAAAACGTGGCCATCAGGACGGCGGTGAGCGCACCATGGTACGTTAGAAACGCTGACATCTTCAGGGACCTGGAGTACACACCAGTCACCGAAATCATCCGGGATAGAGCGGAGAAACCGTACACCTTGGCCAAGGAGCACAGGAACCCGCTGATCAGGGATCCTATGATCCGGCCGACGCACCGAGGCACAAGAGGCCGAAAGTACAGTTACTGGATAACGGCTGAGTATAACTAATCCTTTCCTTACAGATGGACTAAACCACGGAAAAGACACGACATAACCAACCACCTTCCCACAGACCTTGCGGGCGCCGGTCAGTAAGCCGACCAGTGTCCGTTGTCCCCCTGGCTCCGTGAAGGACGAAAGTGCTAAGAAAGCATTTAGGCCTTCACCTCCTAGAGCTACAGAGCTCATCCTCACCTTGTTCGATGATCCAGACGACAATGTGTCAGTTAACACTTTGTGTACTGGCAGTCAATCCCAAGTCAAAAAAAATATCCGCACAGTCCCTGACAGACAGACGACAACCCCCGGGGGTGACAAGCTGGCGAAGAAAGAAGACGAAGACAGAAGAGGCCCTAGCCAGCAGGGTTTATCAGCCAGGACCCAGGGAGGTTGGCCGAAATCTTCGACACCACTTACATTTGTGAGTGGGGCCGTTTGTAAAGTAAGCTAACCCGCCCTGCACGAGGCCGGTCCAGGTCTACAGCGATGACTACGGTAAAAAGGCAATAGTCCTGCCTGGCCCTAGCATCTGAGACCGTCATCAAGCCAAAAGGATATTGGCGCGCTAAGATATTCTATTCACGTAAAACATCGCTGTTCCGTTAGGCTCCTCCCTCCCGTTATTCTCTTAGGCTACGCCTTAAATTAAATGCATAAAACTAGCACATTTTTGTCGCTCGCGCCAGTGTTCCGCGGGCAGCTAATCAGTCAGCACTTGCTCTTCCGGCACTCATTTATTTCCACTCATGTCTGTCTCCTGGAGATAACCGTTACTTGCAACCGTCTTACAGATGTTAAAATCAATACTTAAAAAACACAGGACAAACACGGTAGCTCCTTTTTACTAGTGTTTAAGTGTAATTTTAAGAAGCTGCTCGACTTCGATCGGTTCACGACTATATCGTTGATATTCAACCTGTTTTAATCCGTAATAAAGTAATCCCAACAAAGCCTCTCGATTTGTTTATTTGCCTTCGTAAAAGACTGCAAACAAATCATTTACTGAAGAAATCGTATAACATACGCAAAGGTAATCGGTTAGTTCCTTATCAAGACTTCAGCCGCCATCGCTTCCGAAGTACCAAATCATTTAAGCATACAACTCCGACGAGACAACTAAAGTTTCGGTCGATGATAAACGCGTTAATACTGTCACGTGTTTGCTATCCACACAAACACCTATACTCGTAGATTCGTTGATTGTAAGTCCAGGTAACACTTACTCACTACTTTATTTACTAATTAACAATTAACAGCCATAGATTAATTACTGTCTTAACTATAATCACACTTGAACACTTATACGTCTCTTTTTATTTCTTCTTTACTCGTTCACGTTCAACTTGAGATTGAGTCTCGGCTCACCGGGCGTTTTATTTATACATCCATTCACCGGTCTAGATCATTCCAGACCATTCCCGGCCATTCGCATAAAATTCCAGTCTCATCTAACCAGTCTACACAGTCCAGTGGCGTAACAATACTAACAATAAATGGGAAGCCAGTTGATGTCATAAATTCGACGATTACGACTCTGAGTAATAACCCACGATAATGACGACCAGGAATGAAGGTTAACAGTAGACATCGGTAGCAACGACTAGCTGCCAACAGTAGGGGGCCCGTCGCTTAAATATATGTTGACCTCGAGAGAGCTATCACGCACATTACCGACGGGTTTTGTCCCTCGTCCGGAACTTAATGCGGTAGCGAAAGCTATTAAAGAACGGCGCGACTGTGTTGACTTTACGGTCTGTTCCGACAGTGCCTAGGACACGTGCCAGCGCACGGGACTTGACTTTAAATATAAATTCCCCGGGCTTGTGAAACCTAGAGTTGGTTGTGTTGCGTATCGCATGAAGGAAACTCCCTTTACGTTATTCTGCAGTTAACTCTAGATGTAGAATCAGACTTTGACAATACCACTTCGCCCTCCTACATCGCAGTCAAATCTCCCTCCCATCCGGGGGTAGGTTTTAGCCATAATCACCTCCAGTTCAGTCAATAACTTTGTGTTTCTCGTCAAATTAATTTTCAAATTGTCTGTACTTTCTCTAGTGCTCCAATTGTGAACTACCACGAACTTTCAATTCCAATTTCAAACTCGCAGGGTCCCTCATATAACATGCTCTACGACAAGACATCTGCTAACATGTACGACGTGACATTGTCGCTCGATTTTGTGTCCCCGCTCGCAGGAGTGCCGCGGCCAGAGACAGCTTATGGCGCCTCTTCGGCGTCCACAACCGCTGGAGCTGCCGCTGTCCCACCAGAGCCCTTGTATAGCTTTTGTGAACAACATGTAAAATTTCAATTTGGTACACCATGTAGCCAGGCCATCCACGTGTGGCTTTCGAGCTTAGCGATGTGGTTTCCTTTTACTACGCGAAGCATTTGATAAAAAACTGTATAATTCTAATTTCGCAAAAGATGACAACATGACTATTATAAATATAAAAATTATTTTCAAGAACACTTTACAACTAGCATTGAAAAGTCTGATGTCACTGTACAGATCTCATACGGGCCCCCAGGAGACAAAAAGGCACTAAGAAATTTCATCCAAAAACAGCAGCTGAGTGCTTTTTTGTAGCTACAAGTCGGCGAAGGCACCCATTACGTACATACCATTTTTAATCATTTGTCACAGCAAGCACGAAATACTTCGACAATTTTTACCTATTGTGGATTTTGGTTTAAAAGTATTCCAACATCACATTTTTGTTAAAGTCTAAAACAACTTTTATTTATTACCCACAAAAAAAGAAATCACAGGCTTCTACAAACGTAGGCTGTCTGAATAAAAAACAAATTGCGTATATGCTAAAGAACATCAACATCTAACTCTCCCAGGACAGGAACAGAAACCGATGAATTTGAATCAATGGGGACTAATATTTTTTCAAAATTATTAAATGTTTGTATGACAGGGCAAAAATAATTTCATCTAATGATCAAATATTAAATAATGAAAAAAAATATTAGAAGTATTAATAAATAATGAAATTTTTGTCGATAGGTCTCTAATAAATATTGAGAATAGACTTATTAATCCGGTACAACAAAAACCTGAATACCAATATACATCAATAATTCCTTATATACAAGGTTTATCAGAAAAACTACATTGTGTCAGAGATAAGTTTCATGTTAGGACAGTATTTCAAACGAGTAATACTTTGAGATCCATTTTAACAAAATCGAAACCGTTAAATTATAAACAAAATCAAAAAACTGTATTTACAGTATTCCGTGTGAGTGTAATAAACATTGTGTAGAAGAATAATCCAGACCCCTCAGTGTAAGGTTAGGTGAGCATAGAAGTTATATTAGAAAGTGTGAATTTGAAAAATCGAAAATTTGCGAACATGCCTAGGAAAATGGACATAGAATAAACTGGGATTTGGCAAAATTTTTAATGAAAGAAGCGGATAGTAAAAAAAGAAAAACTAAGGAACCGGCAATAATATAACTGAATGAAAAAAATGTTTATGCCACTGCTCTGTAGATTTTGTTACAACGTGGTTGCCGATATTAAAAGAAGAATTGGACAAAATTAATATTGCATAATTTTTAGATATCAACAGTTCTGTGTAAGTATCTATGTATATTACGTAAACAAATAATATGTGTCAAGTTTCACGCTAAAAAAAGATAATAACTTTGAAAAAGGAAAAAGAAGGAACTATATTATTATTTTTGTGTCTCATATTAGTTGTCAAAAAACATCATCTGACTAATCTTTTGACATAAACTCACAAGCGAAGAGGTATGTATTTAAAATACGAAAATCGAAGAATTATTCATATGGTAGTCCCAAAAAAGAAAAAAAAATAGGTTTGTTATGATGAACTCGAACTTCAATTTTATATTAGAAAAATTAATTTATTTCAAAAATCAGAAGCTTCACATTTTAACATTTACGATAAAATCAAGCTAGCTCTAAATTTTCTACTAGGCTGCCCGTATTGGTAATTTATTGAAATTTTTCAGGTTTTAAGAATCGAGTTGATTTTATAAAAATTCATTTTAACAAATCATCTTGTCAGTTCAGCAAGATACCAAAAAATCGTTTTAAGATCTTTTCAACATTTTAGCAGCCGTTTGAAAACAATTTTTCAAATTTTCTATTATAACTTAATTGCCTTCAGCTAAAAATGATACACTGCTCAAACAAATTTTTGTTCCTTTCCGATTCCGAATGATTCTACTAAAAATTTGTTATCTTCTTTTGGCCTTTATTAATAAGAGTTGTAAAGTCTAGTGCAAACTTTTTGGCAGGCTACTAGTACCAAGGTTGTAGGTCCACTTGCCATCCTGTCTGCTGAATTTCGAAGATTTTTTTACAAAAAATTTTTAATAGTATGTTGTGATTACGATTTAAGCATTCATCTAAAGGAGTTCCTGTCCAATTTTATTTTTGTAATTAAAAACATAGTCAAATATGTTTTTTCGTTTTCACAAATCGCCCATTCTCACTAGTAATTTTCATTTTTGCAAAGAACCCTCTGCCCAAAATTATTTTTCACTTGACAAATAACAGTTTAAATTGAGTTACTTATTTGAAATCATTTCAGGGCTATAAATTTGCTTTTTGTAAGGAACCCTCTATTTAAAAAGTTGAAGGCTAAAGATAAAAATCTTTAGCCTTCAGCCACTTTGAAAAAATTAAATTTACTATTCTAAAAGAATTTTTAGGGAACAAGAAACACTTCCTGTCAAAAATTTTTTGCTGAAGACCTAGTCAGCTCTACCCAGCATAGTATGGTATAATAAAAATAATAATAGGTCAAGATCAGGCTACCTTGTATCTCTAAACAACAAAAATCGACATTGAAATAAACCATCCTTACGATACCAAGGCATCATTTACAAATTTCATTCGTGACATCAAGAATCATGTTGCGCCCAATTATAAATAAACAAATAACCTCAGCAAGGAAGAAATCGATGTCAGGCCCAAAAAAATGTATCTTTAAAGTCCTTTGATATTGTGACAGGGAATAAGTCGGTGTCTCTTCTGAATGGTTTTTCTTGGTCGGACTGTAGAATGTTTCTTTGTTATCCATTGTCCGGGATCTGTAGCCTTGGTCTCTTGTACCTCGGAGCGTCAGCGGGCTCGTCAGCCGCCTGTCTGACCAGCGGATTGACGTAGTCATTCACTTGTACGAAGATCTTTTTTATCCCAGTCTTAAATCAACTTCGAGACTGGCGTGTACTTCAGGTCTCGGAAGATGTCAACGTTCCTTAGAAGCCATAATGCATAAAGTATCTCTGCGCTACATTTTCAACAGCTTGTATCCTCTTCATGCGTAATTTTATGGGGTATCCCGAAGCAACTAAGGCGTACGTCAGTTGTAGCATATGTTCGGTCCTCAGAAGTGTGAGTTTGTTTCTCAGGTTGAGTTGACTACTTCTACCCACCATTAAGTAGAGCTTGATCCTCACCATCTTGGCTTTTCTGACCACCTCATCGGTGTTCTGATTCCATACCAGCCCTCCATTCAGAACAGCACCTAGGTACTTGGCGGTGTGTCTCTATTGGATTCCAAACCCGATGAACTCCTAAGGTAGGACGGCAACAGTCGCTCCTACCCGTGACATGACAACGCTCCCAGGAGCAGACAGCTGACGAAAAAAGAACATCAAGACAGAAGAGCGCCAGAAGAGAAAAGCCCATGTCGGAAGGGCCCAACGAACCAGGACTGGGGGAGGTCCGCCAAAACGATCACACCGTTCACAGCTGCGGACGAGGTTGCCAATGAAACAGGCCCGCCTCCAGGTTTATCCAGACATACAGATATGCGATAGGAAGAAAATTTCCCGACTTCTGGCATCAAGGTCAACCTGAAGCCAAGAATATTAACGTGTGCTCAAACCATTTCTGATGGACACTCAACCTCGGTAGGAGCTAGCTATGACTGGAAATTATTTTGTTTCGTACTGTTAAAAGGGAGTAAACGTTAGAAAATCATTTCTCTTATATAATAATTATTAAAACGAACTTAATGCTGCTTTATTGTGTTGCACCAATCAGCGTGCGAGATGCGCGTCTGTGCCCGTAACTCTCGAGGGAAGGAGCCTACGAGAACAGCAGCGAGTCTAATACATATGAGTTGTACCACTAGACTAGATGGTGCGTTTGCATGAAATGACCGGTCTACATATTACGAAAGGGTCAGGAATAATTAAGTTTTAACATGACAGGCTTTCCGATGACAGTAATTTAATCTCGTACAAATGCGTTCGCCGGTCCATTGGACGTTTACAGCCAAGCCGCCAGGTTCGATACCAACGACACGATTATGCGTATTTGTTTCCTTTTAGCAATTCTTGCATTTGTCAGTTTTTCCTGTTCGCGTATGAAATCTTTTGAATCTTTTTAGCAAACATGAATGAATGAATTATCTACGATTTTTATTTCTACTAATAAAGTTAGGAAACTGCCGTGACACAAAAAGACGGAGGTTATAAAAATATTAAATCAATGCGCCGATGCGATGAAGTTCGACGTCTTTGATATTAAAGAGTTCGGCGCGACGCCCAGCGTCGTCTCGAATATTGAGATTGAAATTATGTGAAAACGAATTTGGACGGTTTTTGCTTTTAAAAATCGAGAAATCGTGATAAAAATATTTTGTTTGAAGTTCTATGTATAGAAAATTGTTTTCTATCGTTTTTGCTAAACAAGGTAGTGTAATTTTTTGAAGTTTGAAGGTCGGATCTTGAGTTGTTTTTTTTAATGTTCTGACTGACTGAGGACCTTTGGGTTATTTTATTATATATTTTATTTTACAATAGTAAGATTTTCGGAAAAAAAATGAATTTTGGGGATTTTGAGTTTACAACACCCGTCTTTTGAGAGTGTGATTTGTACGTTTGAGAATTCTTCGTTCTGAATCAGTGTTATTTATTAAAATAAAAATATAGAAAATTCTAATAAAAATATAATAAATTCATGTACGTGGCCTTAAAATTAATGTTGAATAAATGGGTATTTATACGTATTCCGTAATCAAATATTATATAATGATTTCTAAATCTAGTAATAATATTTGACTGTATATAATAAATAATATGCCCTAAACCTAGTAAAATATTTGATTTTTAAAATTTTCCCTGAAGCTGGTTAAAATTATTCCTAAAACTAAGTAAAACAGATTTATTTAAATTATATGGTGCATTTGTTAGTAAAATGATGTATGTATGTATTAATATCATATTCCTTTATATTAATGGTTCTCTAAAGCTAAAGTAACAGATTGCAATATATCCTTCTTTTGCCTCAAAATAAAATTTAAAAATTCTTATGGTTGAATGAATTTAATTATAGAAATATGATATTTGTAAAATATAAATTTAAATTCTTCCTCACTATCTAGTATTTCAACTTAAAACTAATATATTTTATATACGAAAAGTGTCATATTATATTTCCATTACGTCGTAAAATATTTGATTCTTAAAACTAGTCCCTTATCCTTATATATTTGATGTCTTAAACTGGTCTATTCTTTTTAAATAATTGTATTGAAGAAAATTTTTTAATATATATATTCTTGGTTTTATTTCATTGTTTTGTTTTTCTGATACATTTGATTAAATTATCCTTACTATGAATGTCTGTCGTTCTTACTCTATGAGTGTCTTATAACTTTCGCACATTCGCTTTTTGCTTCTGCCTGATGCGCTGGATTTTAAAGTTAGATCCTGCAACTCTGCTCCGCTCTGCTTACTAGCTGTCATCGGTTCTTATAGCATCACTGAAAACTGCTTTCAGATGGCTTAGAATTTTGGGTGTTGAGGGCTGTCGGTTTTGGCTTGGCCAAGGATCGAATGGCGGGTTAGTCTAACTTTAGCTACCCGATAGGATGTTGAGTTAAGTTTTGATGGCCACTTGGGGTTTGATATGGCCATCGAGTGGACGCCACGAAGGATATATCTATTATCGAATGTATGACTGACTGTGAAATTGGCCAGGGGAACGACAACGGAGGGAGTTTCTGTCGCTGGGGACTTTATGTTTGAAATTAATATTTAGGTGCTTGAAGGGTAAAATGAAATTCGCAAGCGTAAATGTGCTCGAGAGGAAATAAAGTGTTTTAATGACTAGAGCCTGTTTTGTAGCACCATATCTGTTCACCATAAGCACCTCCGATCTAACAACGACAGCAGGAACGGTCCTGACACTCCACGCGGACGATACCCCCAGATGCTGGCAGACAAGGCACGCAAGATCTAAATTATTAAAATAGCTACTGAATATTGCCTATGCATTGTTCAATAAGTATACTAAGTTTTATATCGATATCTCAATCTGTTCGAATGATAATTAAAAAAGAAACTTAAAAAAAAGTTTCTCTGAAATAGAACGAAATACGATATATGTCTATTAAAATTTTTTCTTCTCGATTGTCGAAACTTTTGTACAGAAAGTGGGGCATCCTGTATATAGACATATTTACTTATTTATTTCATAATTCCATCAAATTAGAATACACCTAATTATCTTTATTCATGTATTTAGAAACAATGGACCAATTTATTTACTACTTCATACTTGTTTTTTCTTTATAGAAAACTACAATCAAGGGCTGCCTTAGCACAAGACTCAAACGAAAGTTTATTAGAAATTCCAATACAAGAATTACAAAGAAGACATTCCGAAGCGAGGTTAGGATCCAGTGCAGGTCTTACAGTTGGTAGCGTAGGAAGTGGTTTAGCCCTTCCTAGAAGTCCAGAACTACGCAGGCACTCGGATGTGTCTCCTGCTTCACTCAAGGAACTCGAAAAAGTAAGTAGTTTTGCATTTATCGTACCGTATGATATTTTTCCTCAGTGGTGTGATGGACAATGGGGCGTCTTAATAAGGAATAGTGGAAGAGCGGACCTGCTCGCGTCATCTTTGAAAGATACTGTGGGTTCCGTGTATCTGCGATGTGAGAACATTACGATTCCTATCTCACGGCTGAGTGGGGATTCTGTAACATTTCAGGTTATGCGTGGTACTAATTAGTGATTACACAAGCACTAATAAGCTTTTCTATAATGTGTTGTTGCATGCATGTAGAAAAATATAATAAATTATTATGTTTCTGTAATAGTAATTTATATTAATATTAAGTATCTATTAAGTATACTGGGTGTCAACGAGATCATGTATCAACCTGCCATTTAAAAGAAATGGATTAAAATTTTCAAATTTAAAACTCACGTATGAGAAGTAAATGGACTTATTTGACGATTATGTATTATCAATACCACTTCTGGTTTCACCGGAAGTGTCATCAATTTTGAATTTTTAAATGGAACACCTTATATATTTTAACATATTCTGATTATGCATGAAGTAAAAAAAAATTTATATTACCCGCGGACATTTCAATTTTTTATGAAATTCAAAATTAATAATTGAAACTCTGTAATGAAAATTTTCCAAGTAGGCATTGGATAATTCTGTTAATTTTTGATATTTCGGTGTAACATTAAGTGAATATTTTTCGTTATACTGAAATTATTTGAAAAAAATTCAAAATAATTTTTTCCTGACGGGTGAAAATTACTATTTTTTTCCAAATAGTAACCCCTATTTTTACCTTCCCTATAAGAATCGCCATAATTTAAATTTTAAATTGGCATAAGTATAAGGATTTCATTATAAATAAATTGTGGTAAATTTAACACTTTGAAGGATATTAATAAAATTAAAATAATTTGCAAATAAACGAAGTGGCCTTTGTAAATAAATTCACATAATATTATTTGAACTGTCAGTTTTTAAATAACATATCCATTAAAAATGTACACACAAAGTGAAAAAGTCGACATTTTGTTAATTTACGGCGAATTTCAGAAAAATTCCAGAGCTGCTGCAGGACAACGTTTTCGAAACACTCAAATATCAAAAATGATATCCAATGCTTACTTGGAAAATTATCATATACAAAGAGTTTCAATTATTACTTCATTTAAAAAGAAAATTGAAATAAGTCATATTTGGGGGTAATGTCATATTTAAGGGTAATGTCATATTTGAGGATAATGTCAAAAATTAAAATAACAAATAACACCGCCAATGAATATTCGTTGGGACAACTGTCCAGTTTATTATTGACTTGTCGAATACACCCCGCCGTCAACAAACTACCTCGTAGTGTTTTGTAAAGTGTTGGCAGAGGTCAATTGCATCCAGGGCACGCATACATAGGCGGTGGTCACGAAACATTAAACGATGCCCACGGACATCGAGAGACAAGGTGTCAATACCGCAGAGGGAACTTAGCATGTTGTGTTATTGACATCTGGCCATACCGACCTAACAGCTGACCGCTCGAGTCCCGCATACAAGGAGTGAAATTTAATAAAGTTACATTGTAGATTCAGCTAAACCCTATTTATTATTTACATCTTCTTATACAGAAACCTGACTACGAACCTGCTACGAACAAAAGAACGAAAGTTCCAACTACTGATACCTGATTTTATCTGAGTTAATATTTAATGTCCTAATGATTAATGAAAAAGATAATGAGAAATACATTATAAAAGGTTTATTTGTAAATCATTTGGTACCACCAGTCAAATCCTATTAAAGCCGCGAAACCCCATGCTTGGCTTAGCGACGCTATAGAGTCGTACTTTGAATAACGTTGTTATTTCACTCAACAACAGAAATTGATTTAATTGAATGAAATTTAGTGAGTTAAGAGTACGGAGAGAATAGCAACGCGGTATAAAAATTATTTAATGCCATCCTTACCTATTCGTTTACACACGGAGAGTTCCGCGGGATTTACTCCCCCGGGTTCTTGAGTAACCCCGGTGTTATTTGTCTCCATGTCAGCGGTGGCTGGTGCTTACGCCCTAGTACAAAGCAGTGTACATGTCCTTGGTCACAGAGACCAGGCCACAGAGATTTCTGCACCAAAATATGTGGAACGCTAATTAAGTGGGGCTCTCTGGCCTTAATAGCGGTTATGAAAACCGGAGTAGTGGTTTCTCCCTGACTTCTGGGCTCCTAAGAGCCACCGTAACACTATGGTTGCCAAAGATGTGACCACGACTCTACGTCTCACGTATTTATATGATTTCCTGTGAGGAAGTTCGTTGTTCAAGTCTGTAAGCTTGACGGAGATAGCCAAACGCTAGTTCCCTAACTGTGATCTTCCAACGAAATTATAATGCACGGTATTTAAAATGAAAAGTGACATAATGACACTATCTTTATTAGTAAAGTCTCTTACAACCCTACGTGTTTACATCAGTTTGTTTATTTTACACGTTCTCGGCTGGATAACTCTTTGAGATTTTATACAGTTTTGTCAACGTTTTAAGATAATTAAATGAATACTGTGTGTTCTTTTACTAGATGGATAATTTAGACTCTATAGTTTTACAGCTATTGAATAAACACGTTTTTCTGCCTAAATTATAAGAAAATGATTAAACCCTTTTTTTTATGTAATAATTTATTTGGAATTTAATGAGATAAATGCTTGGAAATAATTTAGTTTTATGTAAAAAATATGGGAAATTTATCCTCGATGAAGCATCCCAGGGCTGGGTTACTTCATTAAATAGGCTACAATTAGCCCTTCCTGCCTAGGGACCTGTAGTTTAGCGTGGACTCCGAATCACAGTCCTCGACTGTCAACTGCATCGCTGACAGAATGACAAGCCTCCTAGGTAGATGTCTGCGACCCTCCACCTCCACCTAAGTATAATAAACTTAAATTATCCAGATCTTCTGCCCCCTTCTTTGTCTTTTGTCATCGTTAAATATAGAGAAATAATTGATCGTTGGATTTCCAAGTCGGTGGTCTCTTTCTTCCTGCACCTATAGAATGAAATAATTATTAGAACTAAATCCTCTAACCCTATCCATGAATTTACGTAGAATGGGGACTAAAAGGAAAACATGAGAATATTACTGAGTAGTTATTTCAATAATTTCTATTATAAAATATATTGGAAGTGTTGTTTTTTATTTATTATATGTCTGAATGTGCTAAATATTCAGATAGGAATGTCAGTAAAAACTATAAAAATCTATAGGTATTCATTATTATTATCATCTTAGGTTTGAAAGAATGCTTTTGTAATACCCAATAATTATTTTATTATATTTTTTCTAGAAATGCATAAATACGAAGCAATAATATGTCAGATTTTTTTAAATGGACGAAAAAATGGGCTTATTTAGGTTAGGTTAGATGTCATGAATGACATAATTTCCAAAGATACACTAATTAATCTAGATATTGTCTTTCAATTTAAAATGTCAAAATAAATATGACAAATGTTCATATTTTGATTTATCTAATTTAAATAATTTTATAAATAATTTATACGAAGTCTAGCTCCCTGAAGAGTTCAGAAGAATGAAAGTAGATATGTATCATGGACTAGGGGTTTTCGTTTCTTGTATTATAACTAAAGGAAATCACTTCTTGAGTGTGAAAATTTTCCTTTTTTGTGAGGTAATATTTTTTCAATTTCAATATTTTTTTCGCTTGTAATACTGTTATTTAATTCAATGCAGATCTTACTCCTAGACTGAGTAGTTGTTTTAATAATTTCTATGATAAAATGTATTGGAAGTGTTATTTTTGATTCATTATATGCTTAAAACTTTTATACTAGCACATTCAGATAAGAATGTTAGTATAAAATATAAAAATTTATATATATATATATATATATATATATATATATATATATATATATATATATATATATATATATATATATATATATATATATATATATATATATATATATATATTTCTTTTCTTGGCCGTTATTATCAATTAATATTGATAGTTTTTTTAATTGTAGATCTCTGATGATGGTGTAATAAACCGAAACGTTAGAAAAAAAATTTTAATTAGTTATACCTGACCGAAATCCCCACAAAAAAAACTATCAATATTAATTAAAAATTTATAGGTATTTATTATTATTATCATGTTAGGTTTGAAAGAATGTTTTTGTAATACACAATAAATATTTTTTTCTAGAAATGCATTGATACGAAGCAATAACGTGTCAGATTTTTTGAAATTACTAATATGTGGTGATCTTCATGCATTCAAAAACGGATTACTTGCTTTTTTCAATTTCAAGAATATGCAGATATGTATAACAAAATCACAGAGTACACAAAATTACAACAATGTTACGCTTTATTCGCCATTTTAGATAACCCTTCATATGCATATCTGTTGCGCTATATGCAATGTACAATGCCAGCGTGCTACGGCGCTGTTAAAGCAGCTAGCCGACATTTTGGAATATGGATGAAGATTGAGTGAATTTTAAAAATATTAGAGACAGCGAAATCAAATATATAATTTTTAATTTAGTCCAATATACTAGATAGATATATTTTAATAAACAAGAATATTAAGTAAGTGCCTGTTATATATCTGAGTATTTCTGATTAATTAATAATATATATGTACTGTGTCATTTTACTGCTATGTAAAAATATAGAAAATAATCATCAGTTCAAAAAGGTAATTTACCTATTTTAGTCATATATACCTATTTATATTGGGTCCTCAACTTGCTCAGTGCGGTTTATTGTTACTTCTTTTGATTAATATTTTTGTTGAGCATATGGGTACTTGAACATTTTTCACCATAATTAGTAATCTGTAAGTAGCAGGACTCCACAATAAACTGTAAGGCCTCGTCTTTCTTTGCCCAACACTAAATCCTAGGATTTTCTAGCGGTTACTTCGGTGATTTGAGAGGCGGTTAAGAAAACTATTTTTTAAGTTGAATAATACAAAGCCCTCCGTGAAATAAATATATTTAACCCCTATATATCAATCACCGGTTAAAGCATTAACAGTTTTGGATTTTTTTATTTAGTCAGGCTGCTGAAGATATACAGCTGATAGATAGGTCCTACATTGGCGAAATATAGATTTGTACATATTGGGACAAAATGTCCGAAGAACATATGCCCAGTATTGGTTATAACTATTCTGAAGATATATTATCGATTACGATGATAGGTTTTACATTGACGAAATGTAAATTTGTATACAGGGTGAGCCACGGTGGGTGGAGTATTAGAAGTATATGGAGAATGGATCAACCGATTGCTTTGCAATTTTGGTTACCAAGATAATCGAGTATGATCTCTCCAACTAAAATATTTTCGAAAGTGCGGTGTTGCCACATATACGTAAAACTGGCAACATCTTCGTTATTTTAAATGGAATACCCTGTATATTTTTGCGTTTTTTGGATCGTAGTCTCTTTCTGAGTAACTTTTACTAATATTTCCCTATACCTATCTCAAGCCGTTTTCGAGATAATAATTCTTTCCTGAATTTATTGCCAAAAATTTGACTTTCAGTAAATCGTGTTTTCTCCTACCTACGCAGCAATTAAAAGATAATTTTTTTAGTTGCGGCTAAGCAAGGCCTGGGGGCATCTCCTCTATTAATCAAATATTTCGAATATCATACAGGGTGAGTTAGAGAACGCTTTCTACAAGTGACTTAGAAAAGTGCACGAAAGTCAATTTTTTTAAATAGAATGCCCTGTATATTATTACTTATTCGGAAAGGCGATACATTTACCTCATTAAAAAGGTAACATACTCTATACCTAATGCACACCGTTTTCGATTTATGGGCACTTTTCTGTAACCTTACCAAGAATATTAGTCTTTTGGTATATCATAACGGGTGGGCCATGACATTTTTGTTTTTTCATTTTGTAATGACAGCAGATCTTATTTTTCTAAATAAATTTGACGTTAGTGATATTTGCACCTAATTTGAATAGCTATGTAGCACAAATATGGCAGAAAATAATTATACAAACATAGGTTTAATTGATTTGCTTATTATCCATGGACAGTGCAATAAGATTATCAGCAGAACTTGTAGAAGATTTAATGAGAAATATCCGAATTTGCCGCAGATCAGAGGAATTTTATAAATTTTGGTTCGTCATTAAGAGAAGCAAGAAATTTACCTAAACCTGTGACATCTGACGAGGTAAATGAAATCAATGTGCTAGCATATTTTCATGCAAATCCCCAGTATTCCATACGTTGTGCTGAACGGGATTTAGGATTGCCATATCAACTCAATGGGGCTCCTGCACATTGTACACACGAAATTAGTATGGAGTTGGACCGCCTTTTCGATGATCGTTGGATTAGACGTTTGGGACCGTGGAATTGGCCTCCGAGGTCCCCTGACCTTACCCTGTTAGATTTTTATCTTTGGGGTACTCTTGAAGATAGAGTTTATAAAACTCCAGTCCACAACAGGGAAGAATTAGAACGTCGAGTGATTCAAGAGATTGAAAACTTGGACCCCGCTGAAATAAGAGCTGCTACAACAAACGTCGTCCATCGTCGTGTCTGGAAGTTAATGGTCTACATTTCGAACAATTATAACAATATTTTTCAGATTTTTATATTTATTACTGTTATTGGTATTATTTGTTATTGCTACTTAGACTTTGTTACTGTTGTTGCTGCTTAGTTATTATTTTTTCCTAATACTGACACTGTTATTGTTCTCTTAATGATGAACCAAAATTTATAAAATTCCTCTGATCTGCGGCAAATTCGGATATTTCTCATTAAATCTTCTACAAGTTCTGCTGATAATCTTATTGCACTGTCCATGGATAATAAACAAATCAATTAAAACTCTGTTTGTATAATTATTTTCTGCCATATTTGTGCTACATAGCTATTCAAATTAGGTGCAAATATCACTAACGTCAAATTTATTTAGAAAAATAACATCTGCTGTCATTACAAAATGACAAAACAAAAATTTCATGGCCCACCCGTTATGATATACCAAAAGACTAATATTCTTGGTAAGGTTACAGAAAAGTGCACATAAATCGAAAACGATGTGCATTAGGTATAAAGTATATTACCTTTTTTAAAGAGGTAAATGTATCGCCTTTCCGAATAAGTAATAATATATAGGGCATTCTATTTAAAAAAAATTGACTTTCGTGCATTATTCTAAGTGACTTGTAGAAAGCGTTCTCTAACTCACCCTGTATGATATTCGAAATATTTGATTAATGGAGGAGATGCCCCCAGGCCTTGCTTAGCCGCAACTAAAAAATTATCTTTTAATTGCTGCGTAGGTAGGAGAAAACACGATTTACTGAAAATCAAATTTTTGGCAATAAATTCAGAAAAGAATTATTATCTCGAAAACGGCTTGAGATAGGTATAGGGAAATATTAATAAAAGTTACTCAGAAAAAGACTACGATCCAAAAAACGCAAAAATATACAGGGTATTCCATTTAAAATAACGAAGATGTTGCCAGTTTTACGTATAAGTGGCAACACCGCACTTTCGGAAATATTTTAGTTGGAGAGATCATACTCGATTATCTTGGTAACCAAAATTGCAAATCAATCGGTTGATCCATTCTCCATATACTTCTAATACTCCACCCAACGTGTCTCACCCTGTATATTGGGAAATTTTTTTAGAATTTATGCCAAATATTGGTCATAAATATCATATATTGGGCCGTTATTCATATATTGGGTATATGGTTTGAACACTTATCCAATATTTTGTGCTTATGGGGTAGTCTTTGAAATTAATTACTATAACGTATTAAAAAAAATGATAGTAAATAAGTTTTGTACTGACCGAAATATTTAATTTTGAATACAATAAAAGCCTTTTGAGCGTGGATTAATAATTATATTATTTCAGATATTGTCAAAAGATACTAACACATGGTACTTTGATTAAAAAATATAACAGTACTTTGGTAATACAAGGAAATTTTAAATAAAATATGTACGGTAAGGTAAGACTATCTATTATTAAAAAATCTAAGTATCAAAAATGACACAAAGAAAGAGAAATCTGTTGTAGCAATTTCAAAATCAAAATACTTTCAAATTTGATACCTGAGGATTACCAATCTCAAAGTAATTTCTTTCCCATCTGGGCTTTCCCAAGCTCTCATCAACAGTTCATCCTCTACTCCGAGGAAGTCCCATTATACCCACAAAGCCTTTAGTCTCACTGCCTTGTCTGAAATATCCTTCCAATCGGGCAAAATACTTCTTTACTTCCATTCCAGAATAAGACCAGTTTCCTTATCATTTAACTCTTGTCCAATCATTAGAAACATCAATTTTAACGGTGTTCACAATACATATCCCTTGCTATTTTTTCACCCGGTGGCATTGCTTACATTCTTCCTGGCAGCGTCTTCTGGAAAGAACATCTGCATTTCTATAGGATTTCCAGGACGATGTTATATTTTAAAATTGTATTGCACTTCAATGGTCGGTCCGAACTTTAAAATATTGTTCATATATGTACTTGTGAAAATTTTCTACAGATTTGAAAATGACCAATAGTTTCTTGCCCGTAACACAATAGTTACGTTCTGGCTTGGACAACACTTGTTGAAGTACTTTACTTTTTCCTATCCGTTTTGAATTTGGGAAAGAACACATCCAAGTCCAGAATTACTGGTGTCCATGTCTAATACGTAGACACCTTTTCGTTGTGGGTATGAAAGAACTGGATTTGAATATAGCGCTGATTTTAGTATTCTGAAAGATGTTTCGCACTCTTGTGCCCATTGGTACAGAACCTTTACTTCTGTGAATCGGTGTAATGGCTTTATAATATCAGCAAATCGTTCCATAAATCATCTGCAGTAAGTACATAGGCCAAGGAAGCTTCGTACTTCGTGCACATTTGATGGCCTCGGCCAATCTCGTATAGCGGAAAATTTGTATGAGTCTGTTTTTAATCTCTACGAAGACACAACATATCCAAGGAATTTAACTTTTTGCTGGACATTAGGCACTTATTATAGTTTAACTTCAGGTATGCATTTTCATTCTTCCAAACACTTCTTGAAGGTTCTTCAAATGCTTTTTAAAATCCCGTCTCATAACCGTCACATCATCAAGATAAACTAGGCATGCCTTCCACGTTAGTCCTCGTAGTACTAGTACCATCGGTCCTTCAAAAGTCGCTGGCGCATTGCACAGGCCGAAAGGCATCACAGTGAATTGGTAAAGACCACTTCCTGAAAAGGCTGTCTTGTCTTTGTCATCTGGATGAAGCCTCACTTGCCAATATCCGCTTCGAAGATCTAGAGTGGAAATCATTGTGAACCTGCCAGCGTACTTAGTGTGTCATTAATTTGGGGTAACGGATAACTGTTTTTTTTGTGACGTTAGTCAGCTTCCTGTGGTCGACACAGAATCAAGTTTCATCCTTCTTAGCAACCAAAACTACCGACGGCAACCAAAGGCTGGTTGATTCCTCAATAACTCCGTTTTTAAGCATCTTTCGTACCATTGCAGAAGTATCTTCTTGTTTTGCTAATGGGTGTCTCCTAGGTGGTTGATGAATGGGAGCTCATTCACCAATATTTATCCGATGTGGGACTATGTTAGTCTTTGTAAGAGATTTTGTATCCTTTGCAAATACTGTACTTTCTTTCTTCAAAAATTTTAAAATTTCTCTATGTTCGTCTGGAGTTAAATGTTCTAACTGGGCACTTAACATATTTATTACTTTTTGGTCCATATCTGTAGACGAAGCTCCAATGATTTGTTCTTCACATCTCGCAATCCATGTGATTGGTTCGTAGGTGTCAATTGCTTCACCTTCTTTGAATGTCAGTGAGTGGGAATTTAGGTTCACCACTCTAATCAGTATCTTGTCTGTAGTTTGTGTTAAAGTTCTTGTCAAGATTATATTTTTTGTCATTTTAATTGAGTCATCCTTCCCAACAAGGCTAAAGTGGTCTCTCACAGAATTTTCCCCCAGGACTGCCTCAATTATATTCTCTGTATGTGCAGAAATTTTTACTATCGTCGAGGTTAGTAGCCTAATATTATGAAATTCTTCATCTGTCGTTGAACGAATAATTTCTTCATTTTCAATCTTTTAATTTCGTTCTCCCATGTACAAATCCGTACTTATCCATAATGTCCAATCTCAAAATGAAATCATCTGTAATATCAGCCACGATAACTTGCTGCTGTTTGAAACATAAATGGCCAATCTGCAGCTGCATGTTGACTTCTCCATACTGCCCTATCTCCCGTAGCTGTCCAAATGACTAATCCATTTTGTCCTTTATTTACCTTGAAACCAGTTATGAATCCTGCCAGTACTATTAATGACGTAGCTCCTGTATCGATTGTGAAGACATGTTTCCTCTTATTTACATAACCCTCCAAAAGTACTCTACTTTGAACTCTTCGAAGCTGGGAAACTTTCATTTCTCGGGGGTCACAGCATATCTTGACTAGGGCAACCTTCAAATTGTCAGTCTTCTTTAGTTTCCCTGTGGCTTCTCAACCACAACAGCATTTACCCTTTCTAGGCTGCGCCGACGACAGTTTCCTTTAATATGGCCCACTTTGCCACACTTATAACAGGGGGATACCTTGGGATACCATTGGGCCTCCCACTATTTTCTTGGTTCTCTCTCGGCTAGAAATTCGATTTTGACAGTTGTTGGGTTATCATCTTGTGTAGATCAGATAGTAAATTTTGGGTCGTGTTATCTGACTTTTCCTCCTCCACACTCACAGCCTGTGCTCTCTTATTTATTGTTTGGTATCTCTATAGATAGCTTCAATCTCAAGTGCATGTACTAGAGCGTTACTACTTCGCTTGTGTCTGGCTAACTTAAGAATTCGTCTAACCTCCTGGTCCCTTCATCAATAAATGCTCCAACCGTTAACTGTTGCTGAAACTCCATTGGTGCATCAGGATAGGTTAGTTGGGCTAATCTCTCCATAGCAACGTCCAATTCCTGGAAACTCTCTCCCCCCCCTTTGTCTGCGTGATTTGAGCTTTACCTGATATACTTCTGCGAGATGTTGGTCGCCATACCTTAGTTCTAACTCTGCCTTCAGAATGCTAAAGTTTTGTTGCTGTGCTGCAGGGATTGTTTCGAGCAGGTCTAATTCTTGGCCCCTCTAATACCAGTGCTGTTTCTTTTTCTTCATCATTCCAGTTGTTTGAACGCGCAGCTGCCTCAAACTGTCCTTTATACATTGACCATGAACTTTGTCCGTCGACGATAGGTAGTTAGTACCAGACGACAGTACCAACTGGCCACTCTTTTCTCTTAATTATTGTTTAAGTCGCGCTACTTCTCCTCTGACTTCATTGAGTTCTCCTCTAATTTCACTAATTTCTCCTTCAACAATACCGACATTTCGCAGGACTTTAGGCCGTGTATCTTCTTTCAATTTTTCGGTGACCAAAAGCATGACTTGTTGCTGCTCCTCCATAATATTTCTTAAGATGTCACAGAAATATTTTACAAAACGGATAACTGGACTAACTTAAAAACTATTTAGAGAGATGGGTTGATACCAAAAACTGGTTCGATCACCACCTCTAAACCATAAATTTTAGCAAAACTTTTTGTGCACTGTTTTCCTTAAACAAATCAACGTTCTCTAACTTAGCCCCATTAAGAATAAAAAGCTCCACAAATATTTACATTGAGGCTGTAAAAGAAAATATTTAGGGGTTATAATAGATTTTCACTTAAAGTGAGACTTACACATCAATTATATAGTAAAGAAAATATGAACTATTTTATTCAAATTTAAAAAAATAAGTGAAATACTACAAATTAAAGACTTGAAAGTACTTTACTATTCATTAGAGCAATCTCGTTCTATTTATGACATACAAGCACTGCAAAAACCTACCTAAAAATTTAGATATCCAAAAAAAGAATTTAAAAAATAATTTATAAAATAGAAAAAAACTTACTCGAGCGATGCAATATTTGAGGAATCTGATGTATTTGATATCAGACAACTGTTCTATTTCCACTGCAATGTTAAACAATGCAATGAAAAGGTTTTCCCTCAAGATAATGAATATACGTACATCACGTGTGTGCGGCAAACATATAAAGTACCGTTTATGAATAAAACTATAGGGCAAAATTGTTACACCTACTTGGGCCCAAAATTATATAATTCTTTAAACAATAATATGCGAAGTGTCAAAACTACACAAAATTTTTAAAAAATGAATAATTATATAAAAAATATATCAAGACACGATATACATCTTTTAATTGACAATTAAACGAATTTTTCATTTATTCTTATTTAGTTAATTGCAATTTATTTATTAGCTACACATGACAAAAATCTGATTTTACTGAGAATAATATTTCGCCTCTTTGAACTACATAATATAATAGGTTAGAAATAAATACGAGTATATTTAATGTATATTAAATATATCCATAAATGTATGTCTGTGTGTATCTAAATAAATATTATTTTGTCTATTTCATTTTCAACTTTTTTAAATGTGGAAATTACTATTATTAACTATTATTTAATATAGTTATTTGTGTAGGTATGTATATGTATGTGTGTACATGTGCGTATGTATGTATTGTTAAATAAAACAACTCATGAATCTTAATAGACAAAGAAAACATTATGAACGTTCGCGCGTTCTCTGTCGCTAATCTAATATTATAAATCTGGTATTGAAGTCAAAACATAAACATAGCTGTGAGCCATTGGCGACAGGGGGGTCCCTAAAACGAAAGTAGTACAGAATGAACATTTGACTAGGAATGTGTATAAACAGTGAATATATTTTTTTCAAACTGTCGAGGTCGTATTTTTTAATATTGTTTTACTAAAAATTCATATTATATCTAACAAATCAGAAGTGAGGATAATCCTACGTGCTTTTACTGTTTTCCGCGTATTTATTTTTCATTAAATCTGACAGTATGCCGAGAAATAAATCAAAGAGAGACGCACGGTCGTCATCTTCTGAGAGTAATGATAATTCTTCGAGTAATAGTTCTAGTAGTGCTAGTGACAATACTTATCGTCAATATAAAAGACTGCGGCGGCAAGTAAAAACATTAAAACAGAAATTGAGTAATAAGTCTAATGCTTATCAAGGAAAAATTGATAATGTGACGGTATTTTAGTAGAAACTTTGATGAATCGATGAATGTTAATCAGTGGTTAAACAGTATTGATGCTACGGGTGATTTATTCGACTGGAACGAAAAGGAGCGTATGTATTGTATGATTAATAAACTTAGAGGTAACGCAAAGATATGGTACAATACTCAAGAAAATCTTAATATATCTTGGAAAAATAGAATGCCAAATTACAAGAAAGTTTTCCGATACAACAGTGTTTTCAGCAAATTAAAGGATCTGGTAAATATCAAGTGGAATGCATCCCAAAGTTTAATCGATTTCTACTATCAGAAGTTATCCCTTAATCAGTACTGCAAACTGCAGGACAGGGTAATTGTGGAAATAATCACAAACACCACCAACGATCTGTTTTTAAGGTCAGGTATTCGAGTCGTTGGTTGCGTAAGTACAAAACATTTGTTACAATTTTTAATTGCTAATAGTGAACAACTTTCGAAAAACAATCATAAAGTAAGCTCCACTTGTAATTTCAAAGATAACCGATCATACGAACATTCTTTTAATAGACATATGAAAAGACTAACATGTTTTTTATGTGGTCGTGAGGGGCATAAAAAGATAAATTGTATAAAATATGTGCCGAATAAAAACTGCACATTTTGTAAACGAACAGGTCACAACGAAAACAAGTGTTGAAAAAGACAAAAATTCGGTAGAACCTCGAATCGCAAATTCAAACTAGTATCGAGTTGTAAACCTGACACGAAAAATGATAAATTTTATAAAAATGCTAAACTAAATGCAGAAACCCTCTCCGCGTACATTTATTTCTGTAGCAGCTGTAATACTATTAAATTAAATATAGTGTGTAAAACTAGATCAAAAAATAGAAACTGATACCACAAATAGTGTAATCGTAGCTTATGGAGAAGCAACAATAAAACCTTTAGGTCAAATAAAAACAAAAATTGAAATAGACGAAATTACTGTAACAACAAAGCTCTTTGTTGTGCCAGATAATTTGCAAACAACCGACTTATTAATAGGTCAACCAATTACAGAGTGCATGGTGTATATGTGTACAAAACATCAGAATATTTAGAGTTAACAGAACACAATATTATTTTACCATGGGACGCGGTAGAAGAAAACGATGTTGTTAAAATATACATAGAGGAAACTACTGTTATTAATCCCAAAATGTAATCGCTATAACATCTGATGTAATCAATTGTGAATTACATATTTTCTACTGTGAACAAAATCGAAACGGTACAACAATAATAATTCCTTCAAATGAAGTACAATTTTATCACGGGACGAGTATGCTGAGTATTTTAAATCTTGGTTTACAAACATTAGAAGTCGATAAACATACGTGCTAAGCGCAAGGTTCTAGGAATAATAATGATGAGAGCGATAAACAATTAAACTCGCAATTAAATAAAAATGTTCGTCAACTTATTGAGCGATATCCGGATTGTTTTGGTGAAAACGTCTTTTAAGTAACATTGACATTGAAATGCGTATTGAGCTTACATCAGCTGTTCCCATTGTATATAAACCTTATCGTTTATCTTTGTTTGAAATGGAAAAAGTACGTGAAATTGTAAACGACTTATTACTGAAAGACATAATAGAACCGACTATTTCTCCATTTAGTAGTCTAGTTCTTTTAATTAAAAAGAAAACAGGTGATTTTAGACTGGTCGTTAATTATCGAAAATTAAATCTAATAACAGTAAAAGATCGGTATCTCCTGCCATTAATAGAAGACTTGCTCGACAGACTTTCTGATAATAAAATATTTACTGCGCTCGATTTAAAATCTGGCTACTATCAAATTCGGATGGCAAAAGATAGAAATATACATTTGTTACCCCAGAGGGATATTTCCACTACAAAAAGATGCCTTTTAGATTGTCCAATGCACCCGCCGTCTTCCAGCATTCTATTAACATGGCATTGGAACTACTAATACATTAGTACGTCATGGTATATTTGGATGATATTCTTATTGTCTCCAAAACAGAACGAAACGAGGTATAACGGTTAGAAGTGTTAAAGTTGCTACGAAGTGCTGGACTGACATTTAGTCTGCAAAAGTGTGAATTTCTGAAAAGTTCAGTCAAATATATAGGAACGGAAATACAAAATGGATGTTTAGCACCTTTTACCGAGAAGTTGCAGGCAGTAAAAGAATTTCCTACACCGACAAATGCACACCAAAACAGAACTGGGAAATTTTGGCAGTAATAGACGGTTTTACTAAATTTGTTTGGGTGGAAGCAGTTCCCGATACCAGCAGTATCACGCTTGTCAAAAATTAGAGCAGTTAATAAAATTGGTACACCCACCACAAAGAATTATTACAGATAGAGGCAAAGCATTCGATTGTCGCGAATTTAAACAATTCTGTGAAAAGTATTCTATCAATCATGTGAAAAATTCTATTGCCTCACCACGCAGGAACAGACAACCAGAACGTTCGAAGAGAACAATACTAGAGTCGTTAACAGCCAGCATCGAGTGCGAACATGATAAATGGGACAAAGTATTATGTTAAGTACAACGAGGTATCAATTCGACATTAAATGCGACTACTGTTATGGCTTCAAGTGAACATCTTTATGGCTTTATAACAGAAATAAGATATGAAGTCAGATTAAGAAATAAAAAAGGAGTGGACCTCAGAAAAAACAGAGTTGAAGCAAAGATACGTTGTGATTTAACAGCCAAAAGAATGAAAATTCTTACGACAAGCAACGAACAGAAGTCAAACAATATAAAGTAGGTGGTCGGGGCATAGTCCAGTGAACTAATCAAAGTATGTGGTCCAGTGTACCACATTGAGGTCCAGTGTCCTTCTGTTACATTCCAGTGTTCCGGGGAATAGTTCAGTGAACTATTCAAAGTAGGTGGTCTAGTGTACCACATTGAAGTTCAGTGTACTTCTGTTATGGGCCAATGTATCGAGGAATAACAGTCCAGTGAACTGTTCAAAGGTGCTCTCCAGTATGCCACACAGCAGCCCAGCTAGAATAGGAGGTAATATCCCTCAATATTGTAGTCCAGTGTCCTATAGAAGACGAAGTCGCGAGGACACTCCTGAGTGAGGATTGGCCGATTGTTAAATAAATCAGCTCATGAAACTTAATAGACAAAGAAAATATTATGAACGTTTGCGGGTTCTCTGTCGCTAATCTAAGATTATAAATCTGGTACTGAAGTCAAAACATAAACATAGCATTGGCGACAGGGAGCCCCAAAAAAGCAAGTAGAAAAGAATGAACATTTGATTAGGAAAGTGTATAGAGTGAGTATATTTTTGTTCAAATTGTCAAGGTTGTATATATAAATTCATTATTAGGTAAATAAACAAAATTACTGAAAATTCCCGAAACACGTCGATATATTTTATTTATTTATTTTATTGTATTTATTTATTTTACTGTTTTTTTAAATAATAATTTAATACAGGGTCACCTACCCTCTCGTAATGACGTCATCACTGGTTTGTTGAATGGAGCACCCTACTTTTTTCCCAATTTCCGGATGTCTCTTGCTGAGGTGATTCCAAAAATGTATGACAAATTGTTTCAAATTGGTACAGGGTGGGTAACAATACAAAAAGGTGTTTATAAAAATTCAATTAGAAAGTTAAACGTTACTGTATTTTTTAAAAAACAATTTACAATAAATGTTCAAATTGTTCTCAACTGACTGCTTCGGTCTTTTAGCTCACGGATATTGCCAGGTCTGTTGGTATAGACTTTACATTTTAAATAACCCCATAAAAAGAAGTCTAGTGGATTAAGATCAGGTGATCTAGCGGGCCATTCTACTGTTCCCCTTCTTCCTATCCACCGATCTGTAAAGGTTCTGTGTAAAAACTCGCGCACAGCTGCAGCAAAATGTGGCAGTGCGCCATCCTGTTGAAACCAGATTCTGCTGTCTAAAGTATTGGCTATTTGAATATCAGGAAAAAGCCGGGTCAAATCAGGAATTACGTATTTTGTAAGAAATTCAGATACAATGCACCTGTCAAATTTTCATCAAAAAAATATGGACCAACAATTGTATTTCTCACAATACCAGCCCATACATTGACCTTTTGTGGTCGTTGCGTATGGTATTCTTGCATCCAGTGTGGATTTTCCTGAGACCAATAACGGGTGTTTTGTCGATTAACATGCCCGTTCAAGTAAAACGTTGCCTCGTCGGAAAATAAAACGTTAGCAATGAAATTGTTATTTCGATTATTTTGGTCAATCATATACTCGCAGAATTCATTTCTTTGGTCAAAGTCGTCTTCAGCCAATTCATGGATGAGACGTACTTTATAAGGATGTTATTTTACCATTTTAAAAATGTTCGACACTGAAGACTTTCCAATATTCAAATCTCTAGATACTCCCCGCACTGTACAATTGTACTGGACCGTTGTACGATTACAATAGTCTAGTTTTATTAAAGAAAAAAAAAATTAAATTACACAATTCCTTAAAACGGGAAAAGGTAGCGAGTTGCTGCCACCACCCTGTGAGGCTGCACAGAGAACAGTATGTAGGGTAACGCGCTTCGGGGACGTCGGTCCGTAGCCCTGTAAGGGGGTTTGGGATAGAACTCTCAACCGAGAATTATTAATACGCTCAGTGATCAAATACAAAACATTTAATGGCAAAGTTTAGAATAATAAATTATAAATGACAAAATTTGAAAATAAAGAGGTGGAGAGCACCGTAAACACCTTGAGTTAAATATCAAAATGCAATTACCTTAGACGAATAAAATAAAATGAAATAAAATAAAAGTATTTAGATCTAGCTCACCAAAACTGCCATCTCTGATGTGGCACACACTTTTATTTACACCGCGGGAGTCAAACCGGGGGCCTCAGGATTTCAAAATGACACTACAATTACTCGATTACTAAAATGAACTTATAAATTTGGAAAAACACAAAAACAAAGAGAAGCTTAACCTAACCGTTCCGTTAAGCTCTCGGTACCCAAGTCCCCTGACTCTTCACCTCTTCAGCCGTTCGCTTACCCTTTCAGCTTACTCAGCGAATTCTGAGATATCTGGCTGGGAGTCATATACGGGGTGTTACACAATGTGGATTTTCTATTGCCGACAAAATTACGTCTTGTTGAATATTTTTATTAACTTTAGGTCTACTTTGCTTTGGTGCATCTCTCACATGTCCTAATTATCTTTATTTACGCTCTATTCTTACCGTAGATTGTGAGATAGGTTCACGATCTGGGCGCATTTCATGGAATAATCTGCATACCTCTTGTTGAGTCCGCATCCTATCGCCAACACCAATCATCATTAAAATTTGAATCCTCTCCCTTTCAGTTAAAGGCATTTTCAAAGAACAGTTTTAATATGATAAATTAAGATTTAAATTTCATGTAAACGTACATACTTTGAAGTGTTAACAATACAGAAATGAATTTTTTTATGACAGTTCTTACCGTCAATTAAAAAAACAAATGGCAAAAATACCTACAAACAATAAAAATAGTACGGTATAGTCGTGGGGAAAGATCACTATTAAACGTGGTTGGGGTGTTTTTTAATAGTTTATCAAAGTAGTTGTATCACAATACGTTAATTTAATTTAATTTTTTAGTACATCTATTCATTTGTAGATAATTTTATGGACGCACTGTATACATATATATATATATATATATATATATATATATATATATATATATATATATATATATATATATATATATATATATATATATATATATATATATATATATATATATATATACATAAAGTAACGCATAAATTCATTATTAGGTAAATAAACAATATTATTGAAAATTCCCGAAACACGTCGATTTTTTCATTTCAATTTACTTTTTTTTTCAAATAATAATTTAATATACAGGGTGACCTACCTTCGAGTAATGACTTCATCACCGGTTTTTTAAATAGAACACCCCACTATTTTCCCAATTTGCGGATGTCCTTTGCTGAGCTGATTCTAAAAATGTATCACAAGTTGCTTCAAATTGATACGGGGTGCAACAATACTAAAATTACAAGTTATCTACAAATGAATAGATGTACTAAAAAATTAAATGAAATTAACGTATTGTGATACAACTACTTTGATAACCTATTAAAAAACACCCCAACCACGTTTAATAGTGATCTTTCCCCTCGACTATACCGTTCTATTTTTATTGTTTGTAGGTATTTTTGCCATTTGTTTTTTTAATTGACGGTAAGAACTGTCATAAAAAGTTCATTTCTGTATTGTTAACGCTTCAAAGTATGTACGTTTACATGAAATCTAAATCTTAATCTATCATATTAAAACTGTTTTTTGAAAATGCCTTTAACTGAAAGGGAGAGGATTCGAATTTTAATGATGATTGGTGTTGGCGATAGGATGCGGACTCAACAAGAGGTATGCAGATTATTCCATGAAATGCACTCAGATCGTGAACCTATTTCACAATCTGCGGTAAACAGAATAGAGCGTAAATACAGAGAATTAGGACATGTGAGGGATGCACCAAAGCAAGGTAGACCTAAAGTTAATGAAAATATTCAACAAGACGTAATTTTGTCGGCAGTAGAAAATCCACATTGTACAGTGCGGGGAGTATCTAGGGATTTGAATATTGGAAAGTCTTCAGTGTCGAACATTTTAAAAAGGTAAAATACCATCCTTATAAAGTACGTCTCATCCATGAATTGGCTGAAGACGACTTTGACCGAGGAAATAAATTCTGCGAGTATATGATTGACCAAAATAATCGAAATAACAATTTCATTGCTAAAGTTTTATTTTCCGACGAGGCAACGTTTTACTTGAACGGGCATGTTAATCGACAAAACACCCGTTATTGGTCTCAGGAAAATCCACACTGGATGCAAGAATACCATACGCAACGACCACAAAAGGTCAATGTGTGGGCTGGTATTGTGAGAAATACAATTGTTGGTCCATATTTTTTTATGAAAATTTGACAGGAGCATTGTATATGAATTTCTTACAAAATACATTAATTCCTGATTTGACCCGGCTTTTTCCTGATATTCCAATAGCCAATACTTTAGACAGCAGAATCTGGTTTCAACAGGATGGCGCACCGCCACATTTCGCTGCAGCTGTGCGCGAGTTTTTACACAGAACCTTTACAGATCGGTGGATAGGAAGAAAGGGAACAGTAGATTGACCCGCTAGATCACCTGATCTTAATCCACTAGACTTTATTTTATGGGGTTATTTAAAATGTAAAGTCTATACCAACAGACCTGGCAATATCCGTGAGCTAAAAGACCGAATCAGGCAAGAAATGTTGAACATAACACCCGCTGTGCTACAAAATGTCAGAGACGAATGTATTGCCCGGTTAGGTCATTGTCTAGCGGTCAATGGAGAACAATTTGAATATTTATTGTAAATTGTCTTTTATAAAAATACAATAACGTTTAACTTTCTGATTGAATTTTTATAAACACCTTTTGTATTGTTGCCCACCCTGTACCAATTTGAAGCAACTTGTGATACATTTTTGGAATCAGCTCAGCAAGGGACATCCGGAAATTGGGGAAAAGGTGGGGTGTTCCATTTAAAAAACCGGTGATGACGTCATTACTCGAGGATAGGTCACCCTGTGTATTAAATTATTATTTGAAAAATAGTAAAATAAATAAATACAGTAAAATAAATTAATAAAATAAATCGACGTGTTTCGGGAATTTTCAATAATTTTGTTTATTTACCTAATAATGAATTTATGCGTTACTTTATGGACGCACTGTATATATACATATATACTGTTAGATGTAGTCTGAATTTTTAGCAAAGCAATATTAAAAAAATACAACCTTGACAATTTGAACAAAATATACTCACTCTATACACTTTCCTAATCAAATGTTCATTCTTTTCTACTTGCTTTTTGGGGCTCCCTGTCGCCAATGCTATGTTTATGTTTTGACTTCAGTACCAGATTTATAATCTTAGATTAGCGACAGAGAACCCGCAAACGTTCATAATATTTTCTTTGTCTATTATGGTTGATTTATTTAACAATAGACCAATCCTCACGCAGGAGCGTCCTCGCGACTTCGTCTTCTATAGTACACTGCTACCTACTTTGAATAGTTCACTGGACTATTCCCCGGAACACTGGAACGTAACAGAAGGACACTGTACCTCAATGTGGTACACTGGACCACATACTTTGATTAGTTCACTGGACTATGCCCCGACCACCTACTTTATATTGTTTGACCTCTGTTCGTTGCTTGTCGTAAGACTTTTTCATTCTTATGGCTGTTAAATCACAACGTATCTTTGCTTCAGCTCTACTTTTTCTGAGGTCCACTCCTTTTTTAACACGCTTTTATTAGCTTCACTTGTATGTTTGCTTGTTTGTTTGTTTGTTTGCTTGTTTGTTTGTAACCGACTCTTTGGACTCGATTTTAACCCACTTTAAACGGACAGATTTAATTGAAACTTTGTACACTTATTAAGAACCGGTAACAATACAATAATTTGATAAGTTTATATCATTATCCTGTTCAGGATCGCCAATCCTTTCCTCACGTATCCCTGCGTGAAAGCAAAGGCTTAATATGTCAGTAGATTCCATAATTGTTAATTAGCCCGGTGGTCGAGTGGGTTAAGGCAGTCGACGCGAAACGACAGACTCCTCCGGCGTGAGTTCGAACCTCACGGCTGAAATAAAATTTTTTTTTTCAGAAATATCTGTTGGATCGTAATATGTTATAATATCAGCATCAATAAGCAATATAAATATAGTTTAAAACAACTAAAAAACACGCTTTCATAGCACATCAAACTAAAAAGTTAAAAATAAATATAGTTTAAAAAAACTAAAAAACACGCTTTTAAAGCACATCAAACTAAAAAGTGAAAAATAATTATTAATATAAACTGAAAATAATAATGAACGAAAAATACTAGTATTATTGTGAAAAAAGCGTGGGGTGCTCGATATACGAAAAATATTGCACAAAGCACCCCACGCTTTTTTCACAATAATACTAGTATTTTTCGTTCATTATTATTTTCAGTTTATATTAATAATTATTTTTCACTTTTTTAGTTTGATGTGCTTTAAAAGCGTGTTTTTTAGTTTTTTTAAACTATATTTATTATTTCTTAATCTGACTTCATATCTCATTTCTGTTATAAAACCATAAAGACATTCATTTGGAGCCATATCAGTAGTCGCATTTAATGTCAAATTGATACCTCGTTGTACTTAACATAATTCTTTGTCCCATTTATCATGTTCGCCCTCGATGCTGGTTGTTAACGACTCTAGTATTGTTCTGTTCGAACGTTCTGTTTGTTCATTACTGCGTGGTGAGGCAATAGAATTTTTTCACATGATTGATAGAATACTTTTCACAGAATTGTTTAAATTCGCGACAATCGAATGCTTTGCCTCTATCTGTAATAATTCTTTGTGGTGGGTGTACCAATTTTATTAACTGCTCTAATTTTTGACAAGCGTGATACTGCTGGTATCGAGCACTGCTTCCACCCAAACAAATATAGCAAAACCGTCTATTACTGCCAAAATTTGAGTATTTTCCAATTCTGCTTTGGTGTACATTTGTCGGTGTAGGAAATTCTTTTACTACCCGCAGCTTCTTGGGAAAAGGTGCTAAACATCCATTTTGTATTTTCGTTCCTATATATTTGACTGAACTTTTCAGAAATTCACACTTTTGCAGATTAAATGTCAGTCCAGCCCTTCGTAGCAACTTTAACACTTCTTCTAACCATTCTACCTCGTTTCGTTCTGTTTTGGAGACAATAAGAATATCATCCAAATATACCATGACGTACTAATGTATTAGTAGTTCCAATGCCATGTTAATAGAATGCTGGAAGACGGCGGGTGCATTGGACAATCCAAAAGGCATCTTTTTGTAGTGGAAATGTCCATCTGGGGTAACAAATGTATATTTCTGACTAGCTTTTGCCATCCGAATTTGATGGTAGCCAGATTTTAAATCGAGCGCAGTAAATATTTTATTATCAGAAAGTCTGTCGAGCAAGTTTTCTATTAATGGCAGGAGATACCGATCTTTTACTGTTATTAGATTTAATTTTCGATAATTAACGATCAGTCTAAAATCACCTGTTTTCTTTTAATTAAAAGAACTGGACTACGAAATGGAGAAATAGTCGGTTCAATTATGTCTTTCAGTAATAAATCGTTTACAATTTCACGTACTTTTTGTATTTCAAACAAAGATAAACGATAAGGTTTATATACAATGGGAACAGCTGATGTAATACTGTCAATACGCATTTCAATGTCAATGTTACCTAAAAGACGTTTTCACCAAAACAATCCGGATATCATATCACACACGAGATAAATAAATAATTATAAATATATATATATATATATATATATATATATATATATATATATATATATATATATACATATACATATACATACATATATATGTATTTATATATATATATATATATATATATATATATATATATATATATATATATATATATATATATATATATATATATATATATATATATTGCAATAGCACGTAGTAACTGCCAGAGATTTGAGATTCACTTAGAAGTAATTTATAAGGAACGACACAAATTAGTCGAAATTGCTGAATTGGGTTTTAAAAATTGGTTTGTTTATGAAATTTAATATTAAAAAAGTAAAACATAATGCTGTGTATGTAAATTTTAAATACAAAAGACTTACAAACTGAGGGTTTGGCATGAGCAAGAGGTTTTCAGTTAAAATGCACTAAGTGCAAGATAAATGTAACGATTACAATTAGGATTTAACAAGAATGTATTAAATTATTATGTAAACTGTTAGATATAGATAGAAATGTAAATTAGGAACCTGTAGGTGCAATTCCAAAAGGTAATGCCAGGTATAATGTTAGAAATAAGGATATTAAACTTGTAACGTAGAGAGAGAAAAATTGTAACGGAATACAAAGTGTGGCATAGCAATAGAAAGATGATTGTATACAGAATCAGAAAATAATATATTTTGAATTTAATTAAACATAACTCCAAAACTTGCAAAAGTAGAAATTATAAATTAAAATTGGACAATCAAGTTGGCTTTGACCATTGTTGTAAATGTCAAACTTTGCCTTTTTCTAAACAAATTTAGTAAAAGACAGTCATCTTTATGCCTCCGTGGAGACCGCACGTATTTCGGTTGTAAAATTACATAACCTCACAAGTTCAATTATTGTTTTAAAAGTCTATATTGAGCCCGAGTAGGGATAACTATGTATTATTTGGAAAAATTGATATAACCTAAAAAAATTTTATTTACGAAAACTGTTCAAAAGTGTAAAATTAATTAATTAAGAAGAAACAATTATCTAAAAGTGCGAAAGTAGTTAATTAAGAAGAAATTAAATAGTAAATTTAAAATAGAGTGAGATTAAATAATATAAAATTTTAAAAATTGTGTTAGTGCAAGTCTACGAATTAATTAATGGTCTGTACCCAGCAATTGTGGGAATAAAGAAGAATTTTACTTACCTGAATTAGTAAATCCTGTATATTTCACTCAGTTATTGTCCAAGGAGAAGAACACCGGAATTTGGTGTAAAATAATAATAATTTTTAATAGTGCTTCGCATGGTGAGTCAGAAGCTGTCAAATAAATATCATAAACACAGAAGTGAACTAGTTAGAGGAGAATTTCGGTCTGTTTGAGACACGGAACCAACACAGAAGAATCAGAACAACCACAGGAAAAAACCTGATCAGGTCGTATAAAATCATTATCACAAATTTGCAAATTTAACATTCACGCTAAAGTCTCGAGCATTATCATTATTAAATAAGGGGGGTAGCAATAGTAAATTTTCATTTGTCTATGTATGTTTTAATTATTATTGTTTCTGAATAAATTGTAAGTGTTGTGTTAAATCGAAACAGTTATTTCTTTTTTTTATTTCATTTTCATATCATTTTTTTTTCTTTTAACAAATCAGAGTGCATTTAGATTTTAAAACACATAATCAATTGATCTTGCCACCCAGGGATAAAGTCTCAAGCTCATATTAGAGTAAGTATTCAAAAATAAAAACAAAATTGAGCCCTCGTATAAATGGTTGAATTTATTTGGTCAAATAATAAAATTATTTTAAAAATTGAGTTGTAAAGTTCGTGAACCTGCAGGACTGGTCTTTAGAGATATGTTATTTCAACATGAGACTCACCTCAGTTAGTGTTGTAGTTTTTATTAGTGAAAAACAAACCAAATTTAAAATCAATTTATAGAAAAATGTAATTTTATAGAGTTAAGTATAGAATTTTGTAATACTTATAAGGTTTTCAAAAACATAGTGTTACTAGTATTATAAATAAAATATTTACGATATACCATAATATAAACTCAACGAAAAGTTTCAACGATACCTGTAAAAGTCAGAAATTTCACAGTAGATTGACAAAATGGACTTTGCTCCTAGGAAGTCTCCAACACAGATGGTGTACCTAAAAATAACAGAAACAGCCATATAAGTGTTAAATTAAGCTTTAAAAAGACAAAATTAACAAAAAGTATAGCAATAAGTGACTAATAACAGGCCAAAAGAAAAAATTAACAACATAAAATTATTCAAAAAGGACTAAAGAAAAATAATAAATTTTGGGGTTTGGTGAAAAACAAATTTTTAACAAAAAAGATAAAGTCAGCCGTCGTAATGATATGTTATTAAAAGTACTTAGATGTACATAAAACACAGCTATACAGCTCTGGGATTTTCAGGTTCAGGGGGGCACAAGGTACATATAAAGACAGTCACGTGCTAGTCTCCAGTGTATAGCAAAATTCCAGAATTAAGAAGTTTTGTAGAGTAAATAATTAGTAGGGGAATCAATATAGACATTCCAATAAACGTATCCAGTATGATTTTAGTTAGTTGTGTTCCAAATTAAAGACAGGCCAAACTAATGTTTAGGTGAGGTCTAATCACCATAAAAAAAATTATGAAAATTTATTACTTAAAGAACTCTATTATGTCTTCAAAGGGTGGTAAAAGTTGAAATATTGTTAAACATAACTAGTTAATTAAGGAAATCAAAAGTCTAAGTGATATTTAGCGCTAATTTATGTAATTTTAAGTCTAAAATGTAATAAAACTCAACAGTACTTAGGGCAGTTTAATAAACAACAAAATATAACAAATAGGATATCAAAATGATCAGCAGAAAATAAGGAACAAGATTCAACAGTAAAATATACAGTTTATTCAAAATTTAAATAAAATTCAAAATAATCATAAAATTTTATTAACAAAATGTAAACATCTAGATAGCGAAGATGGGTAGAAACGTCAATTTGAAGGGATAAACGGCTTGAATTTGCTCGTTAGTTAAAAAAGGACATCAAGGAGGCAGCACGCTAAAATTTTTGGAGAAAAGATAATCTAAAATTTAGTTTTGTACACCGAAAGGGTGAAATCGATTTTAAAAACATAATAAGCCATTGTAATTAAAATTAATAAAATAAATATTAATAACTGCACAAATGCCCAACTCAGTAATATTGAGTTACATAAAAAATAAAATTTATCCAAATAATAATAAATTTGTCCCTGTATAAATTAAAGAAATAAATAAAACACAGTGCGGATAATATAGAATGATTCATAGTACTTACCTAACATAAAGTAATATCCTTTAATGGTAAAATATCTAGTATATATTAGGAAGGCACATCAAGACATCACTGGAACGTTAACAATCAGCGACTGGTCACGTCACTTAACATGTATAGCGGCGGAGAGGTAACGTTCAGAATCCAGCTGAGGCAGGCGATCGAGTCAGCGTATTTATGCTTAGTGGAGTACGATTTTTGAGTGCGTTAGTCAAGGTTTGCAAACCATAGTAATAAGGTACCTTGCGCAATTATTCACAAAAATACTTATCAGCTGCAACTTAACAAACATCCAAAGTTAAATTTATAATAAAAAGGCCGAAATTTCATTACTTTTAAGAGTGTATTTACCTCATTGTCATTTGCTGTTTATTAAAAAGAATACCTCTTAGATTTCAATATATTTTTCTATAAAACAAGCTGGTCTTATTTGCAAAAGTGGTTATCCAATTTCTAAAGGTAGTAGCACTTAACTCGCTATCAGAGATGGAAACCCTGCATGTGGTGCGAATTCATGTATCTGGGGAGCAGCTAGTCGGAGCAGAAAATTAAAAATTTATAACTTGACTACTCGGTTATTGGCGCCTGGGTATATTAGCAAGAATAATTAAATCTCTGAAGGAGAGTTGCACTATTGTGTTTACTTTCTCGTTTTCGTTTTATCTAAATATCACAAAATTCATAACAAGAGAAAGTAATAACACACACACACATATATATATATATATATATATATATATATATATATATATATATATATATATATATATATATATATATATATATATATATATATATATATATATATGAAAGAGAAATGCTATACAGCTTTTATAAAGATTGCTAAAACATAAAGAAAATTAGTTATATTATGTATTAGCAACAATATGTGATGTAAAATTAAAAAATGTGCTAATAAAAGAATATTAGTGTAGTAGATAAAATATAAATTAATTAATGTGTGTCATGAAACTAGAGTAAACTACATTATATTATAGACTGATTCAAATTTAAGATATTTGTTTCTAAAGATATGTTTTGAATTAAATGAAAATAAATTGATGTTAAGACATGTTAAGATATAGCAGACAGTGTAAATATTGTAAAATAATGTGGTAAAGAAGAATAATAAGTAAGACATAAAGCTAAAATTGTGAGGACAAAAAAAGTTAGATTTAACAATGAAAGTAATATAATAGTTCGAGTTTTCATGGAAAATGTGACTGACAAGAAATGAAATTAATAAATGAATGGAGAAAAACAAAGGAAGTTATTGAAAAAACAAATGTTGTTATTGAATAAAATATTTTTTTGAGAGAACTTGCTAAAAATAAAAGTACTATAATAAAGAATACTTTTATAAAGAAGTTATATTACAAGAAGTTAAAGAATAATAAGTAAATAAGGAGTAGAAGATAATTGAAATATTGTTAATTTTAATAAAATTGAATTTATAATTTTACCTAAATGGAAATATAAAGAATAATAGGAAGAAGATAAAAAATTTAAACAATTTGAAGCAGAATATATCAATCAATCAGTATATTGATCAGTACTTTTATTTTATTTACTCGAAATTTACAATCTACTTTATCAAATAAAAAGTAATAAGTAAATGTTTTGTGGGAAACTTGGTTTGAATCAGGCACTATCCACTGATGGTTCTCTGAGGTTCACCTGGCTAGGTCATCTGGCCACAATCTCCTTAGCCTCCTTTCTGCAGGTGGTGGATCAAAGAGTTCATTTATGAGATGATTACTATGGTTAGTATTGCGATTTCTGTATTTAATTGAGTACGGTATTATCACATCCTTAATACATGGAATGTCGAGATCATCATGGAGGGTTTGATTTGAAACGTACCATGAGGCACCAGCTATCATTCTCAGCGTTTTGTATTGGATTATTGTGTTGGAAGGTTTACTTCAACCCTATAATTCTATTCCATATGTCCAAACAGGTTTTAATATTGTCTTATATATGATTAATTTATTTTCTATATAGGTGTGTTTTTTACTTTTAGGTCTAATTGACGTCTTTTCATTTTGATGTGAGTTCTCCAAGTTAACTTTTCATCTATATGGAGCCCAAGATATTTTACCTCTGGTTTCACTGGTATAGGAGCATTGTCTATGTTTACTTGCGGACAAGAACTTCTTTTTGTGATAAAGGTTACTTAGGTGGATTTATTGGTGTTTGCCTTGATTTTCCAGTTTTGTAGTAAGTTAAGATGGTTTTGTAGCTTTTCGGATGCTCCTACAGGATCAGAATCTGGTGATAGGATAGCCATATCTTCCGCGAATGTAGTCATTAGTGTGTCATTTGTTATTGGAATGTCTGCTGTAAATATTAGGTACAGAAAAGGACTTAGGACGCTGCCCTGTGGTACACTAGATTTTATAAGATGATAATTGGATAAGGCATCATCGAATTAGTTGTCAAAATAACGATCACTTATGTAGGATTTTAAGATTAGGTATAGTAGATCAGGCAGATGCATTTTTAATTTGTATAATAGTCTATGATACCAGACTTTATCAAGGGCTTGCTGTATGTCAAGAAGAACTGAGCCACACATTTTCTTTTCTTCTAGACATTGCTTGATTTTGTTTACGATTCTATGACATTGTTGGATAGTAGAATAGTTATGTCTGAATCCAAAGTGGTGATCAGGAATTAAATTATTTACAGGCACAGTCTCTTCTATTTTATTTAGGATGTCTTTCAAATACCTTAGACATAATAGGTAAGAGGCTGATTGATCTATATAAGTTGACTTCCGTTGGGGGCTTGCCAGGCTTAGTGAGCATAATAATTTGAGCATATTTCCACTGAATGGGAAAGTAACATAGGCGTAACATACTATTATAAATATTTGTTAAAAATACAATTGTTTTTCTTGGGAGATTCTTTAATATGTCTCCAACTATACGGTCGTATTCGGGTGCTTTGTGTGAGTTGAGTAGTCCTATTTCTTTGCGAATTTTATTGGGTGAGAAGGGTCTTATTGGAAGTGATAACTGTCATGGGGCATTTAGGTAGTTTTCAATTTCAGCATCGTTGTTATCGATATGGGGTGTGGTAAATCCGCTGGCTAGGTATTCTGCAAATTCATTAGCCTTTTCTATATTTGACCTTGCCCAGACTCCGTTATGTTTCCTAATCGGTGGAATAGCAATTATCGACCTTTTAAATTGTTTTGTAGTTTTTGCATAGTGAGTCGTCTACAGGAGAAAGATTAGTAATATATAATTCAAACGTTTTGTTTTTAGCTGCTTGTATAGCCGAACTTAAATTGTGTGTTAGTCTGTTTAGGTTTTTTGCCTAAGGGATTTCTAGTTAGTTACCATCTGCGGCGAGCTCTACGTTTTTCATGGATTAATTCCTTCATGTGCAGTGGAATGTTATGGTTTCCTTTCACTTCCTTATGTTTTTCTGGAGTGGCTTTCCACGATGCAACTTGGATCAATTTTGTTAAGTATTGGGTAGCTTCTTCAATATCTTTCTTAGTTTTCTTTTAATCGCACATCTAATCTGATGATTTCATTAATGTGGTCTTGGAACTTTTTCCAGTCAGTATCATTGGTGCACAACTTAGGTGATAATTTTTTACAAATTAGTGTGATTATAATGGGGCTGTGATCAGAGTTTACATCTTGGTTAGACTCTATGGAACTGTTTATATCTGATATTCCTTTGGTTATGGCAAAGTCCAGTAGGTCCAGGATTTTATTTATATCGGTAGGCCAATAAGTTGGCTCTCCAGTTGATAATATATTAAGATTGTTTTGTTGTATAACGTTCAGTAGATTCCTACCTTTTGGGGTGGTAAGTCTGGATCCCCATGCAATATGTTTAGCATTCCAGTCACCTGCTGTTATAAAATTCGAGCCAAGGGTGAGGAGATATTCATAGTATTCATCACGGGAGATAGTGTGACGTGGTAAGCTGTAGATTGAGGTGATAGGACTGGAGAGGGCTTCCAGTTTTAGGATTGTGCTTTAAATTTTATTTGTGATGTGCGGTTGCAATATGCGGTGTTTTAGGATTGATTTAATAATAATAGCTGATCCTGCTTGTGCTGTTCCATCAGGGTGGTGTGCATAGTAGACTGTGTAGTATGATGTTCTGATAATAGGTCATTCTGTTGAGTGACTCTCTGAAATTAGTAGGATATCAATTTTTAAAAACAGAGTAATTTCTTGGAACGTGATTTGTTATCCCGTTGGCGTTCCATGCTGCTATTCTTAGTGATATAGCCATTACTTAGTTAAATTATTTATGACGGTGGTTAGCATGGTTAGAATCATGCTATTTTGGTTGATTAATTGGAAGAACATGTTTTTAAACTAGTTAAGGAAACTTGTGAATTTATCTGTTATGTCTACGTTGTTATTATTGTTAGTTTGAAAGACTGGAGTTCCTGCCGTTATTTGTGCATAACTAGGTATGTTTTGGGCGAAATTGTATGTTGTCCGTTGGATTGGGGTGTTAGTATTGTTTTGCGCCTTTGAATTTAATTTGGATAGGTGTTTATTGTCTTTATTTCTTTAGTTTACAAGGTCTCGTTATCAATGCAGCATTTGTAGTTAACGAGAAGGTCACCGCTACATAGGGTACATGTTGCTGGTGTGTCCCTAGTTTTCTTGCAAGTCTTGGTGTCATGTGGTCCTTCACATTTTACACATTTGTATGGTTTCATGCAATATGTTTTGGAATGACCGTAAATTTGGCATCTTGTATACTGTATTATATTACTTTTGTTTCTCGGCGCGCGGTTCGATTCTAATTTTACAGTTTTGAAAAAATTGCAAATTGAAAATTTCTTTGTTGTTGTTTTGTGGTTCTAGATGAACAAAGAACATCGGTAGTGGTTCTTTGCTGATCCTATGTCTAATATTCATAATGTTTTTTATTTTGTGTCCTTTCTTCCCCAATTCTTCTGTTATGTCGGACAGCGGTATAGAATGATGTGGATCTCGAACTACTATTCTAAATGCTCTTTCTTGTTTTATTTGGTAAGTATGATGGATTATTTTTTCCTCACGGACGTGGTGAATGATTTTCCTGTATGTGTCTGGAGTTTGGGAGTTTATTTTTACTGTGTTGTTAGGTAGGGCTTTAGTGAAGTAGGTTTCTTCTTCAGCAACTGATGCCAGATTTTCAACCATTGCTTTGTAGTCTTTAACCCAGTAAATATGAATGGAAGGTAGTTTCGGGTCCCTAGTTTCAACGATAATATTCCTAGTATTGGAAGTATATCTTTCTATTTGACTTCCGTCTGCTTTATAGAGTGGTTGATACCTATTTGCTGTTTTAGTTTGCGGTGCAGTTTCAGTTGATGTTTGACGCGTTAGTCTTCTTCGTTTTTTTTACCTACAATTTGCCATGGATGTTTTTTTTCGTTTTCCTTTTCTTCGCTAAGCATTGAATCATCTTCACTAGTTGATGCCTTATTTATGATTTTGTTGTTTCTGTTGGCTTCATTATTGTGATGGTTTATGTTGACGTGACCTGTCGAAGGTGTGTTTGAGTTTGGAGTATATAAAAATTGCATCTGATGTGGCTGTTGGTTGAAATCAGGAAGTGGCCTTTGATTTATAAATAAATAAATAATAAATAAATAATCTCTTTATTTTTCAGTAGACATGCATTACATGTATAGAAAAACGTCAAAAATTAATAAGAAGTTATCAGAAAAAAAGTTATTGATAACCTAAGTCAGTAAAAAAATCTAAAAAAACAATTACAAAGTATAAAATGTGTATAACGAATAATATAAAATATGTACATAAATAAAAAAAGGAAAAAAAGTATATATATATATATATATATATATATATATATATATATATATATATATATATATATATATATATATATATATACATATATAAACAAAAAATATGTATATGAACAAATTAATGCAGTATAAGAACAAACTGTGGTCATATAAAAAACAAACTACAAAGTATAAAAGTGTAAAAGCATATTATGGTTGTGTGAAAAATAAAAAGTAAATAATTGTCGATGCCAGTGTTACAGGGTGGCACTAAAAAATTCTTCTGAAGTGTAGAAGGAATGATGTACCAACAATTTTTTTAATTTTGATTTAAATAACTTTAAACAAGATATTTCTTTCAGGTAGTTGGGTAGATGATTGAATATTTTAATGGGCATGATAGTTACACCATTAGCAACAACAGACAATTTATGTTTTGGTAACAGAATGTTATTGGTATCTCTTAGACTGTAATTTATGTTACGATCTGTAAACAAAGTGAACTTGTTAATATTAGATTTAACAAACAGACAACACGATAAGATGTATAAAGATTGTAGCGTGAGTATATTGAGAGAGGGAAACAGTTCCCTACAGGAATAGGTAGAATGCTTGAACATCATGGTTCTGATGATTTTTTTTTGCATTATGAACAAATCATTCATTCTACTAGAATTGCCCCAGCATAAAATGCCATAATTTAATACTGATTGCACATGTCCAAAGTAATATAATTTAAGTACATCAAAATTAACATAAGAGCGAAGCTGCCGTAGAACATAGCAACTAATAGAAATTTTTTTTTATTAAATAGTCAATATGATCAAACCAATTTAAGTTATGATCCACTAACATACCTAACAATTTGACTGAGTCACTATTTTTTATAGATAAATGATCAATTTTAGATAATAAACTAAAATCAGGAGTAATATGGGTAAACATTAACATTTGAGTTTTCGACCCATTAAGTTTCAAACCAAAATTATTACAATATCTGTCCATTACTGAGGTACAAATGTTTGCGTTTCGCGATAGATCTGGAACATTATTTGCCACAGATGCAACTGCCACATCATCAGCAAATTGAATAACGTGAAACTCATTCGACACTTTCAAATAGTTGCAAAGGTCATTGATGAAAATCAGAAGAATGGGGCCTAGGGTACTGCCCTGAGGAACACCAGTTGGAACTAATTTATCATCAGATTGATGTGATTTGCCATCAACTTTTAATATTACTCTCTGAGTACGATTACTCAAATAAGATTTAATCCACGAATTAGGTACCCCTCTTATACCATAGGCATTCAATTTGTTGAGCAGCATTTCGTGGTTCACTGTGTCAAATGCTCTAGACATATCAAAAAAACAAACATTCGCACTTTTTCTTCTTGTCAATATTTTCGAGTAAAAAAGTACAGAGCGAATTTACTGCATCTTGCGTACAGTATCCCTCCCTAAACCCATATTGACTAGAAGATATTATATTATTTTTATTTAAATAGGCTTTAAGTTGACAGGCATACGCTAGTTCGAAAAGTTTCGAAAATACGGAGAGTAGGGATATTGCTCTGTAGTTAGATATTAGTTCCTTATCATTTTTTTTATGTATAGGTACCAATAATGCTTTTTTTAAGCTGGAAGGAAAAGTGCCTTCAATAAAAGAAAGATTAATTAGTTTACACAGTGGATCGGCAATATATTCACTGATATGTATAAGCAGCGAACAAGGTATACCATCAAAACCTGCAGAGTTTTTTTGAGATATGGATTTAATCATATTAACTACATCATTGATCACGATAGGTGCCAAAAACATATTACTAGAACAGTTTATATTTAAATGTGTATTAGCATTAATGTTCATATTGTCAGTAAGTTCTTTTATAGAGTCAAGAAAGTAGTTGTAGTGAAAGTAGCTGGTTGGTTCAGGTATATCAACATCTGTTATAATAAAATTGCGGTATCTGCATTACTGTTTGATTTTGCATTGTATTTGGTAGTTGTAATGTGGGTTGATTGAGCATGTTAGAGTCTGGTCCGGGTCCGTTCCCGGTTGGGAACATTTTTTCGTGGGACATAGATTATAAATTTGCTAGTTTGTGCATAAAAATGCGATAATGATTATAAATAGTTTATGTATACACTTTTGGATATGTTTGTAAAGGCTAATACGGTATAATTTGTGGCTGCAAATACTTACACACAATGTGGCGAGTACTATGTCACTTCTATTATAACTTTCATATTTTAAAATAAGCGACAATTTGCAGTTTTCGCGATGTTGGCACAGATACTAGAGAATCAGTGTGTTTCACCTGCACACACATTTACTCATCCAGTACTTATTTAAAATAAGAAAATGAACAGTTTTAAGCATAATAAAAAAATTGATAGTAATATTTATTGATAGTAGTTGTCAGAGTTATTAAATAGTTGTCACATATAATAGAATTGTCAGACATTTGATTATAAATAGTATCATAAGTTAGCTAGATAGCAGGGTTAAATAATAGGGATGTAATTTTGTTATAATATAAAGTTATTATAAGGATTTATTTTGAAGTTAATTAATTACAACACATATATTTTGATTATTTATTTTATTAAAACAATTTGTAATTAACATAATAAAATTAACAAAATTGTGAAGTGACAGTACTATTAAGAAATAATAACACTGAATATAGATTTACAAGAAAACTTTGAACCTTGAGATTTAAGTAATATAAAAAATCAATGAGCATATACGGTTAGTAAAAATTAATGTTGTCAGTAAATTAACATGGCGCTCAATATATCATTATAAATAATTAAAGTATTAGAAATAATATTGAAGCACCCCAGCCCTGGGCTGCTTCATCGCGAATAAACTTCCTATAATTTTTACATAAAACTAAATTATTCCCAAGCATTTATATCATTAAATTCCAAATTAATTATTACAAAAAAGGATTAAACTATTTTCTTAGAATTTTGGCAGAAAACGTATGCATTCAAACTATAAAGTCTAAATTATTCAGCTAAGTAAAAGAACCCACAGTATTCATTTAATATTTTAAAACGTTGACAAAACTGTACAAAATTTCAAAGCATTCTCCAGCCGAGAATGGATACATAAACAAACCGACGTAAACACGTAGGGTTGTAAGCGTTTTTACTAAGAATATGGTCAAAGGCTAATAAACAGTTATTATATCACTTTTCACCTAAAGCAATTTTAGTTAAATTCTAGCTTAAACAACACAAGTTAGCGTTTGGCTATCTCCGTCAATCTTGAAGACTTGAAGAATGAACTCATTCACGGGAAATTATATAAGTACGCGAGGCGGCGTACGATCGTGGTCAGATCTTTGCTTGTCGCTGGCTCTTTAGGGCCTGGAAGTCAGAGATAGACCGCTCTCCCGGCTTATAGCCACCGTCACCGTCGTGTTAACCCTTTGGCAACCCTAGTACTTGTCGCTGGCTTTTCGGAGCCTGGAAGTCAAAGAGAAACTACGACTCCAGTTATCATAACCGCCGTTTAAGTATAGGGAGCTCCGCTTAATTAGCGGTCCACCCATGTTGGTGCAGACACCTCTGTGGCCTGGTCTCTGTGACCGGACACCTGTACACTGCCTTAGAAATAGGGTGTGTACACCGCCGACGCCGCCGCCAACATGGAGACGAATAACACTGGGGTTACTCAGGAATCCGGGGGAGTAAACCTCACGGAACCCTCCATGTGTTTGAGAATTGGTAAGGACAGCATTTAAATAATTTTTATATTTCGTTGGCATTTTCGACGTACTCTAGCTCACTAAAATTTATTAAACTAAGTCAATTTCTTTATTACGAGTGAAATGGCAACACTAATCAAAGTACGGCTCTATATGCTCGGGTTTCGCGGTTTTTAATATTATCCGATCGGTAGTACCATATGATTTCCGGATAGGGTTTTTCTGTTATGATGCACTGCTCATTACATGTTTATTTATGATTAGTACAGTCGATATTAATTCCGATAGAATCAGTAATAGTAGTTGAAACTTTCATTCATTTTTCCAAATCAAGTTAGGTCAAAATAAGATAATGTACAAAATAATTAGTGTTGATTCTGCAATATCTGTAACTTTATCAAATTTCACTACCCGTATGGGGATCAGAGTGTAACTATCAGATGTGTGCGGTTAGGCGCCGACAACAAAAACATGCAGTTCACCCCACCCGCTGAGTTGTCTGACCACGGACCTTGTCTCTCAACAGAGCGTCCGGGGCCAGATGACCAGTGTATACCGCTTAATGATTTATGGCTATCGCTCCCATAAGCGTGCCGAAATACAAGCGACGCCTGCCAAACCCTTTAACAAATCTACGGGGTAGTTCGTTTCATGTTGGTTTAAACCTTGATTGGTGGCATGCATTCGACACACCCAAAACAATACAGACAGTTGCTCGTCATATGTCGGAGTTCCGCATATGCATCGAATCTTCGCTGGCCAGCGTCAGTTGTATTTGTGGTACTGTTTTATGGTAGCACGAGCCCGCGAATTAAATAACAAGGCATGGTTGTCGGTCTCTGCCCGACTCATGTGACAGGGGACACTATGGTGCCACATACAAGGGAAGTTTCTCTTGCACCCATATGTAGAGTTCTACATATGTCATTTAAACTACGAAGCGGAAGTTTTCGCGCATGTAACCAGGTTTGGTTACATTGCTGGTTCAACTAGCTAAATATCAATGTATTTCTTGTGGACCATTGTCCACCGTACATGTAACAAGGTTTTGTTCATGTCATGTTCTGTATTTCTTATAGACAGTTGTCTAAGTATAGAAATAAAAGGTGTGAAAACGTTATTTGAGTTTCCTTGACTTATTTCTAATTTCAGGTACAAAAAGAGAATTCTATGTCAATCAGTAATCATAAATTTTCGTCAAGTCTTACTTATACTAGTCATTCTTTAAAACATATATCAGTGCAGTGCAGATTAAGGTCCATATTAATTGTTAATTAAATATACGAGTGGGGGTTGGGCCGTCACAATATCATACAGGGGTAATAATATTTTTGATAAAGAATAATTTGATCTTGTAGATTTAATATACAACTGTATATATGTAAATGTATATGTGTATATATGTATAATATGTGTATATATGTGTCTATATGAGGGTAGGTGTGCATACATATATATTTATTTCTTATAATTTTTGTACGTCATGAACAAATAATATAAAAATATTTCTGTATCTTATGTTCATTGATGTATACAATGATTATTTGTGTATTATATATTTCTGTATACCTTGATTCAATAATTATTTTCAGGCCATTTTTCTTAAGTCTTCTTGGGTTTTTCTATCTTGTTCTTCTTCTTCTCGTATTCTTTCTTGATCTTCCATCATGTTTCTCTGTTCGTCTTTCTCTTCCTGGCGTTCTTTATTGATCATTCATCCATTCCAACAACGCTGCTAGCAAGTCCTGTGTTTGATTCTCCGCCATACGTCTTCTAATTGGCATTAACTCACGACACGTAAATTAGTTCAAAATAAAGTTTACTACACTATAATGTCTATAAAATGTATCTAAAGTAAAGAACCAACAAATGTTGAAGTAATGAATGTAACTGATTGTGATTATTTGTGATTTCCAGTCAACTGCTATTTAATTAAAATTTTGCACTGAACAAATTTACGAAATTCCGACAAAATAATTACTAGGGAAGTTTCAAAATTTACGGATATTTGAATGAGATCAAATTGTAACCTTCAGTACATTAAGGGCTATCGGCAGCTTTAATAGGCGGGAGCTATGGCCGTCGGTTTTATTATTTTTACTTTCTTATACCTAATATAAGGAAGTTTAGTAATCGTGATTTTTTTCGATCTCGAGATTTTGATTGTCTTTGAACGCACTTAACGGATCTGGGGCTGCACAATCACATATTGGTCTTAATTTGGTAAAACCGGTGTCTTTATTTAACACACTTGCGAACTTTTCTTTAACGCGCTCATTTGTTGCGTCACCTATAGCGTGTATCAGTAGATTTACTTCGTCAACTATTTGCAGTGATTCCGCTAACGACAACGCACTGTTTTCTAATTTTTTTATGCTTTCATGTAACGGTTTATAGTTCTTCGCAATATTTTTTTAAAGCTATTTCAACGGAAATATCTTCGAATTTTGTCTGGCTTTCCTTAATAGCTGCAGCCTCATCTGGATTGAATTGTAGTATCACAGCTTTTGTTTGTTGGAAATATTCAGCATAATAAAAAGCTGCCTGCAACCATGTTCCCCAACGTGTAAGAATCGGCTGTGGTGAATCAGGGATACCGGGACACTTGCTATGAAATGCATGGCGACGTTTAGGAGATTTAAGAAACACTTTTTTTGTACTTACTATTAATGCATCCATCTCTGGAAAATATTTTCGAATAGTTTCTGCCACAAGATGTAAAACATGCACTTTATACGTAACATGTTCTTGCTCTTGCAAAGAACGGCCTACCGAACGCATTGTCATGGCGCCATCAGTCACAAACATCAACACTTGACTTTTTGACGGTTCAAATTTTTCTAACGTCTCCAGCACCACCCTGGTAATTGTTTCGCTAGTACACTCACTTAGTCTTTTGCTAGCTAATAACAGTGGAACTGTCGGTTTAAGAGGGTCCAGTACTCGTACTATAACATTTAAAATAGATTTTTTTTTACAATCTGTTGTCTCATCAACAGATAACCACAGCCGTGTATTTTTTAATTCATATTTCATATTATTTACCATACCATGTCTACGTGTACAGTTGGTAGATAGTTACATAACGTTGTGCGACTTGGTAACTTCACCTGGACATTGTATTTATTCCAGAACTTTCGAAATGGTTGTTTATCGAGTATGTGCAGCGGAACATCACAGGCAATCAGCATTAATAGTAAATCAAACATAAACTGTGTTGTCGAAGGCAACACTATTTACATGAAGTCCACAATCACGCTTATTCCAGCACATCAAATCTTTCTCGCACACTTTACAAATTATCTTAGCACCATCATAGAATAAATCCGGGAATTCACCTATGAATTTATTCACTTTGTCAGCAAATTGCCGTTTTCTACTCCTGCGTACGTCTGCCATGCTTTATTATTAAATTAATATCAACAATACAGTACAACAAATAAAATGAAAACATAAAAACAATATGCAATACGCCCAAGTGACTTAACTTGTACACAACTCGAAAGCTAATAATAAACTGGACTGGAGAAAGAGTTTCGTGGTCAAAGTGAATGCCGGCTACAGTAACTAGTGTACTCTACGACCATGATGCACAGAAACGATTTGCAGTTTTAATAATAAGTAAGAAAATATGTTCATATCAATGAAAATAAGTTAAGTTGAACTTGTGGTTGGTAATAATTGCGAATTAAAAATTTGGAAATATAAGTATTTGTATTTTACCTAGGTACTCAACACAACAGTTGTTCCGCAAGTTTACACAACTATATCATATATTGATAGATTTTTAGTGAATAAGTAATATTAGCCTTTGAGCATTTGACAGAGATAGGTTATCCACTCACTTAATGACTAGCTCCACTATCTAAAAGGGCAACGACTGACCTGCTAAAGATCTGAACTGATACATATGGTCTATTACCGCATTCCTTCATAGCCAACAAGGTATTTGCTTCACGCTTTGTTTGAAAGGAGCCGTAAAAATTTCCAACATATTTTACCCAATTCTTCAATTCTGATTGAGATGTTCTATGGGTAGGTCCTGAAAGAAGACAAGAAACACCGTCCTACTGAGTGCTTCTTTTGTTTCCGTTTTTTGAGCAAGTGGGACGAATTACATTTAATTTTCCACAGCCATGGCAGGATGGGATCCGTTTATTACAATCACCAGCCACGTCGTAAATGCCCAGAGTCATTGAATCTCCAGTATTGTATAGAGGCAATTTGTTACATTGGTTCGGTTCGAGAATCTTGAGGCAAATCACCATAGTTGTTTCTTCTTTGTCTATACGGTTGACATTTATTGTAATTGATGCTGTTAGGTGGGACGTTACTACTTGTTTGAGGGAGATAATTAGAGTTGTTATATGGGGCGTTACTACTACTAGGAGGATTATAGGCCAATCCAGGCTCTAAAACAGACATTTCTAGAAGGTGGCTGGAACTTATTTTTTCAAAATATCAGCATCCTCCAAGGATTTACATATGCTGGTCAGCGTGCTGATATCTGGGATTGTCTGATATGCAAGATGAGATTGGTAGGACGGTAACAAATTCTTTCGAATGACCTTCAGCTTTTCCTGTTCGGAAAGTGGATTACCTAAGAAACTAAAAATATTTTCCATAATGAAAATATAGATGAGTACTCGCTCATCCTTGCATTGTGTACGTTGTTGAATTTCCTTTCATAATTTGTCGTCATAATCTGAGGGCAAAAAATCCTGACGAAGTGCTGCCACTAAAGTTCTCCATGAATCTAATCTACGTTATCTACATTGTGACCGAAACCATTCTTTAGCAACATCATCGAAAAGAACAGATGCTGACTGGAACAATTCTTCAGGACTGCATTTGTTGAGTTTCGTAATTCTTCGATTCGCTGTAAAAATAAGGATAGTGATATCCTCGATGTATTCCCATCAAAAGAAATGGCCCATTTATATACTGGAACTGATTTGGCACTTTATTTTTTATTAGTAGACTATATTGTATTCAATGCACAACCTGTCACCTCACCTTGACGATGCTTCTCAACTACTTCATATAAATTCTCTTGAAGGGCTGTTATGCGAATAATATTGTTACCTTTATAATGGGAACATTCGTCAGTGACATTTTCAGGGATTCGGCTTAACTACCCGAAATATGTAAGATTCAATTCCTTATACGGCGATACACGTCCTCAGTTATGCCATCGAAGTCATCAACCAATTCCGAAACAGATTTAATACTATCATCAAGTTCCGCCTTTTCACGATTAAAATCAAAATCTGGTGGAATATATTTTACATCAGGTCTAACAACTCCCTACACAGATATTTACGCTTTAAGGTGATATCAACACGATCCATCGCGACATCTCGGATCCGAAGTTCATAATTTATTTCATGTACCCTGAGATGACAATCATCAAAATTGTAACTTACTTCCATTTTGATTCTAGACTATTAGCAAAAAGTTTAGAGAAATTACTAAATAACAGCTAGTGGTTAAGTTAAGTTGTTATTTGTTTTAATTACTACTAAAGGGAATTCTAATATTTGCTATGTAAAGTCAAATCAAAATGCAAATGCTTAAAATATTAGTGAGGAAATTCAGTAATATCAGAACCACAATATATGTGCCTCACCTTTAACAGTGTCCACCTTGTATATAAAAAAATATTTTATTCAGATTTTTTTAACCACCCTGTAATTATTACGTTTATTAAAATTAGAAATATGTTGTCCACCCAGTATATGTAAATGCTCCAATTAATAAATAAATTACAATTGTTAAGATCACCCTCTAATACAATTATTATTTTAACTAAAATTGACTTTTAAGCTCATCCTGTGTAATCAAATGCTTTTATAAATAAAAAATGTTTGACTACCCTGTAAGTACAGCTATTTTAACTCGAAAATGTTTACCTCGTACTGCAAAATATATGTCGAAGGCGGCCTGGGGAGTTACGGTTATGGTTAACCCACTTGGACTTGTTAGCAGATACGCCACTGGTATTTTGCAGTTGACACAAACAAATTTTATTAGATAACTAAACAAACAATTACCGTTTACACCAAACAGTAAAACAATAAAACAATAAAACTACCGAATAACAGTTATTCAACAAAGGAATTAACGGTCCGCCACCCCGCTAGCTCGCACCGTATTCACCCTCTTTCTACCGCAGGTACTCGTACAGTGTCTGCTCTCCCGTGCCGAGCTAGCTGGCTTCGTTCCGTTCACCTCGGATTCCCTTAGCGCGTTCCTATGCTTCAAATCTTAAATGATCATTGGTTAAGCCAAATAAACGTATCGATGTTTATATTAACATAATAACTTAAACCTATTAATGTTTATATTAACACAATAACTTAGCTGCGACAGCAGAGTGCCGTTGCTGGTATTGAGGAACCACAGGCGTGGAAAATTATCTTCGGTGGCGCCCACATATATTACGGTATTCAAATTTATTTCTTTTTTTATTACTACTGCGTTCTGTATATTACCTTAACACACCCTGTATCACAAAAAAAATTTTCGAATATACATACGACAAATAGGTTTATACCTAAATCATAAAATATACAATCGTACTAATTTAATGACGTGTAATTTCTGTACACCCCTGTATATCTTATTTACCAAATTAAGTACAAATATACACAAGTGGCAGTTTTTAGCAGTTTGTATACACAAATACACGTATAAATTCAAGAAAACGCAAATAAACCTTACACATATTCACAGATCTAAACTACCAAAAGTTATTTACCTCACTCTGTAAATATAAAATGTTTTGTGTCCAATAGATTCCAAATAAATAATTTTAAAACTTTAAACAAACCATTAAGAACAAACAGTTCATAAAAAAATAACAGAAAACTCTTTTTTTTAATAACGAACAAAAAGCATCAACCATATCATTTACATTAAATACAAATTAAATCTGAAAAATCGCAATTAGCTTAATTACATAAGCATAGACATATCTACTACACATAAAAAAAATCAAAATGAAAATTGCTACTTCCAAGATATCATATTGTTATTTTGTACAAGGAACGCGGGGGAAGAGTTAGGGAAGTATGCTTACTTTCACCAGCTAAAATATCTCAAGATTATTAAGTTATTTCAAAGTTTTATTACAAGAAATTGTAACACTAGAACCAAATAAACACTTAAGTGGCCTATCATTTGATTACGATAAGCAAGACAATATAAAATTGAAAAAGGAATTTTTGGGAATGTACAAAACAACACAGAAAATTTAAATGGCCGTTTTAAACTTGTAAACAATTATATTACTACTAGCAATAAAGTATATTTACACATTTATTGTCAATGTCACGTTAGTAAATTAATAGGTAATTAAAAAAAATTAATACTAATAATCTAATTACAGAAATACTAATAAAACTACTTCTATGGGTAAGGTATGTAATGCAAAAAAGATTTTTATTACTTAGTTATATGGCCAAGATTGGATGGAAAGCATAAATTATTATTAACAAACGAAATGGTAATTTGTTCCAATCATAATAAGTAAGAAAATGGTAATAACTGCTAATTAAAAACTTGGAAATATAAGTATTTGTATTTTACCTAGGTACTCAACAAACAGCTGTTCCGCAAGTTTACACAACTATATCATATATTGAACATTTGACAAGGAGACGTTCTCCACTCACTTCTGGTTTTAAAGATGTCCGAGGAGTATAGAAAAAGTAAAAAGTTCTCACGTAATCTCTTCCCAAAGTTAGGATATTTTATCTGTCTCGCCACAGTTCAATCAACTTTGTTATCCTTTTGATCTCAGAATAAGCCAAAAATATACCACATATGTAGAGTTGCAAAAACCATAAAATGGATTCTTCTTAGAACATCATATTATGCTTCTGTTCCATATAATTATATAAGTGTATGTACTTTAAACCAATTGTTATAGTGAGTTTCCTTATTGGATAGTACTTTCAAATTTTAGAAAGAAAGAAAAGAAAACGTAAAGACAAAAAGGCCTATAGATCTAAATCGACCTTTTAAATAAATTTTGGTGTTTTAAGATTATATCACATTTCACAGGTGATCAGTATTTAAATGCCCAGGTTGTTTCTGTACTTTTATGAGGCTGGAATAATAACTTAGATACTTTTTATTCGCCTTCTTTTATAGGAAAACAGAAAAACAATTTTAATTAACTAGCAAAACATTTACATATTATTATTAATGAAATTTACCAAATCTATTTCCAATCTTAAATGCATTTATTTTATTATTTATTATTATAATAATAATCGGGGGGGGTTTTTTTTTCGTGGGTTGGGGGGGGGGGGGGTTTTTGGGTTTTTTTCCGCTTGGTAGCGGGGGGAATAATAATTATTTATTTTCAAATCTAGTGGATCGTTACAAAATATTGAAAATATGAATTAATAGTGTCAACTTTGGGCAATCGAGATTTTCACCACATTGAATTTTGTTGTGTAATGAATCATACGCATGTTCATTACTATAGTTTCGGAAATTCCCGTTAGTCTTGTGCTGTCGCGCACTTCCTGCCGACATATGATGAATCACGCAGATGTTCATTCCTAGAAGTTTCTGCAATTACCGTTTGGGAGGTGCTACCACGTACTTCCTGCCGCCATGAAATATTGACGTCACCAAGGCCAGGATTTTGGTATAAATAGTATGGCCGTAGCCGAGGAAAGACATTCAGTTTTCTGCTGACAACTACCTTCAGCGTGTTGAGCTGGGTAGTTGAGGAGTCTTAAGCGTGTTGAGCTTGACTCCATTTGGTTAGAAATCAGAGTCCGACGACGACGCCGCCCGGCTGAATGTCTGGTAGCATCTTGAGGTTTTAAGCGTGCTGAGCTTGACCTCCTGGTGTTGGTAGCCATTTTACCGCTCTGCACCGCCGTCACCAGTCTAGTAATTATTTGTCGCCGTGTGTCTTCAGCGTGTTGAGCTGGGCCCATGGTTGGTAAATGGTTGCTAAACCACCGCCGTCACCAGTCCCCCTAATTATTTATTACCGTGAGTCTTCAGCGTGTTGAACTGGGCCCGCTGCCGTTAAATAATTATCGAACTTACCGCCGCATCGAATCCTAGATGTTTTACTTCAGTACTTGGAACTGAAGCCAACCGTCACCGTGCATTCACCGAATTACACTCCCCGTAAATTGGTCTCATCGATGTAAATAATATTTGTTAAATGTACTTGACTTGGTTTTTATTGTTGAAGAATCTGATTTTATGTTTATTTAACTTCATGTTTTGGATATATGTTACTTTAATAAAATAAACTCTGTTACGAATACTTTGGGCTTTCTTATTTACAACTAACAGGATTCCTGGATTAATTCTCCAAACTAGCTATCCGAAAGCAAACACTGTTACGACGCCCAAACATAGTTCGCTACATATTTTGGGCGTCCGAAAAGACACCGTTACAGTTGGTATGCAAAGTAAATCTTCGACTTAATCATTTGTTTGATGTTCGCTATTAATAAGAAACGCCTCCATCGGTTGACGTTTAGTCAGTCATTAAACAGTTAAATTATCTTTACCTATAACTCCATTTATTTCATATAAGCACACATAAATTTTTATTATATAAATACATTTTGTGTATTTATATAATGCACCGCGCGCATGTGCTGAAGAACTATTCACGATTGAAAGCCACATTTTTTGTGCATATAAAATGAATGGTAGTTTTACCAACTTAAAATTGGGTAGTAAAGTACGTGAGAACTTTGCAATAAACTTTTCGTAGTAGCGTAATAGAAGTCAATTTAGAGCGACCAAGAAAATAATGCCATTCGTCGCATTTGCAACTTTTTGGTAAACATAACTACATAGTGAAATTGTTGTAGTTACCATTTTTCAAGTAGCAACAATTATAACGTTAGTCGCATCTGCTCCTTTATGGTAAATGTAACTTTTAAGTGAAATAATTTTGGTTTTTTGTCACCACTATTAAATGACAAATACTTTGCTGATGTATATACCACTATAAAGTTACACGAATTAAATTCACCATTTTCTATTACTGAATGATGACGCCATATTGACATAGATAAAAGTGTAATTCTGAAAATTATTTTTCTATTAAATACGGTCATTTGCAAACATGTTTTATAATTAGATCATTATTACTTCATAATCCATAAAACAAAAAAGAATTTTGCATTTTCGATTGTAATTTTGAACAATTTTTTTCGAAAAACCAATTCTTTTTATCGTATCATGGTAACATTTTACAGAAAACATGTAATCGTTTTAATTTCCACAGAGTAAATGCAAAACAACATGGTTTATTAGGTAATGAACCGTATGTGTAAGTACACATATTTCATTCAATAGATTTAACTTGGAAGTATTGACTTCAAATTCAGTAAGTCCGATTGTATACTTTATATCTTGCTATTCGAACGAGAGAGAGAGAGAGAGCAAAATATAGTTTACTCTCATACCACTAAAGAGCTGTTCCAAAAGTTAGTCATTTCTACTATTTGGTTACGTTCTGTTTATGTAATAACCTAGTTGTCAACACATAACAGGGAAGGTTCCGGATTAATAATTGCTCCATAATAACTATTTCCTATTTTGGTTAATGCTTGGTGGCCTGATCGTTCCCATCACGTAATGGTCGTGATTTGCGGAAACCTTTAAAGTTCCACTGATGGTAGCTACTGCGTAGAGACTACTAAATGTGCTGCTTGGGATATGTCGTGCAACAAGAATTTTTTGCGGCAAATCGGGAATCATCCTATATACTGTTATGCAACTAAGCACGTATTTCACTAACAATTAAAAATTTTAAAGGTGAAGGAACCATCAATAATAAACGTAAAATACTTTTAAATGTGTCTATTACCAATGAATATAATAAGTGATTCAAAATCTACTATAATCTATATTTATATGCTATTTCTATCACTTTTGCATCGACATCTTCTTATCCAACTGGTAAATGGGTCGTCTGTGTAACTCCCCCGGTGTTTAAATTGAGCATATCTTCAGAAAATACGAAAGGAAACTTCTTTATCTTGGTAGCTTTTTTCTCTGATTGCAACTAGTTTTTTCTTGAAGCCATTTTTAATGTACAATTGTTTCAATCTAGGAAACAGTATGGATTAATGTCATTACAATAATATTAATATAAATAAAAAGCTCTTAAAATCAAAATTAATTTTTTTGGTTATTTTCTAATTCTTTTTATAAGTTATTTATTTAAATGTAATTCATAGTTTAACTTATTTACATCATGGAGATTAATATGAGAAAGCTTTATTTTCAAAAGACAATTTTTCAACACTATTTTTTAAGTATGAAAGAAAGCTATTGATTTGTTTAATTTTTAATTCGGTTTTATATATTTTTATTACATGATTATCATGTAATAAAAATGTATCATGTAATAAAAATATATCATTATATCATTAGTCATCATTCTGATGAAAGTGAAATAATATAATAAATCCCTAAAATACCTTAGTTTCTAAATGATTATTATTACAATGTATTTTTAAAATATTTTTTAGTATTACTATATACTCATTTTTCTCAATCTTTTATATTTTAGACTTGATTAAATTTATTTTATTTTGACTACAATTTAAATTTTCTTCTTTAAGTAACTTGATTATCACAAATTTTATTATTTACATGATGTAGTTTTGACAGTTTACAAAAATAACTTACTTACTTCTAAACAAGGTTCGTCGAATAGTGTGTAGGATTGCTCGGATAGGATTAGGAATTTGGATTATGGGATTATTATATTGAAATCATTGTTAGATGATCTCATAGGTAGGGCCTATAGATGAAAAATTATATACTTCATCCTGGATAATGGGAATTTCCATGATGAAGACAACCACATTATTATTTTAATAAGCTTTTATTTCTATGATTTTTTTCTATGATGAAATATTGCTGGTCGAGTATGGCAATTTATTCGGCTTTTCAATATATTTTGTTAATTTTTGTAGTTCAAACTGTAGATCATCTGGATCTACAGAGCCTTCATAAATAATCGTAAGCCACGTAATCAATTGATACATTTTAACTTGTAATTTTGTATCTTTCATATTACGGTAGTACCCGATGAGGATTTTTGCACATATGTATGTACGTGTTTAAGAAATACGAGTAGTTTTCAACTATATTTTGCTGGCGGGACGCCTTGAAGATGCTGTTAAGGCAACTAATTGGTCACGTGGCCCACGATCATTTATGAAGGCTCTGTTTTATCAGACCTATTTTAGTAAAAGTATGATGTTTCAAGAATGGGGATGTTCCACTATATTAAAAGTTGGATTTTTTTATTGCATATGATTTTACACTATTTATGTAATAAGTATTCATAGGTGGTTGGATTAAAAAAAATTAACTACACAAAAGATTATATAAGTTTGGATTAACTTAAAATTGCTGTCAATTAATCAACCAATGAAATAATACGCCCTGTGATATGGCTGAACCTGTGTTGCCATATTTTCTTTATTTAAATATTGTTTTGGTAGCTCAAAACTCTTTCAGAATATTTGTGATTTTGAACGATTTCGTGAATTTGTACATTAATTTTTGTGTTATATCAAACAGTTTCAAGAATATTTTAATTTGGAGACAAAATAAAAGGTAAATATTTACGTATTTTTGAACTTAATGTGTATATATATATATATATATATATATGTATATATATATATATATATATATATATATATATATATATATATATATATATATATATATATATATATATATATATATATATATATATATATATATATATATATATATATATATATATATATATATATATATATATATATATATATATATATATATATATATATATTGTGATAATAAGGATTGTTGTATTGTTGTATTGTTGTATTTTTATTTATAATTTGTAAAACTTTTGAATTGTTTTATTAAACTGTTGTAAAATTGAAAATTTTGTGATTTATTAAAATTTATGAAAATTGGCGCTTTTATTTTAAATTTGTATTTGTTTTATTTATGCCCTTGTATACCCAAACTAGCTCAGATTTTATTTTACAAGTTTTTACTTACTGTTTTATTTTCTTTTGCTCTTACTCAGGATGCAGGTTCACTATGTTTCTATGAATAGTATAATTTCTAATTTAAATACACAAAATCAGTACACATCCATAAGAAAAAAACTAAACACTTTCAGAAAACAATAAAGGAGTTGTTTTAATTTAATATTCTTTAAAAATTTTAACAAATAAAATTACAATCTTAACTTAAATTACCCAACCAAATTTTAAATCTCGAGATTTTACTTTATGTTTTCTATCCTTGCAGTTGGCCAAACTGTGTCGTTTCTTAGTTCTGTCTCAGCTGTTACCACGCTTTAATGTTCAGATATGGCCGCTCCAATTTCCTACTATACTTGTGTAGTTTATTTACTTTATTTGTGTGATTTGTCCCCAGCTGGATTTCTTATAACAGGTAAGTACTTACAAAATTTTCCAGTTTCTTTATTTTTCTTGCTTGAATTCTTATTTTAAACCCTTTTATTTACAACACTACTTCTAACCTTGATTTTCTTTATACATTTCTTATTTTATTTTCTTCGATCCGCAAAATTTTCAAAACTTTTTCCACTCTCCAATCTTTTTATCCATAACAACCAACTATCAATTTTTTTCTCTGCTTACTTTAATTATTGTATATAGTAAAAATGACCAAATTTCAAAAATGACTACTTGTGACAAATTATTTTTTTGTCAAATATTTTTAATTTTGAAAATAAAAACTTTTATACTACCTTTTTTGTTGCCTTTTTAATACAATACTCTTTTCTTGATACTTTCCTGAGCATTTTCTGTAAATTTGCATGTGTTATGTTCAGTATAAAAGTTTTTATCTTTCACATCTCTTTAAAAATTTTTCTTAACGAGTGCCCTATAATTTTAAACAAACTCCTTTTTATAAACTAGAACTTATTAACTACTCATAACAAATCTTTTCATCTCTAGATTAACATATCTTTTCTCAAAAACTAATATTTTTGTTTCTACATTTTGTAGGCTGTCGAAATTGGTTTCACCCCTTTTACCACACTTTAACACGGTGTCTTGAGCTACCCTCACTTACACACGAAGCACTGAGTGTCTTCTTTTTCCTAATGGCATGTCTTTGCACATCGATGGATTTCCTGTTTAGTTTTTATGAAAATATAGTTCAACTATGCTGTCACACATACAAAAATCAAGAAATGTTTATGTTTCAACCCCAATATTGGAGAAATTATTATGGCATTGATCTAAACACATTACTGCACCCCTGTTTGGTAAGTTTTATTTCAGTTTATATTCACTTTTACAGACCATGCACTTTTTATGTTTCGCTATGAAAGTTTTTAGATAATTTACAATATTTTCCCCTGTTTATTGAATGTTGCTTTCTTAACTTTTATCTAAAGTTCAATTACATTGACTCTATACTAGATTTTTCATAAATTTCCCCTTTTAAAAGTTTATACTATAACAATTGTCTCTTTTTATAGGTGAAATCTTTCCCCTGAAATTATGCAACTTTTGATACTACTGGAGTTGATTGAAGTGAAATTTTTATATGGGACTACATTGGTGACACCTTCTCGATGGCAGGAAATACACAATAGGTCTCTCGTCAGCTCTGCCAGTGAAAATCCAGGACTTCGACTTGACACCTTTTTCTTGCTTTTTTTATTTGTTTTTCACTAATTTTTATGGCCAATTTGGCTTTGCAAATACCTTATAACTAACTACATTTTTTATATGAACAATAAATACTTAATTCTACTACACATATGTTAAAAATTAAATTAAATTATTTTCTGAAATTGTTCATCTTTAAATGTATGCATGCTACTGTATTTATTAAACCTTTTATTTTTACTGCACGTTTGCACTCTATTTTTGTACCTCTATTTATCTGCATTTTATTATTCTAATGAAAATAATTAAAAACCTTTTAAATAATTTATAATATTGCTACATGTGATAATATATATATATATATATATATATATATATATATATAATATATATATATATATATATATATATATATATATATATATATATATATATATATATATATATATATATGGGACAATTCGCGTCAACCGGATCAGAGCTACGACCAAAATTAGAAGCAACCAAAAAAATCGATCAAGGGCTCATTTTAAAGCTTAGAGCGTCTACTTTCAAATGCCGGGTGCGCCTTTGAAAAATCCAATATGGCGGCCGGAAGCCGGAGAAAAATCAAGTGTCCAGCAAAGAAAGCTTGTAAAAAATAAAAATTTGCAACCGATCGGGTCGTTTCTTGGCTCAAATTGTAGCTGATGGACGCCCCTAAAAAGTGAGTGTGATAGATTGACAAAATCCAACATAGCGGATTCAATATGGCGGTCAAAAATCCAATATGGTGGGCGAATTTTTGAAAATCAACCGATTTGCACCAAATTTGGTATACGGAGGTTTTGAGGGTGACTGATCACGAATCCGAGGTCAGATTTGCCAAACTCAAGTTGGTGGATCCAAGATGGCTGACGAAATTTTCGAAAATCAACCTATTTGTACCAAATTTGTTATACGGGGGTTTTTGGGGTCGCCGATTATGAATCCGAAGTTTAATTTTCAGAATCCAAGATGGCGGCCCATTATAGTGGATTGGGTTATCGAGTTTCCACCATCTTGAATTTTGAAAATCGAACTTCGGATTCATAATTGGCCACCCCAAAAACCCCCGTATAACAAATTTGGTGCAAATTGGTTGATCTTTAAAAAAATACGTCCGCCATATTGGATCCGCCATCTTGTATTTTGCAGATCCGACCTCGTATTTGTGATCAGCAACCTCAAAAACCCCTGACACCAACTTTGCCGTGAATCTGGTATATCGATGCTTCATTTTTTATTCAACACGTGTCGCTTTTGCCAACTACAAATAAGTTTGGGTATAAAAGGTAATAAGTATGGGTGGGAAATATTGATGTTTTAATATCACAGTCCTGCCTTATCATTACATTCTTCTATTTTTAGCCTTCTGCAGACGATTCTTCGTTTTGTTTGCTTGTTTAATGAAACGCAAGTTTTATTTAGATTTATTTTCTGATGAGATAAGGTCCTATAGGTGGGTTTGTAACTTTTGATCCTCCATGTGAATTTTGCATGTAAACTTTCTCTCGGACTCTGTGCTGAGAAGTTGAGTCTTGATTTTTCTTTAAATTATTTAGTTCGTATAAGATTTTGTATTACCAGCTGGTATTTTGCCTGGGTGGTTCTTTTTAATAGTTCGGTGTAAATTTCGTAGTTTCGATGTTGTACATTTATAGAATAAGGATTAAAACATAACATTTTTTTAAATTTAGTGAATAACTAAATTTTTTACGTACTGTTGGTAGGACTAATAAGATATTGCTTTAAAAGTAGTTTTAAAAAAAGTTGAACTTAACTTCTTTTGAATAAATATTTTAGTACCTAACTATTTTTACCAATTCACAGTTTACCAGTTTAAGATCAATTTTAGAAAATAATTAAATTTTTTAAATACCTTTACTTCCCCCCCCCCACACACACACACACGCACGCACGCATGAACGTAACTCCTTAGGAAAAAATTAATTTCTTCCACATTTTACGTTTCAATGGAGTAATGTCACATAACTTCTTTTGTACAGATTTATTGCTAAAAAATGAACTCACTCATTTTACACACTTGTCTAATTGAAGCGTTGAAATATCAAAGGTGCTAAGTATCAAAAACTGTTTATTAGATATTTAAAAGAAACCTTTTAAAACGCGCACTTACAACACTTACACGTCGCGTCATCTAGGATTGAGTAAAAAAATAAAAACAAATCTTGTTTCACTTGGGTCCATTATATGTTGTTTTCGCTTGTACATAATACCTTTTTTATAAGACAAACTCAATTTCACTAAAAATGACACTTAGCCCCTTTGATATTTTAACGCGTCAATTCGTGTTTGAAGAGACGGAGGGCACGGATGTTTACACAGCTATGTAAATAATAAATATCTTGTTACCTATATATACTTATTTTACCGAAAATTAAACTTAAATCCTTCACGGATACCATCGAAATGTAAAGTCTGAAGTAGTTTGTAACAAATATAATAGACATAAAATCTTTTTCGCTAGTGCTATACGTCCGTTCAGTTTCGTTCAATGCTTTTGATACTATCACAAAACACAAGGTTGTGCATTGTATTTCAAGCTTATCGATTTCTTCCTAGCGGGGGATATTTATTTATTTCTGGTTGGGCGCCACGTGACTTGACGTTACGAAAGAAAATTTTAATGATGTATTGTGATTAATCATAGGGATAGTTTACCTCAAGGTTAATTTTGTTATTTTGAGATACAAGGTAGCCTGATCTTGACCTCGTGTAATTTTTATTATATCTTTGCTTATGCTGGGTAGAGCTGAGTAGGTTTTCAACAACCCCTATTAGGCGGTCTTAGCTTGAGAGGATTATTACTACCTCAGATTAGTAACTGAATACAAGCGGACTTTTTATTTGATATTTTAAGACTAACAAAAAATTGTAGGGGGTCCCTTGCAATTTGATTTTTTTAGCCTGAAAATAAATTTATGAAAGACTGAACAAATTATTTTAGTCTGTTTAAATGCAAAAATAAAATTGAACATAGAGGCTGTGCAAAAATGTCTTTTTACGTCCCTGAAAATGTTTTTTGAGATTATATACTGAAATTTTATTTAAAGTCTGATATCAGTATGTCCCTTTCATTGTGAATCACCCTGTATAACTGCGTGTTTGTTATAGATTTTTTTAATCACCATCTAAAATGTGACAAAAAAATTTCTTGAATAAGTTTGATATTTAAAGACCACTAAGTATTTAATTAGTTTTTAAAACTACAGTTTACTCTGAATAATCCACATTAATTAAATCTGGGCTATTTGGTGGTTACATTTTGGGTTCAATGAAACTGGGGCAAATATTCGTAAAAATTATCTATGCTTGCTGTAGTATGAAGATCAACAAAATGGCAATCCCTTTAACACCAGGCACTCCTCAGTTTTTTTAGTTTTTTTTAGCTAACCATTTACATATGTTTAAAATAAGTAACATTTAGAAACTGTAAAAATAAAATCTTGCATTTAAGCAATAGCTTGATAACACCACACCATTTGCTATTATTAATTAAATTTTTTAAGTGGTGAAAGGTGAAGTATTTAAGCAATTATTTGTAATGAAATGGTTAAAACCACACTATTCAATATCTCTCTGTCCCGATAACTTTTCAAATTGACACCCAGTATATAACAGGGTATCCCAGATTTAAAGTGAACTAGAGTAATGAAAGATAGAGCACACTTAGATGAATTCAAAACACACCCTTGAATGTTAACAGTTTTTTTATGGTTTTTGACTGATACTGTAGTCGGTCATATTTCTGGAAAGGCTTTAAATATGTTAAAAGAAATTTGGTGCAAGTATTATACTCTTTTATTCAATCAAAATCATAACTCACTTTGGAAAAATTACAGAACCGGACTCAATTTTTATAATGTTGCTCTCAGTGCCGGTGCTATCATTTTTCTGTAAATATTAGTAAACGTTTAAAAAGTCAATGGATCAGTGTATAAAATAATAGTTGATGGCATGTTTAAGGTTATTTTACAATTAATTTTCAAAAATATTTATTGACAAAATTTTAAATTCTATAAATTAGACACTCAACTAACTTATGTCATTCTCTTATTAATTTTACTTAAATACCCTACACTAATTAAGCGTCTTTATTTTTTGGACAGGAAATATACATTTATTGAAAAATTAATGGTCCGTGCATGGCTGAATTCGCTTAAAATTCATTGATTAAGTAAGTACATTATATTTAATAATAATAATAATAATAATAATAATAATAATGTCTTTATTAAAGTAATTGTAAATATAATTTTACAATTAGCAATACAAGGCGAAGTCTAGCCACGGCTACTCCACTTAACCTTATCACTTATTATATAAATATATACATAAAAAAAAACAGAAATAAACAAGTGATATTGAATATAACAAATATACGAGGATAATATAAATTCTAAATTAATACACCAACTAAACTTGAGACAAAAGTTGAAACATAAGAGAACCATACAGTAGACGATAGGTTGTTCATTATGAAGATGTTCTTATTCGAACAGTTAAGATGTTAAAAAAAGATTTTTTACTTTTCTTCGAAAACTATTTACGGGTAGTGTTTTATGTTGATCATCAACAAAGTTATAAATTTTGACGGCGTTGTAGCAGAAAGATCTCTGAAATATGGTTGTTTGGAATTTAGGTAATGCCAATTTTTGGACATGTCTTACATTCACATTATGAAGATTGTATCTAAAATTTAATTTATCACGGAGATACGATGGCGTGGAAGAGAGAAGTAGACGATGAACAAATATTGACATAGAATATTTGAACAGATTTTCAATATTGTGCCATTTAAGTTCTTTGATTCTGTTAGAAACATGGTCATACTTTCTTAAACGAAAGACATACCGACAACAACTGTTCTGAACTTTTTGCAATCGATACAAATTTAATTTGTCTAAGCATGGAATGTAACATATATTACAATAGTTTAATATTGGTAAAACTAGTGACTCACAAAGTTTTTTACGTAGTTTGTAGTTTATTAAGCTAATATTACAATAAAGTAATTTTAATGCAACATACGATTTTTTTATCAATTGCGTAACATGATCAGAGAAACGCATGCTATCGTCGAATATTAAACCTAAATTTTTTACCTTACTCATTATTTTCAAAGGTTCATTATTTATGTTCAGGATCAAATTTGATTTTACGAAGGCCCTAACTTTTTTTTTGAGAAAAGCAAATAACCGAGCATTTAGATGGATTAAGCTTTAAATTATTTCCTTTTGAATAGTTTGTAATAGAACGAAGATCTGCATTTATGTTATTACAAGCTGTATTGATAGACTTGGGATCAAATGAGTAGAGAAGTTGGGTGTCGTCAGCATACCCTTGCATTTTTGTTGAATTGACACATTTAAATAAATCTGTTGTATATAGTAAAAAGAGAACTGGACCCAACACTGATCCTTGAGGAACACCAGATGTGATGGTGGAAATGTTTGAAAAAGAATCCCCAAGAACCACTCTTTGAGTCCGAGAATCTAAATATGTCCTAAAGAAATTAGCTGAAATGTTGTCAAATCCATAATATTTTAATTTAGCACAAAGGAGGCTATGATCTAAAGTGTCAAAGGCTTTAGAGAAATCTAATAAAACAAGTGCCGAGGCTTTACCTTTATCTAATGATTTAAAAATGTCATCACAAATATTTAGTAACACAGAGGTAGTGCTATGACCTTTTCTAAAACCCGACTGTAAATGAGAGATAATATTATTTTTTGACACATAGTCGTATATTTGGGGCTGAATAAATTTTTCTAGAACTTTTGCCATTGCAGGTATTATGCTTATTGGTCTTAGATCAGAATAATTTTCAGGACTATTTGTTTTTGGTAGAGGTTTTACTAATGATAGTTTCCACTGGTCTGGAAAATAGCCAATTTCTAAACAACAATTAATGATATGTGTAATATGTAACGCAATTACGGATATGCAATATTGTAGCATCTTGGCGCTAATATTATCACAACCTTGAGCATTTGAATGAAGTTCCAGAATGATATGTTTTATTTCATCAATTGTAGCAAATTTAAAAGAAAAAGTTAAGTCATTATCAAATTTTTTGTTTTCAAAACAAGACACAGCATTTGCACAGTTATTTGGAGGACTATATACAGATGTGAAATAATCATTTATGGCTTCGGGATTTTTTAATGTCTGCGGTATATCAAAATTCTGTTTGGGTTTTATATTCAAATTTTTTAAGGCTTTCCAAAGATCTTTTTTATTATTACTTTCTTGATTTTGTGATAAATAGGCTACCTTTTCACGTCGAATGGAAGAAACAATTAAATTTCTAAATTGCTTATATATGTTACGATCATGCGGACTGTTCGATTTTTTATATTTGCTTAATGATTTATCGCGTTCTACCATCATTTGCTTTATACCATTTGTAAGCCAAGGTGCATATGGTTTTGTTATACGAGATGTTATAAACGGTGCGTGTTTATTAAATAACAATACAATATTATCAGTTAGATAACATATTTTATCATCTATATTATTTAAATAAAAGATGTCATCCCAGGGAATACTTTTTAAATCCACCAAAAAGTGTTCTAATGAAAAATGACTGAAATTTTTATATGTTAGCATTATAGTTTTGTTTCTTGGAACCGTACATTTTATGTCGCAATAGATAGCATTGTGATCCGAAATAAGGTCTGCATTTAGAATTCCAGCATTTATATACATACAGGGTTGGTTAAAGTAGATAACATCTATTATTTTTTTCGGAGGTGTTCGTAATTCTGGTTGAATCATTAATTAGCTGAGTGAAATCGTAAGCAGAAAAGCATTCTAAAACAGGATTATCATAATAATGATCGACATTTACATCTCTTAAAATAATTATATTGTCATATTGAGTTGTAGCATGTGACAGAATATCATCGAAATGTTTTATAGACGCAGTTAAATTATTTGCAGGCACTCTGTAAATAACTCCAACGAGTAAGTTAAGCTTACCGATTCTTACATTTAAAAATAAATATTCTAAACCATCTATACTAACAAAATCATTTAAAACTTCATTTGCTGAAAATAAATCGTTTACATAAATGCCTACCCCTTCCCTGCCAATACGATCTTTCCTAAAAAAACGAAAGCTGGGAACATTAATAATATCGGAAGAGATGTTATCATTCAACCATGTTTCCGTAACACAAAATAAGGAAAATTTATTTTCAATTAATAAGTTACAAAAAGCATCAAATCCCGTAAATAGTGAACGAGCATTTAAGTGACCTATTCTAAGCGAGTTGTTCATAATTAATCTTAGCTCTTAATTGATCTATTTTAATCTTACGATAATTGCACAACGGATCGTCCACAGTATGGTCTACTAACAAATTGGTTTTGAATTTGATATTATATTCTTTACAATTTACACAAGATGAAGTTTTAGACACGCAATCACGTTTTTCATGGGATCCGGAACATTTTGGACAAACTGGTGAATCAGCACGGCAAATGTTTTTTATGTGACCATACTTATTACACTTGTAACAGCGACGAAGACTAAAGTGTTCCTTAACAGGACATCTTCTCCAACCAATATATAGAGCTTCTTTTTTCATAGCTAAGGTGAATACTGACGGTGGTAATTCTAATACAATATTATACAAGTTATTAAACTTCAATTTGGTAACCAGCTTAATGTCATTTTCGATGCAGTTGAGATTGTTATCAGAAATAATATTTTTTATAAGGTCTGGATCAGTGACAGAGTTAGGTTCCACACTGTATACTATTACTCGTGGATTAAACTTTTTTTCTTCGCTTATATTATAAACATTGCCTATAGTTTGAGTTAAACGATCTCTTAATTTATTTAAAGAAGCATTATCACCACATTTAATGAGCATCCCATCTTTAATTAGTCTTGTACTAATTACATTGGCGTTTATTTGGCTAGGATTTATTTTAGATTTGATATCGTTTTCAACTTGAATATTCGAAATAGCGTTATCAGTTGATTTGACAAATAAAACAGGTGATGCTTTTTTTAGATGTTCATTTTTTCTTACAACATTGCTATAAGAAATGCTAGGCTTATCGTATGATACAGAATTAATCGTACTTACAATGTTTTGTTCTCTATCGGACAACCTTGCTTTTTGTAAGGCCACAATATATTCCAGGTCATCTACTCTTTTAATTAATAATTCTTTCTCACGAAGAAGACAATTGTTTTCACTTTGTAAAAGTAACTTAGAATCAGTACTGCTACCTTCACCACTACACTGTCCGCTAGCACCGGAAAGAACGTCATTATTTATTTTATCACAACAACCCCTGCACATCCAATCTTTTTTAATCACCTTTACTACTTTTGCCACAGCTTCAAAACATAATGTATGTATAACTATGTCACATTCACTATTATTACATCTGATACCACCTCTAGAAACTTTATTATTACAAATACTGCAATTTTTGCCCTTTTTCTCAGCAGACTCGGAATCATCGTCCGCCTTAGTCGGCATCGTGAGAGCAATATTTAAATTTGTTATTCACATTATGTACAGTGTGGTGATTTTATCTTGATGATATTTCGATCTGATATCTCTTTTATTTTTAAAGTTATTAATATGAACCAAAAATCAAATTACAGGGTCCGTATCAAGTTTTTTTTGTCATCAGAAAAGACAAAAAGACTATCGATACAAAAAGATATATACATAACTTGTATTTTTTAAATGAAACACCCCGCATATTTTTAATTGGTTGGATAGCATATTTCATTCTGATTTTTAATGATATAGCATACTTTGTACCTTGATAGTAGTATCCGATTTATTCGCAAAAATGTAAAACATTTAAATCGTCGGCCGTAACAACGTTGTAAGTCGCAAAATCCAAAAGACGTGTATTACATGGAACAACTTTCTAAGTACCGTGTATTATCCTACAACTGCCGTTAGTGGCATTATTATCAAATACTGCAATACGTATTTATTAGAGCAGTTGAAATAAGATACTCATGAAAAAACTATATAAACGTATTTCCTTAATTCCAGAGATTATGCTTTTTTCTTACTTACAGCGTTGTTTTGGTCGACCATTCATTTATTGCATGATATAGTGCACCGTGGAAATGAAATGGTACTAATTTTTGACATATAAACAAACAATAATTAAGCACATCAGTGTGACGCAGTTTATTGTGCTTTTTGTAGTTATCTTATTTCAGCTGATTATTATTTTCACAATAATTCCGTCAGTTAAGTGTTCAAGAAGTATATTTGAACTATGATACTCCTTTCTTGAACATTATCTGACGGAATACTATTATGAAAATAATGATCAACTTGAATGAAATAACACTGACGTAATTAAAACGAGTTTTAATCATCTCCAGATGATGCCAGCTTAGTTGGCGAAATGCGCGTTGAGTGCAGTGTTTCGTAGAAAACTACGTCAGTGTTATCTTCACATCAAAGTTTTTAACCAATTTCAGGATGTGAATGACATAACTACAAAAAGCACAATAAAATCTGCGTCACACTGACGTGCTTAATTATTGTCTGTTTTTATGTCAAGAATTAGTACCATTTTATTTATTTATTTCTTTATTTATTCGGAATAACCGATGCTGGACAGTCCCACTGTGGTCTCCGACGCCTCGAGGGAGTCGCGCCAGCGAATTAACTACAGCCACTCTCCAAATCCCGCAGGGTTAGTGTCTGTAGATACCAGAATCGTGTCCCCAAAGCAGACGGAGAGAACCCAGAATGACCGCCTTCTGCGTTTGGCCTGCCAACCACTAGACTGATATTTGGCAGGCCGGTATAGTCTTCAATTCCGAGAGCAGCGTAGGCTTTATCCTTTCGCGTACACCGATTATTAGTACGACCGTCTTGACTGAGTAGCCTGGGTACAGTACATGAAACTCGTACCAAAGATCGCGATATTTCGTTCGCTTTTCCTCCTCCTTCAAGGTGATGTTTTTCTCGGCAGGGGCCGAAAATTTGAAGACATAGTTTGATGGTCGAGAGGAGCATGTTAGGCTTATTGGCTTGGATTAGCCTGCCAGTCGGGAAAAAGTAGTTCGGATAAATGCGACATTTCCCGTTCTCGACAATGGACTCAATATTTCTGGAGACGTAAGACAGCACTGGTGTCTGGTCTACCCCCTACGAATGCCTTAGGTGGTAATATAGCACTCGTAATGCCACGATATGTCGGTGGATGTAGGCCTTAATTGCATATATAGGGCATGCAGAGAGTAAGTGCATGAGTGAATCCGGTGCCTGATGGCAGGCCCTGCAGTTGGTGTAAGGAACCTCTACATGCCACATGCAGTTACAGTACCAAGGTGTTGAAAACATCATCCTGGAAGGCCATAATGAATCCCTCGGTCTCTGACTTAAGCCAGGCTGACCTTAAAATGGTCGATAATCTCAGTATTTCTATGTTCTTATAGAAGACACCATGCTGGGGTTTATCGATATGCTGCCGAAATAGTCTTTCTTGTTCAGCAGCTCTGATTCGGGCATTCAGAAGATTCAGAAGAGCGTTTTGTAGTTCGCGTTCTTCGGAGGCATAAAGTTTAAGGTTGTCCATGTAAAATAGATGGATGTTCTTATACCTGCGGTCGCTGAATGGTCCACATTGATATTCGCGTGTTTGGCGGAACCCAACAGACAACGGTAGTAGTGAGATGCAGAAGAGAGGAGGACTCAGGAAGTCACCATGGAAATCCCCTCTCCTAAATGCCACCTGCCCTGCCGTAACCCACTGTGCACATGATGTTATGGTGAAGTTGGTGTTTCAGAGCAGCAGCAGCTGCTCTATGTATCTCACTGTGATGCTGGTACCGCAAGATATTCGAGCAAGTATAGCAATAGCTCGTGCAATGTATCAAATGCCTTGCGGTAATCAATCCAGACTACAGATATATTCCGCTTGTATTGCACTGAATCCTGTGTAATATAGAGGTGTATCAGCAGGCTGTTTTTGTAACCTGCCTTGACATTTTTAGCACCAAGCTCTTCGTGTATCTGCTGGAAAACCATATCAGCAGACCTCAATGTCCTAGCATACAAGATACGTGTAAATATCTTACAGCAGGAGTTGAGACAAGTAATTGGCCTATAATTCTTCGGGTCGGAAAGATTTCTGTTTTTGAGGATAAGAACAGTACGTCCCTCAATGAACCAGTCCGGAATCTACTGTCCCTCGTTCAACCATGAGTTGAAACCTTACGACAGACGGCGGTGAGTGGAAGGAAATTTCTTCCACCAACAGTTGTTGATGCTGTCTGGGCCCGGGGCAGCGAAGTTCTTGGTACCAACAAAGGCTTATTGGACTTCCTCCGTACTGATTGCCGGGCACATTTCTGCCGGCTCTTCAAGTTGTCTGTGGCACAGAGCCTCGAAATGTGCAATTGCTGGAGTGTCGTTATTGATTGGACGCATTGTTCCGTAGGTTTCCTTCAAGAAGGTTTCGACATTTTTTACAGTCAGCGAATTATCGACAACACGCTATAGCTCTTGAAAGGGGCGGGAAGGAATCGTACGGAACAAATTGTTTTGCTCCTTACTCCTTACCCATTTCTTCAACGTTTTCTTTATAGTCATGAACGCTCGGATCCTATCTAGATAGTGTAGCTTGATAGTAAGCACTACTGTCAGATATAGAACGTGGTGTTGACGTCTTAACCCGACTTCTATACGCCGGATTCTTAAAGTAAAAGCTCTACCGCTCGTCACGTATTCCATTACACTTTGGATCCTAGAAGTGTTTTGTCTGGCCGAGCGTATCTTGTTCTCAATTTTTTGTACACGCCGCTTGACTTTTTCTACTCCGTTTAAGATGTTGGTTGACCTCTCACAGGGAACGAGTTTCTTCGCGGCGTTGTACACGGCATAGGTGAATTGCCAAATGTTTGCATCTTCTGGAAGTTCCTCATCAATGACCGCGTCCATTCTAGTCAGGTTTTTTGGCTCAAGTTATCCCTGGTACTAGGGTTAAACCTCGTCCTTAAGTCTACATCAGTGAACTCTACATTATGTTCCCCACCAGCTGCTATTTGCCGCGTTGGAACTGCGGCTAGTAGTTATTCCAGCTGATGAGGTGCCCTTACGTAACCTGTCCTGCGCAAGAAGGATACTTGATCTCTCATATGTTGATGAGAGAAGATGCAGTATTCTGGGTCGATGATACACCAGGTATCATGTAATCGTGCCATAGATCTCTTGCACGCAAGTTCGCTTCCCTCATAGTCAGTCAACAAGTCATCCCTTAGTTCCCTTTCCACTTAAAGCGCCCTTGTCCATTGCGTTCGTCATTATTGAGACCATCCGGGCCCCTATCTCTTACCCCCATTCGCTTGGGGTTGGTCGTGAGGGGCCTTCCTCTGATATTTTATGGAACCAGAGTAGAGGAAAGTTGCCGGTGCAAAATAGAGCCCCCCACTACTTTTCTGATTGGTCTACAGACTGACCTACTTTTCCCATTGGTCCACAAGCCACGCCCATTTTCACTGGTCCAGTGACCGCGCCCACACAATATTTCAGTTGTTAGTTACATCTTGGCTATAGAACATTAGATGTAGCATACGGTTTAACCAAAAAATAAATATAAATTCACCACTGTTATAGAAAGTCTCTGCAAAGACAAATAATATTTCAATAAAGAGATGTATCAAAAATAATTATAATTAAAAACCACTAATTTTTGTTAGAAATAAATATTAATGAAATAAATATAAATTCACAGCTGTTATAGAAAGTATGTGCAAAGACAAGATAATATTTCAATAAATTGATGTTGTGGTGAATCAAAAAAGAAATATAATTTTAATTAAAAACCACTAATTTATGTTAGAAATAGATATTTATGAAATAAAAGTAAATATAAATTCACCGCTGTTATAGAAAGTCTCTGCAAAGTCAAAATAATATTTCAATAAAGAGATGTGATATATTAAAAAGAAATATAATTTTAATTAATAACCACTAATTTATGTTAGAAATAAATAGGTATTTATGAAATAGAAATTTATGGAATAAATAAACAGATAGACACATAATAATTTTATTTTTCAAGTTACACTTGAGATGTTTTAAAAACGATTCATACATTGAAATACACAAAAAGTATATAAGTAAAAATTACACAGTGTACAAATAAAAATAAGTATTTATAAAATTACAATGAAAAATGTATAAAATTATTATAACAAGAAATGAAATGAATGAAAACTAAAAAAAAGAAAAACATAATATAAATATATATATATATATATATATATATATATATATATATATATATATATATATATATATATATATATATATATATATATATATATATATATATATATATATATATATATATATATATATATATATATGTATATATATATATATATACCCTTCAATTATTTTTCACATAATTTTTACTTCTGGAGAATTTGGACGAGTTGGTATTTGAAAAGAAAAGTGACTATAAAGAAAATTTCGAGCGTTAGATGTAATGGTAATGGTGGGGGAGGCTGACGCCTGGCAAGTAGGCCACAGACGGGCCCTTTTTACCAACCCTCAGCTGTCCCCTCAGCCATGTGCTTCTCTTGCTCCCTCATCGAATCTTTCCGACCTTCTGATGAAGGTCAGGATGTCACTCATTGCGAGGGAGCTCATTTCCTCCCTTAGAAGCGCCTCAGAACCGAACATACTGTGTCTCAGGCGCCCAAACGCTTCACATTGTCCCAGGAAGTGGTAAGATGTCTCTTCATCACTCCTGCATCTTGGACATGTACGGTCTTCCTCAATACCTATCAATGATAGATGCCTCTTAAGTCTGCAGTGGCCTGTCAGAACACCGATTAAGAGATTCAGAGTTTTACGACTCCGTCCCAGCAACCAGGACGATCTCGATTTGTTCGGCCCCGTCATAAAATCTCGGGTTTGCCTGCAGGCCCTGTTGGTCCTCCAGTGCGTCCTCAGTGTCTCGTGGGCCCACTCATTGAGGGTCGTTGTGACCTGCCTTCTTGAAATACCTAACATAGGCTCAGGCCCGTGACAGGGTTCCTCGGCTCCGAGTCTAGCCAATTCATCGGCCTTCTCGTTGCCTGGAACTCCCATATGTCCCGGGACCCATACCAGTCTCACTTGTTTATGCCTGGCCAGCTCTTCTAGGGCATCCCCACACTCCTGGACGAGAGCTAATCTCGTCCTGGGCGAGCACACCGCCTTTAGAACAGCCTGGCTGTCGGAGCAGATGTATATTATCTGTCCCGCCCCATTCCTAACCTCAGCCCTACCTGCCACCGCTAGGGATGGCGTAAACCTCTGCCTGGAAGACCGTGGTGTACGAGCCTAGAGCAAAGCTCTCCTGTACTTCTTTGCCTTCCAGATATATTCCCCGCCCCGGAAGACGATCTAGTGGCCAGCCGAGATCCGTCTGTATAACACACCAGAGAGTCCGGGCGGAAGTCAATTCTTCCTTCACTCCACTCCTCCCTACTAGGAAGAGTGAGAGTGTAATTCCTTTCCAACCTTAGCTGATCTTTCGCTTCTCTCACCTTCAGGACAGAGAGAGGGATTTCCCTCTCCGTCAGTCCAGCAATTGCTGCGTGACCTTCAGCTCTGCCTGAACACTGCCAGCTCCCAGAATCCCGCATTCTCAGATAGGCCGCCATAGCCTCCCTCTTTATCCACGAGGGAAGCGTTGGCAGGCCTAGTAGAACCTCCAGAGCAACTGTCTGGAGCCTAGGCCTGATGACCGCCGTGTACAGCCAGTGTAGGATCCGTGGGTTGAGGCCCCAGTTCCTACCTACCGCTCGGCGCAATTGCCAGAAGGTCGCAGTCGACTTTTTGATGACGTTGTCGATATGCGGCCCCCATGACAGTTTGCTATCTAGGGTCACTCCCAGGTACCTAACCTCCTGCACAAGCGCAAGAGGTTTATCGTACATGGTTGGTGCCCTAAAATCCTCTATTTTCCTTCTCTTGGTGAATAGGATCATCTCAGTCTTAGATGGATTGACTGAGAGACCTGTTTCGCCGCACCATCTTTCTATTATTCTACAAGCTACCTGCGTTCTGTTGCAAACGACATTTAAGAAGCGGCCGGTCACTAGGACCAGCCCGTCGTCCGCATATGCCTGCGCATAAAATCCTTCCGAAGTTAGGCGCTCCAAGAGACCATCCATTATTAGACACCATAGATGGGGTGATAGGCAGCTGCCTTGTGGACAGCCGCCCCTCACCCCGACGTCCAATTGGCAGTCTCCTAAAGCTGCACTAACTCGTCTCTCTTCCAGCGCAGATTTCACCCATCTGACCAGTACTGGAGCAGTACCTCTAGTCCGAAGGGCATCGCAGATAGTAGTAGTCCTTGCTTTATCAAAGGCACCCTCTATATCAAAAAATATTACTAGGGTGACCTCCTTATGCAGGAGGGCCCTTTCTACCTTATGCACGACGGCGTGAAGGGCTGTCTCCGTGGACCACCCTCACCTATATGCGTGCTGATTCTTGTGGAATGGGTACCTGGCTAGGTCCCCTTCTAACAGATATCTGTCCACTATCCTTTCCAGTGCTTTTAGCAGGAAGGACGTGAGACTGATCGCCCTAAACGATTTGGCAGCTGTGTAGTCCTTTTTTCCCACTTTGGGAATGAAGACCACTTTAGCTGACCTCCAGGTCAGGGGAACATATCCCAGTGCCAGACTGGCCACAAATATTCCTCTTAAATGCGGTAGAAGAATATCCAGGCCCTTCTGAAGCAGAGCTGGGAAGATCCCATCTGGCCCCGCTGCTTTAAAGGGATCGAACTTATTCACTGCCCAGACTACAGCTCCGTCCTTTACAATCTCCTTGGCAAGCCGCCAGTCAACTGGTGGCATCGGCCGCTCCGAGAGTACTGCAACGACAGGGCGTTCGCCCGGGATGTGAACCTCTAAGAGGTGTCTTAATGACTCCTCCCTAGAAGTAGTCCAAGTCCCATCTTGCCTTCGTAGTGATCCTATTGTCTCCCTTGTCTTGCAGCTGAGTATTTTCATCAGTCTGGCGGTTTCCGGTAGGGAGTTCATTTCCCCACAATACTGCCGCCAGCTTTCTCTCTTGCTACGCCTTAGCTCCTTTTTAAAATTTCTCCTAGCCTCCTTGAAGTCGTCCCATGAGGAATCCATCCCTCTCTTGACGGCTCGATTATTAGCACGTCTGGCCGTCCGGTACAGGTCATCAAGTGACCTACTCCACCATCGGGCCCTGCGTACTCCCACCGCCTTGAGTGGGCAGGCTTCCTCATATGCTGAGACTATATGACTTTCTAGGCTAGCTACCTTTATGTCCAATTCCTCAGGGGAGATAATCCTCCCCCCCCGATTCGTCTTGAAGACTTGCCAGAATAAGGAGATACCTCTCCCAGTCAGTTTTCGTTGGATTTCTTCGGAGGGTGTCCTCTGTCCTATCGGACCCAATCTCGAATCTAATCATCCTGTGATCAGACATCGAGATATCCTGAGTTACCCTCCAGTCAGAAATTTTTTCCATCAAACTTTGAGAGACCAACGTAATATCTATCACCTCCTGGCGGATACGGTTGATAAACGTTGGCTCTTTTCCTCTGTTCATAACCTGTAGGTTCGTCGACGCCAGGTACTCTAGTAGAGCTTCGCCCCGGGTGTTGACGTCGGAGCTGCCCCACACTATATGATGAGCATTGGCGTCGCATCCAATTATTAATGGAAGACCTTCATTCCTTGCAAATGTGACTATATTTTCTAATTCCTGAGTAGGCGGTAGTCGCGCGTTATCATATGGGAGATAAATACTGCTAACTACTACCTTATATTTAATATCTCTTACCTTATATTCTAGGACGACTGTTGTAGCATCCTTGGTTCCAAGTTGGGGCAGTGGCACCAACTGCAGATCCTTGGAGGCTACTATACAAGTTCTTGGTCGGTCGTCCTCTCCTTCCTTTCCGACTATCACCTGGTAGCCGGACATTCCTAATCCCCTTACTCGATTCCTAAAAACGTAGGGTTCCTGAATTAGTACAATTTCTCCTGTTTTACCTGTCAAGATGTTCACCAGTTCCCCAGTGGCATCCTGACTGTGCTGGAGATTTATTTGACTCACCCGCAATAGGTCCATGGGGGGATCTGCATGGTACGGGTTGGGTGAACTATTTCCCTTTCTCCTCGGTCGGCCTCGACATGTCGACCCCGGAAGGCCTCTGGCGAGTGGCTCCACTCCAAGCCGATAACCTGCGTACTGTCAAAGTTACCAGCTCATAGTAGAGCACCCACCCAGCGCCCTCCAGGTGTCTGATCGTGTCTTGGCCAACCATGAAGATCAGGTGCCACCCACCAGGATCTCCTGTTGTCTCCAGATGCCGCCATGTCCCAACGTTGAGGGAGCGGTTCTGGAGAGCCAACACTCTAAGAACTCGGCTAAGGTCGACCTCTTGGCTTCTCAGCCAGAAGCCAACCCTCTCCGGCCATGGGGCATCAGCCGCTCGCAAAGCGCGGAAGCTGACGTCTCCCTCGACCAGAGTTGCCCAGTCCTCTAGGAGCCAACGTCTGGAGATTTCATCCTCGGCAGATATCAGGAACCAACCCGGTTCTACCCGGCCCGAGTTCCTGAAATGAAGTTCCGGACCCTGAGGACCCCTTTCGGGGCCCCTCCATGGTCCGCAACATCTCTTCCACCAGATGTCCTCTCAGACGCTCTGCCTCTTCAGGTGTAATAGTACCAGCCTCGCGGCTAGACATTATAACGACCTGATTTTCTCTCCTGGCAGCAGAACTATAGCTGGCCAGTTGTGGTCCGGCCCCCGAAGCCCGCAGGTTTGCAGCCCCTGTGCTTCCCCCTAAGTAAGGGAGACACATGGACCGCATCACCTGCTGGCTTCAAGGGTATCCGGACCGCCCTGGCCCGCTTGTTCCGCCGCTCTGGAGGGGTGGTCTTCTCCGCGACCCTCTGCCGCTTGGAGCCCTTGGTCGGAGGCTGAGTAGTTGGAAGTCTTTGCTGACTCCCAGGTTCCCCCTACCCCCCTCACCGAAGCAGGAGCAGAAGGGAGTGAGATGGGTTGCCTTTTGGCTTCCCTTCTTTCCTCCCTTCTTGCCCACCTTGCCTTAGGGCCCCTCGTGTTAGAGGGTCGGTCTCTATATGCCTGCCTACCAGTCCGGTGCTCCTGGCTTTCCTTGACGGTAAGCCTAGAACTCGGGGCCGGTTGGTTGGCGCTAGCCGAAGCAGAAGAGGCTAGAACAGAGCCCTCCAGCTCTACCGGTCGAAGTGAATCGCCCGGCACTGAACTTTTGGCCTTCTGCTCCTTCCTCCTGCTTCTGACTTTCTTCTTGTAAGCCTTTCTCCTTTCTCTCTTTTTTCTGAGGGCATCCTCGGTGACTTCGTCCGTGGTAGAACCTTTCGGTCCCTCCTCAGACTCGTCACTAGGAGACCTCAGAAGATCTTCCTCCTGGTGAGGTAGCGGCTCGGTGGCCACCACCTCTACTTCTGAGCTAGGGAGCTCTGATTCGACGGGTACGTTGACTTTTTTCCTGTATCTTTTCCTTCCATGGGTTTTTGGGGGAGTTTGTGTGTCTAGGTGTCTCTGTGTGTAAGTGTAGGTGTGTGTGTGTGTGTATAGTGTTGATGTATGTGTATGCTTAGGCTGTCTGACTCCTCGGATTCTCCCTCCTCCCGGTGAAGCACAAGGCTAGGCTTTATCCCGGCGAGAAAGGTTGGCAGCCACTAGTGAAGCCCCCCGAAGAAAGCAGCAGGGCCCTATTCCAGGCGCCACCTGGCACTACTACAAACTCCGAGATTATACACCGGGTGAAAGGGCAGCCCCCTACGCTGGCTATGCAAGGGTGGGCCTCTATACTATCCGGCGGCACTGGGTGTACCATCCCCAGCTTCTTTCACTGCTACCTCTCCAACACGATCCCAATCCAGGAGCCCCGCCTCGAATCTCCCCCCTGGAAGAGGGCGAACCCCGGAGTCTTTCTGACCAAGCATTTGTGTGTAGGTGTAACGTGTATATGTGTGTGTGAGTGGATCTCTCTTAGTCTGGCTCCTCCCCTCGGCCTGTCCGGCATGGGAGTCCCTGCCGGTAGCTAAGCTACCGCCGAGCATTAGATGTTAAAGCACATTGAAAATTTTGAAGTCCTCCCATATCATAACTGCTAATGTCTCCGCGAAGTATTTCCAATCACTAAGGGGAGCATCATCTTCAAAAATTTTATTCAATAAGGAATGTAATGTCATCTTGACACTTGTTTGTAGAATATTGAATGCTAATCCCACTTTTCACACTCCACTGACACTTGTGGCGGAAGAGGTGGTAGCACACAGCAATCTTGACGTATACAACTCAAGTTTTGATGTCTCTCCCTCTCAGCCTCACGAAACTTGTATTTAGATTGTTTGTTTATTCCAAATGGTGGAGTACGGATGATGTATTTCTCCAGAATACCCTGTTGGTGATTGTATGTTGGATAACAGTCTGAATCTCAGTTTTCCGCACACTCCACTAACACTTTATGAAGTAATTGGTCCATTACATTTTAGTAAGAATAGAAAAAATATTCATATTAATCTACTACTTTCTTCTGGTGAAAATGAAAACAAGGAAATAGTTAATCATTACTGTTATATTAAAAACTTATCAGCTTTGGTTTCAAGCCAACTCTCTAAAAACGAACATAAAAAACATTTTTGTGATGGTTGTTTGCTATTTTTTTCAACACATAAACAATTAAGTCAACATCAAGTAAATGATTGTGATGCTGTAAGAAATGTTTTTCCAAGTACAGAACTTGTTATTGCCAAGTTTGGTAATAGTATTCCAGAAAATATAGTGAAATTTATTAATGTGCACAAACAAATGAGAATTCCATTCATAGTTTATGCAGATTTTGAATGCATATTAAAACCACTAGAAAATGATAATGTGGAAGATCCTTCATCTTCTTAGACTATACAAAAATTTGAACATATACCTTATTCTTGTGCTTACTATATGAAATGTTCTTTTGACAACTCTGTATCAAAATTACAATTATATAGAGAAGAAGATTGTATTAGAAAGTTTATTAAAAACCTTGAATTTGATATTATTGCTTTATATAATAAATATTTAAAATACATTACATCTATGAAGAAAATGACATTAGATGAAATAAAAAACTTCAATGACGCAACTGTATGTTTTCTTTGTAGAAAACTTTTTAAAAATAGAGATGAGAAGGTGAAAGATCACTGCCACATTTCAGAAAAATTCAGGTGTGCGGCATATTCAAACTGCAATTTAAACTATAAATTACCTTCTTTTATTACTGTGGTTATTCATAATTTAAAAAACTATGACAGCCACCTCTTTATAAAAAATTTATGTAAAAATAATGTCTTCAAACATACAACCTTGACACAGCACATTATTTTACAGCTCCGGGATTAAGTTGGGACGCCATGTTACTTTACACAGACGTTGAATTAGAACTTTTAACTGATCCAGATATGGTGCATTTCTTTAAAAAAGTGTTTGAGGTGGTGTTAGTACTTGTATAGGTCGAAAATCTATCTCAAATAATCCTCTTGTTAAAAATTATAATAATTTAGAACCCGAGAAATACATAAAGTACCTAGATGCAACTAATTTATATGGTTATTCGATGCGTCAATATTTACCTCAAAAAGATTTTGCCTGGCTAACTCAGGAAGAAATAGAGACTATCAAAATATTGGAAATTTCAGATACTGCAGAAATAGGATACGTTTTTGAGGTTGATCTAGAATATCCTACTTATTTACATGATATGCACAATGATTTATCTTTCTGTCCGGAAAATATTACACCTCCCAATTCTAAATATAAAAAGTTAATTCCGAATTTAATAAATAAAGAAAAGTATGTTATACATTACGTCACTCTAAAACAATGTTTAAAATTTGGTCTAAAACTTACCAAAATATATAAAGCCATAAAATGTACTCAAACACCTTGGTTGCAATAGTATATTGACTTAAATACTTACATGAGAAATATATCAAAAAAATAAATTTGAAAAAAATTTATATAAATTAAAAAATAATGGTATTTATGGAAAAACAATGGAAAACGTCGAAAAAGGGCTGATATTAAACTGGTAACTAGTTGGGAAAGAAAAAAAATAAAGTAAAATGTGCAGAAATATTACTAGCAAAACCACATTTTAAAGATTTATCAATTTTTTCTGAAAATTTAGTAGCAGTTCAAATGCAAAGGACAAAAATTTAGTACAATAAACCAATTTATGTGGGTTTCTCAATTCTAGATATTTCAAAAACTGTACTATACGAGTTTTTTTATAATTATCTGAAACCATCATATGGACAAAACATTAATTTATTATAAACTGACACTGATTTATTAATTTTTGAAGTCCCCACAGTGAATTTTTATGACGATTTGAAAAAAAAAATTAGATAAATTTGGTACCTCAAACTATTCTAACATTAATGTGCATAACATACCTCAAAATACATCAGTTGTTGGCAAATTTAAAGACGAATATGCTGGTGAACCTATTGAAAGTTTTTATGGTACTGGGGCTAAAGCATATTGTATTAAATTAAAAGATAAAGTGCTCAAAAAATCAAAAGGCGCTAAAAAAAAGTTCTGTTGATAAACGGTTAAATGTTACAGATTATGTTGATGTATGAAAAGTATTTTGCACAATGTATGTTTTTAAGTCACATTTACACACTATATATACGGAGCTAATTCATAAATTAGGCGTGGGGTCATCAAGATATTTCACTTTACGAGAACCCACATTTAAATAACCAAGTCCTGATGGATCAGATAAAATAGAGGTGTAATATCGATGAATTATTATATACCGCTTCGGAGTTAACGTAGAGTGGAGAGTGTACATTTTTTACTAAATTGTTACTTTTACATTTACATTTATATTTTACTATCTTACACGTTACTTTGTAGACACTGTTGTAGAAAACATGTGTTGGGCAAATTATTATTATTATAGAGTCTTTGTTGATTTAAGCAATTATGAATATCGACTTTTATCTTTTATAAATTGGAAAGGATCTCTGAATCCTAATGTTTGAGCTTATGCTGGTTTTTATTTCACCCAAAATAAGGATATCTGTAAATGTGCCTATTGTTTTGTTGAAATAGGACAATGGGAAAAAAGTGACTGTCCAATTGAAGAACATCAAAAGTTCAATAAACATTGTAGTTTTAACAATATCATTTGGAAAAATAAGATCTTTGATAAGCAACAGGAACAGAAGAATGATATTAGTAATTGCAATCATAGCAATAACAAGTTTTATTATACAGGTTTACTATTACTATTAATACATTTAATGTGGTATAACTATAAATGTTTTTAGTTATAGATTGTTTTCTATAGAGTAAACACCTAGCAATATGGGTAGTAGTCATATTATAACACTTTTTTTCCTTAGTAGGAAATATATTATATGTACATTTACCTCCAAGTTAGTTTAGAATATGTATGTTTATCAGAAAATAAAACTGAAAAATGGCCATATTGCTACAAACTGATGTTAGTTACAAAAATTAATAAAGATCATCCTGTACTTATGTATAAAATAGAAGAAGAATATAAAATAGATGTATATTTTAAAATTTTATACGAACATAATGATGGAACTCACCTCAAAAGCACGTGGTTTCATTATATTGAAAAATGTAACATCCTTAGTTGTAATTTTTGGTATATTTATATAGTTTTATGTATTGCATTATTTATGTTTCTTATGGGGGTGATATATTTATTGATAAAAATGGGGTGGAAAAAATAGCACACATATTAAAAAACTGTTTTACATTAATCATTATATTTGAATAAATCTTTTATGGAACAATTTTCTCAATTATTTACAAAACATTCTCTTTACACCTACATAAATGCATAATAATAATCTTGGGTTTCAAATTACATATGTGAATTTGAAATAGTGGAAATAAAATGTCAGTGAAAGTTCAAACTATTATTAAAAAAAAAATGTGTCTTCATAATATGTTTATTTTAGTAGCAGTGGTTTTCTCATAATGAATATTTGATATTTTGTCTGTTGAGAATCCAACTATACCATCCATATTTGCATCATGGTTGAGAACACCATCAACTTCATCAACACCACGAAGGGAACCATCAAAATAAGTTTTTGTGGGATACCTGTGTTTTCTTTCAGCATTATAGATTTTCATAACAATTTCACATTTTTGGAAAGGAACTTTCATCATTTGTTCCTCATTTAGGTTTAACTTTTTTAAATATTGCAATTTAAAAGATTTTATAGAACCATCATCATTATCTTGAAATCCATTAAAAGTGATGTTGTATCCAATTAAATTTATTGAATTGTTGTTAAATTCAAATATTACATACTTTTCTTTTGAAGAGTTTAGTTGAATACAAAAGTCATCTTTAACAATGTTCTTAGGAGGATCCGCAATAATTATGTTTCCATAACATTTAATAGGTACATATTCATCCCCCAATCTAACACTCATTTTAAAATCCTCACTTAATTTGCACCACATGATAAAAGTTAACAGAACACAACTAACCACTTTGAACTTTGTAGTACATCTACAGTTTGTATTCACCCCACCTTTTCGTTTATTATGTAGGAAAGAGTAGGAGTAAAAGTGGGGAAAGATGTAGTGGGTGAATCCTATATATATACACAAGTAACTCAAATTATCTGTATTCTACAACAGAAAATGGGTGATTATCAACCTTGTGAGAAAGAAAGTCAAACAAATATGTGCCTCGTAAATAGCAAAATGTATTATCTAAATAAATCTGAATCCAAGTACATTGCTGTAGGATTAACCCTAAGTGACTTCAAACCATCTCTTCTGTTTGGAGGAAATAAATGTAAAACAATTGTGTTGAGCGAACAAGACTGGAATTCTTTGCTAAAGTATCAAGATGTTATTACAAGCTATTTTTATTCATGCAATAGTTTACTTGATCCTACAGAGGAAAGAAATTTTATTATAACATTCGAGAAGATAAAGACACACCTGTTATAAAATTCAAACACAATGATTATTGCATCTTTTTAGGAAGTCAAAGTGTTATTTGCCTCTGGCAGATAGTTCCGGTTATTGAGTATAGATTCGATATATTAAGAAAACAAATGTTTAACACATACTTCAACGTTTTAGTTTCTAATATAGAAAATCATCATAGAGATATATTAGATTGGGTATTCAGTGCTGTGTCATCTAATCAAAATCCTAACAGTGAAAATGTGAGTACGATGTTAGAATTATTACATATATATCCTGAAGAACTTAAACTAAACTTGAAAAATTCTTCATCTAAAAGAAAATCCAATGAAAATGAACAACTTGAAGCAAACCTTAGGAATTCATCATCTAAAAGAAAATAATATGAAGAAATCAGTTACAATTAATGATTCGAATAATAAAATACATCTGGTGGTATGGGATTTTGCTTACAGGAAAGCGAGAGAATGAGTGTATGAACTTTTAGATAGGGACAGGTGTCATTTTAAAAGAAGACTAGAATGTTGTGAATTAATATTAAGAAATGTATTGAACAATGACCATTGTTGTAAAATTTATAATAATCGATTTAAATAAAACAATATTACACTAGTATATCTTTAATTCATAATATAATAAAATAAAATTCACAGTACATTAAGTCATATCTGAAAACAAGGTTATACTATATTTTCCTTTGATATCCAAAGATTGTGTGACTTATCTAAACCTAATCATTTCACATAAACTTTATTTCCTTTTCTTCTTAAAACTTTCTTAATTAAATATACATCTGGATATTTAACTTTTTGCAACTCATATCCATAGAAACCACCTCTTATTTTCTCATTTTTTTGATCTTGTAATAAATATGTTGTTGGATTGGTTAGTCTAACTTCTTCAATTTGGAAGATTTCATTAGACCAATTGGGTGTATATCATTTTTTTAAAGCTTCTCTATATTTACTAATTCAAACAAAATCGCCTTTCTTAAACTTTGAAAATTGTTGATCTAGTATTTTTGGGTGTGTGATGATAATAGTATTTGTTTTTCATCTTTCTTTTTTACATCCACTGGTTTACATCCTATGGTCCGGTGTTTAGTATTATTATATTTTTTTCACAATTTCAGGAAGGATATCAATCCATCTGTAGTTTCCTTGTAAATTAAACTTTTTCCACATTAAGGTTTTAAGAGTTCTGTTTACTCTTTCTACTACACTTGTTTTAAGATTTGAATAGGTGCTATAATGATTAATTTTCCATTTTTCCATTAATCCTTTAAAATCTTTATTGTAAAACTCTTTACCCATATCCGTCTGCATATTTTTGGTACTGATTTAATTTTCGTTAGAATTTCATTCATTGCAACCGTTATCTCTTGTCCTCCGGTTTGCACCAAACAAATTTTGAAAAAACGTTGATGACTACTAAAATATATTTGTAACCATGGTTAATTTTTGCATATGCACCATCGAATGCAAATTTGTAATTCGAGGCTTAATGATATCAATAAATTTAGGGGCTCTTGATGTTGATAAACCCTTCTCTGGATAATATCCTAAATAATGTGCATTAGTTCTTCTAATTATATCAATATACTTGTCTACATCTTTTTGTCTATAATCTGCTGGATGTTTTTTAAATATTAGTTCTTACAATTCTGGTGTTCCCGTGTATGTTTCACCACCAATAACAAAATCAGCTCCCTCAAAGTCAATAGTTGCATCACCAATAGCATATTCATTTGTAAACGGGTCAAAGTAAACACCAAACGTATTATCAAATGCATCATTAACATCTTTAAGTTGATCCTCAATATAAGCTCGAGGTAGAGGGGCTTTAAATGTTTGCAAATAAGCATGATGCATAGATGTTGCTGACATCTGCTATTTGAGTTGGATTAAGTTTCATCAAAATAACTTTCGCTAAATTCAGGTATTACGATACTCGAATCATATTCAAGTGTCTCTTCATCTTTTAAGTTGGTAGATGGTGTTATATGATAATATCCCAGAGGAGTTTGCCTGTTTCGTGGAAGATTTATACTGTCTCGACCTTCTTCCTTGAATTCATTTTTAATATCTGCTTTTGGTGATATGTTAGATTTAACGAGAGTTGTTATCAATTCTTTTAGAGGTTGGGTTATTGGTTTATAGTTTTTCTCCAACTGAGATTGCGATTTAACTATGTCACTTTTCACTTTGATATTTCTGTTTCAAAACTTTTGTGAAGCTAACAGCTGTTTTTTTAATCGAGATATCATTTTGGAAGTTTCGTTATCACTGATGGTGTTTAAAGAAAAACATCCTCTTATATATTTATGAAAGTGTCAAATCCCTTACCGGAACTTAGAGCACAATCTTTATCGATTACCACAAATCCATATTTCTCTTTCCAACATGAAGGGCAAATGTCCTTAAAGTCTTGAAATCTCATATCAACATTTACATGACCATCATATATATGTCTTATATTAGTCATATCCTGTTGAAATATTACAATTAAATTTGTAGTATCGCGAATTAATTGTTTGGGTATTGAAGAATATGTTTGACATAAATAAAAACAATCTGTATTTTTATGACGACCAAAACAGAAATAGCTTTTTATTATACTTCGATCACAAGATGCTACATCATCGAATATTATTATTGAATTGTAACGAATTTGTTCTGGAGGTATGACTTCTTCTCCATCTTTATACTGAAAATATCCTATATCTTTTAGAGGTTGTACTAAAATCCGTAAGTAATCATACCTTGGTTGGTATAATGATTTTGAGTATAAGTAAATATTTTCAAAACGTAATCCGTTGGGGTGTTCTAATATACTCGACATCACATTAGTTTTCCCACAACCGGACGCACCCACAATTACACCACGTTTCGATTGTCCACTAAATAATACCCCGTGTTTTTGAAAAACAGGTTTGGAACTAATTTGGTCATAGTTTATAACAGGTAAAGATACTTTTTGCTTTTCAAACTTCATTTAGAACTAGTTGTAAGAAACTAACAAAATATTTAAGGGTAATTTTGTATATATACACATATCTACATGAATTCTAACTCAGTCATTCAACATAAGTGAAAGTACATAATGATCAAACGGAAAAATAATTCGTTTAGTATTCGTAGAAAATCTGCTAAGAAAGGTTGCGGTTTTCTTAACACATTAATCAATAAGCTTCCTTTAGAATTGCATATCACTGGATATAACTATTGTGGTCCTGGAACAAAGTTACAAAGGAGATTAGATCGGGGGGATCAAGGTATTAATCCTTTGGATGAGGCTTGCAAAAAACATGATATAGCATACTCACAATTTAAGGATATAAACACGAGAAATATTGCAGATAGGGAGCTAGCTACAGTAACTTCTAATCGCGTAAAAGCATCTGATGCAAAATCGGGGGAAAAAATTGCAGCATTTGGTGTGTCAAATATAATGAATATGAAAAGTAAATTATGAATGGGGTTGAGAAAACGTAAAAATTCGAAAAAGAAAGGAGGTAATTTGAAATTTAAAAGAAAAAGTCGTGCGAGAGAGGGGACGAGAGTTATTCCGATACCAAAGAGAGGTGGTATTCTGAAACATAAAAGAAAAATGCGTCGACCAAAGAAATGTGGTTTTCTCCCCCTCCTGTTACCCCTTTTGAATGCACTAGGAGATATTGGTGGAGGTGCTGCTGGTATTGCAAAGGCTGTTAATGATGCAAAAGCAAATCGTCAACAACTGGATGAACAGAGGAGACACAATTTGACAATGGAACAAGAATCTAAAGGAAAAGGTCTTTATTTGGGTCCGTACAAAAAAGGATTTGGATTATACGTAAGCCCATATAAAAAAAACTACCAATAAAGCTACCTCGCAAACCCCTAACCAACATTCATTTAAATAAATATGTGCAGATACTAAAAATTCCGTTTTTCCGAGGAGTATTTATAAGAGATAAACTTCCGAAACGAATTAAACGATATGAATGTAGAATAGTGAATCAAGAGATAAACCTTGGAGTTGGGACACATTGGACGTTATGTGAAGAAAGACGATAAAATAACTTATTTTGACAGTTATGGAAGTTTACAAACTCCAAAAGAACTCATTAAATATTTTTTTAGTGATGGTGGCTTTAACAAAATCAAATATAATTATGATGTGGCGAAACAAAATTCTTATCATTGTGGACACTTATGTCTTGCTTTTTTATATAATCAATACATGTAATAGTTTTCATTAGTTTTTAATAAATCGTTAAAGTAACACTATGTCTATTACTTTAGCTCTTAGTGGACAATCGTCTCATCTAAGTTATAATTTTAATCCACCTTTGTATTTAGATGATGATGTGGAATATGAAATTGGACTTACGAATTTCGAAACGTATAACAATATTCCAAATATAGATGAAACTAATAATACGTTTAAATGGGGTAAAAATTACGAGTACACTGTTACGCTTCCAACCGGTGCCTACAATATTGATGATATTACAAATTATATGACGACTGCAATAACCCAAGAAGATGAGGATGCTATCATAAGAATTACTCTGACGTTAATATTTCAGAAGTAATTATTCATACAAACATAAACATTACTTTTGACGTAGACAATTCCATAGGCCCTCTACTAGGTTTTAGAAAAAGAATCTTAAAGGCTGGTGACAACTACATATTTGATGATATTGTTAGAATTTCAAAAGTCAACACCCTTTACATAGATTGCAACTTCGCTGTTGGTTCATTTTTTAATGGAGAACCTGTTTACATCATACATCAATTTTTTCCAACATTACCTGTAGGATATAAAATAGTGGAATCACCTTTAAATATAATTTACTTTCCAGTGAGCGTTAAGACTATCAACAACGTCACGATAAAAGTGGTTGATCAAGACCTTGTGAATTTTCGAAAAGAAACTATAACCGTGAGATTACATTTAAGAAAAATTAAATCCTGAAAATGGTCTTAAAATTTAATTCACATCATACTCAATACACACCCTACTATATAAAAAAGTGTGAAAAGAAGAAAACTATTAGTACCTCTCGTGAGTTTGAACCATTAACACGTGTGAATCGTCAGTTTTTGGAATCTCTTGGATTACAAGTATTAGTGTAATGGATCTATTAAATGTAACTGGTCAACCCATTAGCGATGTTACAGTAGAAGATTATCAATTTCACACATATCAACCATACATACCTGGAAATTTGAATTATATTGATGATGTAATGACCTTACTTATTAGTTCTATTTTAACTCAGTCCGTAGCATGGAATCATAACACATAGATAGTTATTTTAATATTGTTTATTATAAACCAATCTTAACAATGTTACCCTTTTGGGGGTTAAAAGCTAAGTCTGCACTCTTACAATTAAAAATACCAAACCTTAAATAAAATATGGTTATTCTTAACAATTAATGTCTATGCAATAATAAATATACAAACCATAACAAAGTTCTTAAATCAATGCACTTGAAGTAGGACACCTAATAAAACTAACTAATCTACAGGGTGTTTATGTTTTAACCATTACACCTCCCATGGGCAAGAAGAGAAACAAAAATTTTATTAGAAAAAAATTTTTTTTTCCTTTATTAATGATTATGAATGATACAATTTTATTCTATTTTTTGTGAACTTCTACTAATTTATTATTTATCTTAATTACTACATTTGGTGGCCTATTTTCTACGATGCTATAAGGACCTTTATAAAGAGGATCAATTTTATTTCCTATTTCATTTTTTAGCATAACTTTGTCACCTGGACTAAAGCTAGTAATTTTAGTTTTCTTATCGAACATTTCTTTTCTTCTAACCTTAGATGCAATCAAATTGTTTTTTGCACCGAGACAAGCCTGTTGAAGTCTATATTTTAATTCAGCAGGATATTCATCAAAATTATAAAGTGGGTCACTTTTATTATTAGCTAGGTTAGACGGTAGTTTTGCAATTTTTCCGAATATTAGTTCATGCGGTGTATACTCGGTGTGGACTGTGGTATTATAAGCAAAACACCAATATGGAACCCATGAACTCCATGTGTTTGGATTTTTTTTGCCGCTTGAATTCGCAAGTAAACTCCTAAATTCTTGTGACTATTTTCAAGTGAACCTAAAGTTTCGTGATGGTACGCTGTCGAGTGTAGCTTTTTTTACTTGTAAAATTTTGCAAGTTTCATTGAGCGTAGAAGCTAAAAATTCAGATCCACGATCTGTAACAATCTCATCCGGAATTGAGTAACGTAGGATAAAATTTTCGACAAAAGCCTTAGCTACTGTGACACTTTCTTTGTTTTTTAATGGATAACCTTCTACAAATTTACTTAATTCACACTGTAATGTCGAAATATAGCGATTTCCCTCACAGTCTTCTTCTATAGGCCCAACAAGATCTAAAAATATCTTCTGAAACCCAGAAGAAGCCGTGCTAGTGATTGTCATAGGTTCTCTATTTGGGATAGAATATTTATATCGTTGACAATCATCACATTTTTTGACATACTCTACTACGTCTTTCTGTAAACCTGTCCAGAAATATTTTTTCTTAATATTATTATACATATGCTTCACCCCAGCATGTCCTCCTGTAGGCAATATATGGTAATCATTTAAAATTATATGTCTAGCCTCTAAATTGCTTATTTCATTAACATCTTTTATTATTGATATTTTCATACTTGAATTTTTTATTTGGGAAAGGAACTTTACGATTTCTTTACGTAATAATGCGCTATTTTCATTTTTAACTATAATTATTTCTGGAATTTCATATTTTCCATATAATATATTCAGGTCTCTCAACGTTTTACCTAAATCTAACGTCGATCGAGGATCCTGCAATAAATAAATGATTCGCGAATCTTTAACACATATTAAATTTCCCAGTTTAGAATCGTAAATATTGCTATTGGTCACCTTATTAAACTCTGAAATTTCAAGTGGACGTAACTCAAAGGAGTTCTTAGGGCGTTTTAACAATTCCACGACTCCAGGGTGATCAAGCCTTTCGTCGAAATTGGTTTTAAAAGCCCGCTCTGAAATATTTTCAGATTTTTTAGATTGTGCCCGTGTTATAGCATAAATAGTATCACATACACCATTGTTTAAATTTTTTAATTCATCGGATGATATATCAATTCTTGAGAGGGAATCTGCAACTACGTTATGTTTTCCTTTGATATACTTTACAACAAAGTCGTATTCTTCCAAAATTAACCTAAATTTTGTTAATCGGCTTGAAGGATTTGTCATTCCAAATAAATAAATTAATGGCCTATGGTCCGTTAGAATAACAAATTTCCTAGAAAGTAAATAAGGACGGAAGTGCTTTACTGCCCAAGTTATGGCCAATAATTCTTTCAAAATAACATTATAATTTTTCTCTGCCTTATTGAGTGACCTACTAGCATATGCAATCGGTTTATCATCTCCATTTGAGAGTACTGCTCCAATTGAATACCCTGAGGCATCCGTTTTTAAGATAAATGTATTTTCTTGAGAGAAATTTGGATATTGTAATATAGGAGGGTTTATTAGCGCCTGTTTTAATATTTCAAAGGACTGCTGACATTCGTCTGTCCATAAGAACTTTTGGCCCTTTTTTTGTTAACTTGTTTAGAGGTGTAGCATTGTGTGAAAAATTCTTAACAAATTTCCTGTAATAGTTTGCAAATGCTACGAATCTTTTAGTTTCAGTTGAATCTTTTGGGACTAGATAGTTTTGAAGAGTCTCAATTTTTGAAGGGTCAGGAGAAACACCTTCGGCAGAAATGATATGTCCTAAATATAAAATATCTTTCTTTAAAAATTCACACTTATTCGGATTAAGTTTTAAATTTACATCTCTTAACCTTTGAAGAACTTTTGTTAAATTTCTGTTGTGGTTTATTAAATTATTTCCGAAAACAATAAGATCATCTAAGTATACAAAACAAGATTCGTATGTCAATCCTGACATTGCGACTGACATAGCTCTACTAAAAGCGTGAGGGCTGGACTTCAACCCTTGCGGTGATCTACATAAACGATACTGACCACGATCTGTGGTAAAAGTTGTACATGGTCGACTAGATGGCTCTATTTCAATTTGATAATAACCTTGTGATAAATCAAGGTGAGAAAAATACATTGCACCCGACAAAGAATCTAAGATCTCGGTAATATTTGGCAACGGAAATTTATCATCTTCAACTTGCTTATTTAAAAGCCGGTAGTCGATAACCAGTCTCCATTTTTTGTTGCCGTTAGCATCACTTTTCTTTGGTACAATGAGTATCGGTGAAGACCACGGTGATTTTGTTTCTTCGATAATACCCGCGTGTAACATATCGTCTATTTGTCTTTTCACCTCTTCTTTTTGTGCGTGAGGTATTCTATACGGTTTTACGTATACCGGTTTTGAGAATCTTTTTAAATGTATACGTTCCCTACAAATATTAGTTACTGTTAAAGCATCATTTTCAAGATGAAACACGTCTGAGTATTTTGCACATATTTTTTGTAATGAATACTTTTCTTCTTTATTTAAATCATGTGTTTTAATTAAATCTAATAATTTGTCTACTCTATTTAACGAATTATTGTAATTGCTATTAAAGTTGCATAACTGATAGTCTTGCAGTTTTTCAATTTTAGGTTTGAAGTTTTTAATAACAATATTTTCGTTCCTAACGTTTAATATCTTAACAGGTATCATATTAAATTTATCAGATTTGGCCAAACTAGCGGCTACAAAAACACCTTCGCATATTTCCTCTGGTAAAACAACACAATCATCTACGATTTCTATTTGAAAATAAATTATTATTTCGCATCTTGCGGGAATAGATTTACAATATGTGTTTACACTTTGCATTGGAATTGAAATTTTATCATTTTTAAACTGCAATGAAAGTAATAACTTTTCATAATTTATATTTGCTGAGTAATTATAAAGGAAATCTGAACCTATTATACCATGCCATTCATGGTCAAGGGCGTTTATTATAACAAATTCATGACATAGTTTTAATGCATTTACATACATTGTTATGTTAACTGAGCCTTTTGAGATTATTGACCCAGATATTCCGTTCAATTTTGTTTTAGTTGCCGTACTTATTATTTCATCACTAGATAAATATTTGTCAAAAATGACACTGACAGATGCCCCTGTGTCAACTAAAAATTTTAATTTTGAATTTCTATATGTAAATTCTACAAAATTCAGTCCATTTAAATTATGTATATTATTATTATTTATTTGTCTATTGTGAGACTCGAAAAAACTTGTCAGCTGATGTACGCGGAGAGTCAATATCTGTGCTACTTTGAGGGTTATTATCTAAATTGGATAAGTGATACAATCTTGAATTATTGTTATTCCTAAAATGGTTCTTTCGACCCCGATTATTAAATGTTCCTCTATTATTATTAGAATTCCCATGATTTGAACTGCTCCTATTGTAGCTATTACTATTATTTTTTTTTTTTTTTTTTTTTTTTTTTTTTTTTTTTTTTTTTCGGAATATCCAATGCCGGTCAGTCCTCCCGTGGCCTCCGACGCCTCACGGGAGTCGCGCCGGCGCATCAACTACAGCCACTCCCCACATCCCGCAGGGTTAGTGACTGTAGATACCAGAATCGTGTGCCCTAAGCAGACGGAGAGAACCCAGAATGACCGCCTTCTGCATTTGACCTGCCAGCCACTCGGCTGGTTTTTGGCAGGCCGGTATGATCTTCAGTTCCGAGAGCAGCGTAGGCTTTATCCCTCCGAGTACACCGATAATAAGGACGACCATTTTGACCGAGTAGCCTGGGTACAGCACTTGGAGCTCGTACCGGAGATCGCGATATTTGGTCCGTTTCTCCTCCTCCTTCAAGGTGATGTTTTTCTCCGCAGGTGCCGAGAACTCGATAACATACATCACCTTGAGTTGATGGTCGAGGAGGACTATGTCAGGCTTGTTGGCTTGGATTAGCCTGACAGTCGGGAACGAGTAGTTCCAGTAAATCCGGCATTTCTCGTTCTCGACAACGGACTCAATATCTCCGGGGACGTAAGGCAGCACTGGTGTCTGGTCTACCCCGTACGAGTGCCTTAGATGGTAGTATAGCACTCGTAAAGCCGCGTTATGTTGGTGGATGTAGGCCGAAATCGCATATATGGGGCATGCAGAAAGTAAGTGCATGAGCGATTCCGGCGCCTGATGGCAGGTCCTGCAGTTGATATCAGGGACCTCTACACGCCACACGCGGCTACGGTAGACCAAGGTGTTGATAACACCATCTTGGCAGGCCATAATGAATCCCTCGGTCTCCGACTTAAGCCCTGCTGACCTTAAAAAGGCGAAGGTCAGCCTGGTCGATAAACCCAGTGTTTCTATGTTCTTATAGAAGACACCATGCTGGGGTTTATCGACGTGCTGCCGAAACAGATTTTCCTGTTCGGCAGCTCTTATTCGGGCTTTCAGACGATTTGGCTGAAGTTCGGTGACTGACTCAACATCAGCACCTCGCCGGCCTCCTCGCCTGATGTCAAATGCGAGACCGAGTTCATCTGCGGCTCTTTTTGCTGCCTTGAACAATCCTGCTCCCACTCCTACAGTTTCGTGATGTTTTACGAACCGCAAGAGGGGATCTGAGCTCCTGAGTATGTTACATGCCATACTCAGTACTACTCTGCCATGCGTACACTCCAGGCTCAAGAGTCCTCGGCCCCCCCGTTGACGTGGGAGGTACACACGAGGAACGGACGATCTAGGATGAATACTTCTGTGAATATTCATCATCTTGCGGGTATCTCTGTCTAATTGGCGCAGCTCATCTACCCTCCACTTTACTACTCCGAAGGAGTAGAGCAGAATCGGAACGGCAAGCATATTAGTTGCAGACACCTTGTTCTTCCCCGAAAGTTCGGAAGACCAAATCTTTCGGAGGCGGTGTCTGTACTTGCCGCGGAGAGAATCCTTTATTTGTGTCACATCTTGGATGTGCCTTTGTTGCACACCCAGGTATGTATAGGTTTCTCCGGCATCCAGATGTCTTAGGATGCTTCCGTCTGCGAGCTGCACATCATCAGAGAATTCCCCGCATCGTCCTCTCTTGAGGTGGACGACTGCACATTTGTCCAACCCGAACTCCATACCAATTGCCCGCGTATATTCTTCGACCACCCTAAGAGCGTTTTGTAGTTCACGCTCTCCGGAGGCATAAAGTTTAAGGTCATCCATATAAAATAGATGGGTGACCTTATGCCTCCGGTCGCTGGGTGGCCCACATTGATATCCGCGGGTTTGGCGGAGCCCAACAGACAACGGCAGCAGTGAGATGCAGAAGAGGAGAGGGCTCAGGGAGTCACCCTGGAAAACTCCTCTCCTAAATGCCACCTGCTCTGTCGTGACCCGCTGCGCACCTGATGTTATGGTGAAGCGGGTCTTCCAGAGCGGCAGCAGCTGTTCTATGCATCTCACTAGTGGTGCTGGTACCGCAAGACATTCGAGCAAGTACAACAATAGCTCGTGCGATGTTGTATCAAATGCCTTGCGGTAATCAATCCAGGCCATCGATAGATTCCGCTTGTATTGCACAGAATCCTGTGTAATACAGCGGTCTATCAGCAGGCTGTCCTTGCAACCTGCCATGCCCTTCTTGGCACCACGCTGTTCGTGTATCTGCTGGAAGACCGGATCAACAGACCTCAGTGTCCTAGCATACAAGATACGTGTAAATATCTTGTAGCAAGAATTGAGGCAAGTGATCGGTCTATAATTCCTCGGGTCGGAAAGATCCTCCTTTTTGGGGATAAGCACAGTACGTCCCTCGACGAACCAGTCCGGAATCTGCTGCCCCTCGTTCAACCATGAGTTGAAAACTCGCGCCAGACGGCGGTGAGTGGAAGGAAATTTCTTCCACCACCAGTTGTTAATGCCGTCTGGGCCCGGGGCAGCGAAGTTCTTCGTACCAACAAGTGCTTGTTGGACTTCCTCCGTACTGATTGCCGGGCACACTTCTTCTGGCTCTTGAAGATGTCTGTGGCACAGAGCCTCGAAGTGTGCAATTGACGGAGTGTCGCTATTGAATGGACGCGTTGTTTCGTAGATTCCCTTCCAGAAGGTTTCGACACCTTCTACAGTCGGCGGATTGTCGACAACACGCTGTGGCTCTTGAAAGAGGCGGGAAGGATTCGTACGGAACAAATTGTTTTGTTCCATACTCCTCACTCGCCTCTTTAATGTTTTCTTTATCGCCATGAGCGCTCGGATCCTATCTAGACAGTGCTGCTTGGTGGTAAGCATCACTGTCAGATTTAGAGTATGGTGTTGACGTCTTAATCCGGCTGCTATGCGCCGAATTCTGGGAGTAAAAACTCTACCAGACGTCTTATATTCCACCACACTCTGGATCCGAGAAGCGTGTTGTCTGGCCGACTGTATCTTGCCTTCGATTTTTGTACACGCCGCTTGGCTTTCTCGACCCCGTGATTGGTTGACCTCTCACGGGGGACGAGTTGCTTCGCGGCGTTGTACACGGCACAGTTGATTTGCCAGATGTCTACATCTTCCGGAATTTCCTCATCGATAACCGCGTCCATTCTAGCCAGGTCTTGTGGCTTTAGGTTAGCCCTGGTGTTAAGGCTAACCCTCGTCCTTAAGTCTACACCGGTGAACTCTAAAGGATGTTCCCCATCAGCTGGTAATTGCCGCGGTGGTACTGCGGCTGGCCGTTCTTCCAGTTGACGGGGTGCCCTTACGTAACCTGTCCTGAGCAGAAAGGATACTTGATCTCTCAGATGTTGTTGAGAGAAGGCGCGATGCTCTAGGTGCATTTCGCACCAAAGTGCATGCATTCGCGCCATGTATCCCCTTCGCTCAGGTAAGATCGCTACTCTCGCGGCAGGTCAGCAAGTCATCCCGAAGTTCCCTCGTCCACTTAAAGCGTCCATGTTCATTGCCTTGGTTGTCAACGTTGAGACCATCCGGTAAGGCCCCTCCCACCTGTCTCTGACCCCCATCCGGTTGGGGTCGATTGTGAGGGGCCCTTCTTAGATTATAAGGAACCCAAGCAGTAAAGGTAGCAGGGTGGTTAGCCCTGGTACCCCGGCCGGCATTAGTCAGGCAGAGTTGCCTCTGCCTGTCCAGGGTGCACCAACGTGGAGGTTGCCGGTCCTTTGCACCCCCCTGTTATTATTATTATTATTATTAGGTCTATTAGAATTATAATTATTTTTGTGAAAATTTCCTCTGAAAAATCTATTATTATTATTAGAACCTCGCCTAGAATAATTATTACTACCCCATGTGTAAAATATTTGATTTTCCTGTTTCGGTAAATCTTCATCTTTTGCCCCTTGTATAGCATCACTTAATTTAGAATAGTTACGTGCCTTTATAACAGTTTTTAAGTCGCTACATCGCAAGTCATTCGCGAAAGCGCCTATTGCAATCTTTTCATTTACACCATTCAAAATTTGAACAGCATTACCCTCGCTTTGTGTTATAGTAAGGTTTACAAATAGATTTTCAATGAAACTGCCAAATTCATCAATACTTCTGTTATCTTGCTTTGCATTACTTAATTGTGAAAATAGAGCTGGTGATGACTTTTTTGTTATGAAATGCTTTTTTAAATCGTTAACTAGTGCTGCATTAGAAGCATATGTTTTACTTAATCTAACTTTAGCATTTTGGGACAAACGGGTTTTTAATATATATGTTGTCAATAATCGTTTTCCTGCATCATTCAACATATCATCATACAATTCGATGGCATCGATAAGCTGCTTGGTAACGTTTTCGTTACCATTCATCACAGGCAACAAAGTTGCTGCCGTTTTTAATTCAAATTTTTCCGTCATTTCGTTGTTGTCTGAGCAATCTGAATCTGAAGAATTTGAATTTGATGTATATTTTAAAATTTGATTCGTTTCAGGTTGCTCTGCACAAATCAATGACTTTCTGTCATCCAAAATTTTATAAATTACCTCTAAATATTTATTTATAGCATCTGTATGGCCCCTAATTTCATCTTTTACTTTTATATCTGACTTAGATTTATTAAATATGTCCTTTAAATTACTAAATTCACTTCTTAATCTATCTAATTTTTTAAACTTACGGTTAATAGCTATAATATTTTTGCGTCTTGCGGTATTATCCTTATTTATATTTCTATGAAATACCCTTAATTCTTCCAGTAAATATTTGAATTCTTTCCCATCTGACATTTAAAATATAACTTCTGTTTTCTAGGATGTCGAAAACTGAAATAACTGAAAAAAAAATAAATAAATTGACATCTTCTTCTTAGGCAATCTCCTGGCTTCTGGTAATTTCTGCTCTAATCTTCTTTTCTAATTTTCTTTTACATTTCCCATAACAATATGCCATAATTATTATCAAAGCCAATATGATAACACAAATTTCTATAGAAACCTTAACTAAAAATCCATTGCTCATTCCATTATTTGTACTACCATCACTATTTCCAGCCTGTGCTATAATTAATTCTTCTTTTGTTTGTGTACTTCCCATTTTTTTTTCCCAAAATTATTCCATTATATATCCATTATATCCATATCCATTATATTTATCCATTATTTGTATATGTTCCATTATACTGAGACTGGTAGGATCGCCATGTAATGACCTTACTTATTAGTTCTATTTTAACTCAGTCCGTAGCATGGAATCATAACACATAGATAGTTATTTTAATATTGTTTATTATAAACCAATCTTAACAATGTTACCCTTTTGGGGGTTAAAAGCTAAGTCTGCTCTCTTACAATTAAAAATACCAAACCTTAAATAAAATATGCTTATTCTTAACAATTAATGTCTATGCAATAATAAATATACAAACCATAACAAAGTTCTTAAATCAATGCACTTGAAGTAGGACACCTAATAAAACTAACTAATCTACAGGGTGTTTATATTTTAACCATTACAATGAAATCAGAATTTCTATTCAAGATTTAGATGCATATACAGCACCTTGCAACAGTCACTTATACATTGAAGAAAAACTAACAAAATCAGATGGGAGTAAAGCCACAAAATTGGAATTTGTCAATAATGGAATAGCGTTTATTTTTCGAGAGATTAGATATGAGTTGAATGGTATCGTGGTAGATTCAGTTAGAAATGTTGGATTAGTCTCAATTATTAAAAATTATCTGTCATACAAAGAAAGTGAAAGTGTTTTATTTGAAAATGCTGGCTGGTTTCCGAAAAAGATTACACCTACAACTTCTCCGAATAAAAAAATATTACTTGATTCTAACGGAAATTTTAATATTTGCATACCAATGAAACTTTTACTAGGATTTTTTGAGATTTTTGTAAACTAATTATTAACATGAAACAAGAACTTATTGATACGTGGTAGTAATAATAACTATGCCATAACTAGTGAGGATGAAAGTGAAGAACCGAAAATATAGATACAAAAATTATTCTGGAGGGTCCTCATGTTACCGTTATCATTCAGGAACAACTTAAATTAAATAAAATTGTTAATAGGAACATCGAGCTACCCATCAAATTTAGAAGTTGGGAATTAATTGAATATCCCTCTTTATCAACAACTACCAGACATACATGGCCTGTTAAAACAACCACTAAAGTTGAAACACCCAGACATGTTATTGTCGCATTCCAAAAAGCACGAAGAGGAAAAATTACTAAAGACATGTCTAAATTTGATGATTGTAGTTTGAAAAATATACAAATTTACCTTAATTCGGAAAGGTATCCATATAACGATTTATACCTAGATTTTGAAAATAACAAATTTGCAACTTTGTATGAAATATTTGCAAATTTCCAGGAATCATACTATTCACACAAAAATAATCAACCAATTTTTAGTCCCACGGAATTTAAAACACATGCGCCTATCACACATATCGATTGCTCAAGACAAAAAGAGATACTTTAAACCGGATCCATAGTAATGAGAATTGAGTTTGAACTCACATCAACAGAGACTACAGCATACTGTCTTATATTACATGAAAAACATTTCACTTACAACCCTTTAACTAAAATTGTACGACAGCTCTAAAATACATATGACAGAAAACTTTCTTTACTGCTTATTATGAAGTAGTCAGAAAATCATTTAGTTATGTCTTATACCTTTAAACAACAACTAATTGTTTACCAACGAAATCTTAAAAAACTTAAGCGAGATATTAAATTCTATTGTTTAAAAAAGCAAATACTAGTTCAGTTTTCTCGATTAAAACTATGAAACTGGTAATGGATATACAAGGCTTCGAGATTGAAAACAATAAATTAATTGTTAAAGAGCTAGCTACATATGCTGGAACTCAACTATGTCACTACATCTTCAAACCACCGTTTGCCATGAAATTGCTACCACCATATTTACATAAACAAGCTCTTTGGATTATGAATAATCATCATTGCATTAATTGGAACTTTGGATTTACACCTTTATATCAGTTTTCTGATGTAATTAAGAACTTAACTAGTAAAGTTGAATGTGTTTACGTGAAGGGGAAAGAAAAGGCCGATTACATCCGAAAGTATTCTATGAACCCAGTTTATGAATTAGCTGACAGTCCAAAATTACAAGTTGGAAGGACACGCTGTTTCTATCATACTAAAGAATCCTGTATATGTGCACTTACTAATGTTTTTTATTTGTATGATAATTTTTTAATGGATGAACAATAAAAATACTTCTATTAATTAATATTCTTTTATTTTACTTCAAGTAAATATACATTTATGAATCAGAAATTATTCCATCTCTAAAATCATGTGGTATAAAATACATTAAATGAGACAAATGGTTTGCCATTTTTAATTTAGTTAAACCTTGCACGAGATTTCTTATATTCTTATCAATCAAAAATTTTGAACACATCTCATATGCCTCCAGATATGACTGGTATAATTTTCCACAATCTTCCTCACTGAAAAAATGTAAACCATAATTTATCTCATGTAATGCACCATTTTTCATATCTAAAATATTCTGACAAAATAATAATTTCATGTTCTAAGTCGGGGAACACTTGCATATTACACTAGGATAAGTTCTTTCAATTCCTGAGATACTGATGCCAGTGTCTTCTCTTCTCTTAAATACTCTTCGATGAGTTTTACACCAGTTATCTCTGACAATCCTAGATCCGCCAAACTTTGTCCAACACAAAATATGCAAATATCTTGATTCAGAAAGGTATTACAAATATCTAGTCCGCTAAAGTAGTTTTCGAATGTAACGTGATAATATTCAAAATAATGATCCTTATATTCCTGTTAATTGGTAAATGTTGTTGGATCTTGAAAGTATTCAGTTTGTAAATCCAAAAATTTCTGTAGCAACTGCAATCTCACTACACCAATTGCATCATGGAAAAAGCTTGATGTATCACAGGTCTGACACAACATTATTACGAGTCACGTCTGCTATTACTGTTATAAACATAGTTTGTGTGGGTGTGGTCACTGGACCAGTGAAAATGGGCGTGGCTTGTGGACCAATGGGAAAAGTAGGTCAGTCTGTAGACCAATCAGAAAAGTGGTGGGGGGGCTCTATTTTACACCGGCAACTTTCCTCTACTAACCAGAGTTTTGAGATATCAGGGTGGTTAGCCCTGATATCCCTCGACCTATATTAGTCATTCAGAGATTCCCTTGTTTATACGACAAGTTTGTTTCTGCCTGTCCAGTTGTTTCCACGACAGACTATATCATGCAATAAATATTTTACATTTTTGCGAATAAATCGGGAACAATTGCATCAAAGTATAAAGTGTGCTACATCACTGAAATCAGAATGAAATATGCGTATAGCATAAAAAATATACAGGGTGTTCCATTTAAAAAATACCGCTTGTGTATGTATCTTTTTTTTGACAGTCTTGTTTTTCAGATGACAAAAAAAGAAAACTTAGGAAGGGACCCTGTAATTTGGTTTTTGGTACATATTAATAACTTTAAAAATAAAAAAGATATCAGAGCGAAATAATGTCAAGATAAAATGACCACACTGTACATAAATCATTTCTGAAATTTAATAACAAGAGACCAAAAGGTTAATATTAATAATAAGAGCTTGTTATTTGTTGTTTTATATGCAGGTTTTTTTTTTAAATTCCTATTCAAAATATAGTACATTCTATTTCATTCATGAAAAATTAATGTTAATTTGAGACTTGTAATTAACAAGCACAATTAAAATTAGTTATTAAAAACCTAGAGCATATAATATTAAAATATAAAAGATGAAGGTTGGCAATTTTGTTTTGACAAGGTGATATTAAAATGGAAGCAACAACTTACAACACTTATAAAGAAAACACGTTAATTAACAGAACGATACAATTAATTAAAATCATGATAAATTTTCAAAATGACCACCCCCAGCGTCAATACATTTTTGAGAACGCTATAAAAAGTTTTCACTGATCTACCAGTCATTTTCTGTTTATTTCTAATGTTTATCATATGCATTAATATTTTTTTCTATTAAATGTTCCCGTGTCTCGAATTTGTCGTTGTATATCTCTGACTTTTGTTGGCCCTATAAAAATAGTCCAGAGGTGTAAGATCAGTAAATCTCGGTAGCTAGTTAACCGGAACTATTCGACCGATCAGTATGTAGGGATAATGCTGAATCAGGTGATCTCTGACCCGTGCAGAAAATGGGGTCCATCACCAGCATGCTCCTAGAATTGATGCCTTATAATAAATTTAGCAAAAAAACCTAAAAAAATTTAAATAAACATCTACCTCCACACGATCCTATTATGTGGTTAAGATAATATTCTTTTTGTGTGGTTTATGCAAGGGAAATGAAAGAGCTGCAAAAAGAGTGAGACTTTTTCCAAATCGCTGTATATCAAATCATACAACAATTTCAAAGGTATTACAATTTAGTAATGAACATACAAAAATGATGTAAATAATATGAATAACACATTTAAATAAAATGTAATTAATCATGAAATTCTAAGCGAGTCTACCCTTGCAGAAACCATTAATTTTTCAAGAAATGTGTATTTTTTGTCCAAAAAAAAATTAAATTGATTTATTAATATAGGGTACTTGAGTAAAATTAATAAAATAGTGACGTTAGTAGCTAGTTTATATAATTTAAAATTTGGTCAATCAATATTTTTGAAAATTTGTTGGAGAATTAGCTTAAACATGCCATCAAATATTATGACATTATTTAATACACTGATCCATTGACTTTTTAATCATTTACTAATATTTACCTAAAAATAATACACAGGGTGACGCAATCGGCACTGAGAGCAACATTATAAAAATTGAGTCCGGTCCTGAAAATTTTCCAACGTGAATTATGATATTAAATTAATTGAACTAAAAGAGTATAATATTTACACCAAATTTATTAAAATATTTAAGGCCGTTCCAGAAATATGGCCGACTAGTTTTAGTCAAAAACCATATAACGCACTATATCTCAAAAATGGTTAACATTCAAGGGTAAGTTTGGGGGTGTTTTGAATGCAGCTAAGTGTGCTCTATCTCCCATTACTCCATCACTTTAAATCTGGGACACCCTGTATACATGATATGTTGGATTTCCGGGTGTACTCTCGCGTAGCTGATAGGGAGTGTGACTGCTTTAACGACGTTTCGGCAAACGCAAGAGGCACATCTGCTATCTGCTGCTTTTTGTTGTTAACTACTTACTGTGACATTTCGTTACTCGATCTGACATTCCAGTTCGATTAAAGAGACGCCGCAGTAAGCAGTAAATATCTCAGTTTCCCAAATTAGGTGCTCTAAGTTACATAAATGAGAACACGTCTATATTTTCAGTTAAAAGGTGGTGGAAATAAAACTCCAGATCCAGACTGGACTAGAGGAAAAGGGGGCAGAAGTACAGCAAATAGTAGACAAAATAGTCCACCACGAGATACAGGAATTCAGGCACCACGATCTCGGAGAGCTTCTAGAGTGACTCGACAGCATAGTTATGATGACGAAATAAAAAATGCTTTAACTCCTACTAATACAGATACCAGCCTTGGATTACCAGCACCAATGCCTAGGAGGGCATCTGCCTATGATGTTTTTTCAGTACCTAGCCTTAGCACAGTTACAACGCCTACCGCTCTTGGGCGGAAACTCTCATTTAGGGCACCTCCACCAGAACTTACCAGTCCTTCTAGTCCAGAAGCTGGATCAAATACTCTTGGAACTTCTGAAGAAGATAGAAGAACTAGAAGAAGAGGGTCACAACTGTAAGTTAAAATTACAGTATTATGTTATATTAATATAGCTATAAACTCTATTAGTAAGCAGTGCTGATAAAAAACATGTTAAAAAAACAAAACATCATGTTTCTTTGTTTAAAACTGCTTTCCTGTTTTAAACCTGTTTAAAATACCTTGCCAACAACATATTTTAAACAATTTTAAACAGTTTTAAGCTGTTTAAAACCGGTGAGTGAAGATATGTTAAAGAGGTGCAACATATGCATATAAAGACGTTCCTTATTGCTCACTTACTCATCTTAATTCACCGCACCCCACTATCCACATACTTGTTGAGCATATAATGCTGCCATCATTGTCGTTTAGCAGAATCATCTCGTTATTTTAATAATTTTGGTGTTCTGTCTGTTTTTTTACTAGTGGAAGACTTTTTTGCTTCCGTAACTATGATCAAAATGTCGACTTTGATGTTGACATGCCAAATCTACGTTACCTTCGGCCATTATGTTTTAGGTACAGTCTAGTGGGAAGTTTATGTGTACCTACGTAAAATAGCGGCAATTTTTATATTCAGGATTATTACATAGTTGATTTTAATTATTAATAAAGCAATAAATGTATTTTATGGTTGTATAAAAATATAACTTGAATAAATGGTTAATTCTGAGCCTGATTGATTTTTAGAGAGTTTTGCAAAGACAGTAAGCATAACAATTAATAATTTATTTAAATTAGAATTGTATTACATACATATTATCTTGTGCATTATCAATCATATGAATATTATCTTTATCTTGTCAGATTATCGAACATTTTAAGTTTATACCATATAATTCATTAAATTTTGCAGATTTTAATGGTAGGTAAATAAATACATAGTGGACAACCGATATATTTTTAATACATAGATTTGTATATTTAATCTGTTTAATTAAAAAAATATAAATAAATAGTTTTGATAAAATGTAAACATCAAATAAGTAAAGGACTGATTTGCGTTGCGACTAAATTAAAATTTCTCTAGATTACAAAATTAAAAGTGAGAACAGTTTTCGGCGGAATAGAAAACAATGTGTATTAACCATCTCCTAAGATACATATAGTCCCCAAAAATTATACTTTTAGAAATTGTTTAAGTAAAAGGAAATTAACAAATTCTCGTAAATACTTTAATAAACAATAGCACTTTAAGTGGACTTCAAAACTAGTTCAACTAGAGGATTCAAATTTACTCCCGCCTGATACGGCCACTAAAATAAGCATCTCTATGAACGTTGGAAATATCCAATGGAAATTAATAAATTTCCTAACTTGTCGACAATATCTGAATAGGCAGGTACATTATGGATGTACCCTATTGGTATTTGTTAAGAATTTACTACTTTGTCGAAAATTTTTCCCGAATAAAAGACTGAAATAAGATTTGTTTACATGAAGCTTAACACAGTGTCACTCCTTAGCTTGAAGGAAATACCTACAAAATAATGGCGGCTCCGTGCATGCGTATACAAATTTCATTTTGGCGGTAGTTGAGAAAGACGTTCCTGGTCTCTAAATTCTGTGACGTAACTTTAAAGCTGAAAAGACCACTATGTTGGAACAATTTAACAAATTATTCTAGCATTGCGGTAAAAATTGAAACTACATTTTTGTTATTTAAAATATCCAAAATATAGGACTACTTCTTAGTAATTTGAAAAAAACTTGGCCGTATTTCAATTATTGCCCTCAATTATTTCAAATACTTTTATCATTGATGTTTTTTTTTTGGTATTTCAAATACCTCTCCGTACTTCAAATACTTCCAAGTAATTCAAGTATTTTGCGGTAAAGTAATTGAAATACCAGAAAATATTTTAAATGCTCTAAATTGTTAAAATCAAGTACCAAATCCAAGTACTTTAGCATGGTAATTGAAATACCAAATACTAAATTTCGAGATTCAAATGTACTTCAAATACGGTATTTGATATACCAAAAGTATTTCAAGTACTATTTCACTTATACTTATATTTGAAGATACTACTTCAAATAAAGTACCGTTTAGTAACAACTGTATCATCTAGTAATAATAATTACCACAGGTAATACAACTCCCTGTATACCTAAAGGTACCACGAGGTATCCTATGCGGGAAGAGATTACACAATTAGAGACCACCGACATGCATCCAATGTTGCTAGGATTAATTTCTTGTTTAGAGAAATCTCAGCCGAGGATCGACCACGGGACTCTGAGGTGAGAGGAAGTGTACTTCCCACCCGACCACACTCCTTTTCATAGTCAATGCGTTATTCATAGCCGTTTGAAAGGCCACCGGGGTGTTTTTAAAAACGAATGACATTGTAACGTACTGGTTGAAAAAGTTGTTTTTTTTTCATGTCTGGATTTATCAATTTGATGAAATCTGGGTAAAAGGTGATGCGTAGGAATGTAAATGCATTATTTGTCAAATGTTCTGTGATATTTGAGACTGGAAATTTTACGTCTACAATTTTGTCGTTTAGTTTACGATAATCTATTACTATGCGTCATTTTTCTCCGCCTGAGACATCGAGTTTTTGGTTACAATCTACAAAGAAGATGACCATGGCGATGTGGATTGCCCTGCGATCGTAGCATAGAATATATATGTGTCATGTACTTCCTGTTTCTGTAGGAAAATATCTATAAACTTTTGTATTATAAGTAGGAATATTGTCAATAGATTTGATATGAAGGTTAATTTGATTCTTAAAAGTTAAAGATATACCCTCACCAAATATAATATCCCGATATTCATATTAGCATATCTAATGACATACTCTTTCGTGTAAATGATCAAGTTTTAAGCTTATTAGACTTTGTTTTTGTAAGTTATCTAAATTTTCGTTGAAATCTTGCCAGTCCATGGAATTGTTTAGATTAGTTAAATTAGTGAGGGAATCTGGGTTAATTTTAACTTCAAGAATTTCAAATATCTGTTTGTGGTCTGCCACTATCAATTTGACAAATTGCGGCGAGAATTTCGATTCCATTCTGGAAGCCACATCTGGATATGATTCCTTTTATGATATCGGTATGATTTATTGGTATGGTAAATGGTTTTTTCTTGATAATAATACTGTTCGTAGTGGTCACATTTTTTGGGTAGTCCTTATTAAGCATAGTTCTTCACAGGTATATTTTCTTTATGAGAAAGTCTCTCATTTGAAACATTTGAAGGGGTCTTAAATTTTTGGTTGTTTCCTCTAGAGATGTCCGTTTGTGTCGGTTTGTCTTGGAACGTTCTATTTTGAGGTGCAAAGACATTTTTTGCCGGTTTCTGTGGTTGTGGGAAAAGGTCTTTGCGACCAACTCGACATATTCGGCATCTATCTAGGAATTGAGGGTTCTTTATTTGTAATTTAGATGCATTTTGTGAAGAAACTAGACTAAGCTGTTCACGATAATATTCCATGTTTTCTTTCTTAGTCGCTGGTAAATGGCTTCTTTTAAAGTTCATGGGGGTTTGCATCATAAAATGTGGTTCATATTATCCTTGAGGCATGTTAAATTAGCTCTAAGAGAAATACTGTTATACATGTCTATTCCACTATTCCAAATTTTAATATATATTATAATGAATCAAATATAAATCAAAATGATGGTCTTATAGTATACACAAAGAGCAATTTCAGCAAATGTAAAAACATGTGTTAACTGAAACAAATTTAATAAGAGCACATTTGAAATTAATAAAATTACAGCATCCATCACCGTTTCATATCGCCCTCCATCTATAAATGTTCAAACTTATATGTATGACCTAAATCATTATTTTAAAAATATAAATAATAACAAACTTGAAATAATAATTGGAGATATTAATAATAAATTTACTAAACAAATTAAATAATGAAGTAAATGATTATATCAATATAATGAAAGAGAATGGTTATATTTCTTATACTAATAAAACAACAAGGCTTACAGAATTCTCAAATAGCATCATAGATCATATTTTTGTAAAAAATAATTATACTAGTAAAGACTTAGAATTAACCCCTAAAAGTAATCGAAACAGATTTAACAGACCATTGTTCTATTTGTTTAAATTTAAAATTTATAAATTGCTTTAAAAAGTGAAACTGCCTTAGAATCATTTAAAATCAATTTTCAAAAATTAATTTTTTTCTCGAAAGTGAAATGTAATAAATTATAAACATTCTCAAACCGCTTACGATACATTTATTGAGACTAAAAAATTTTATAAGCATGTCCACCGAAAAAATACATTTTAAACATAATAGACAGCGAAAACTAAAGCCTTGGATAACAATGGGATTAAAAAGGCAATTGTTAAAAAAATATACACATGAATTGAAACTTGAGTTTGTACGATATAGAAATATGTTAAACAAACTAATCAGACAACAAAAAAATTAATTCTATAAAAATAAAATAAATTTAACAAACAACAATTATAAGAAAATATGGGAGATAATTAATGACATAACAAATAACAATGTTAAACAAAAAGAAAATATTAGTAATTCTGTAGTAGATGGAAATGCTGAAATAAAAAAAAATATATGCAGGTCAAAGCAAATACTTTTGTAAATTATTTTACAAAAATTGGGAAGGAAATGGACAAAAATATCACCAGTAAAACTATACCTACAAATTTAAAAAAAAAAATTTATTCAGGAATGGAAAAAAATCTATTATTAATCCTATATATCAACCAGGGGACAAAACAAATCCTGGGAATTACAGACTTATTTCTGTAATAAACAATTTTGGAAAAATTTTTCAACACTGTTTAAAAAAGCGACTGTTAGATTTCCTTAATAAGCTTTGTGTGATAACGGAGACAGTTTGGCTTTAGAAGTGGGGAAAATACAGAGCAGGCTATCATAGATCTAATCAAAGAAATAATAGGTAATCCAGATAAAACCAAAAAATTTCTAGCAATCTTCCTCGACTTAACCAAAGCTTTCGGCACCGTGTCACATAATGTATTAATGGATAGACTGTATAAAATAGGGATTAGGTAAAAAGTTTTGATACTGTTAAAAAAATTATCTAACAAACAGGGTTCAACGTGTGAAAATAGAAAATACCTCAAAATTAAAATATAATAATTTTGAGGTTGCAGTCAAAAGGGTAAGATATCTAGGCCGGAGCAAAGAAAACTCTTTTTTTACTTGTCAACCTTTCGGAAAATTTTATTTCCTTCTTCAGGACATCTATAAAGTTAAAATACTTATATATAAAATAATTACAAAAAATTATTTATTAAAAACTACTTACTAACTTGAGGTTATTGTCTATAAAACATCACACTGTTAAGAAATACTAAGATTTTTCCGTCGAAATGAAGAAGATCAAACATTTACATAAACTTCTATATAACAAACGATAGCGAAATATAAAATCAAGGTGGACGGAAAAACAATTTAAACAATTCATCACGTTTAAAAATTTTAAATGAAATCGTAACCACATGTTATCGCGTTCGAAAGCAATAGGTCTAAAAAACAAAAAAAACAAAAAAAACAATTCGTAGAAACAAGGAAAGATATAAAACTTTTACATTTAATATTTTGTACACAAACTGGTTACTATAATTATTTTTAAACTGTACTGCTAACTTATTTTATGGTGGGAACATTTGAATTTTTTTTTAATTGAATTTAGGTAACTATCTATAATTATCTCTCTCTAATTTTAGAATATAAGTATAAATTTTGCTTAAATTTTCTGTCTGATTTTTTATTTAAAAAATTGTCTTCATTATTGATATATAACATTTTAAGGAAAGTTCTCTTTTTTATAATTATTCTCAACCGTCAAAACTTTGGCATTTTCATAATTCATTTTATGTCTTGTATTATTGACATGTTCTGCTAAAGCACAAGATTTAACATTTGTTTTGCAATCACTTATATGTGAGGTTACACGACATTTTAATGTCCTTGATGTTTGTCCTATGTATGCTCCATTACAATTGTTACATTCAATGCGGTATACAACGTTAGATTTTTCATTTGCCTTAAGGGAAGTTTTAATTTTACTTTAAAGCGTTGATATAGTTTTTTATGTTCTTATTTGCTATTTTAATATCTAAATGTTTGAATAAATTCATTAATTTTGGAGTTAAATTTTCAATATAGGATAGTGAACGGAAAATATAACTATTATTATTGTTTATATTACTGTTATTCTCATTATTATCTATAATACAGTATACTTAATTCAAATTCAAGGTTACTGGACTTGATAATCACCTCTCCGAATGTAAATATGACCTTAGTTCATAGCATGGATCCACTTGTCCAGGAGGACGCACATTATCCATCATTACTAGGGGAATGTTCTATTTCTAATGATACAGCTCCACCTAACTTCGATACTAATGAAAATGAATCCTATAACTTCAGAAAATGTGATTTTCGTACTCTATACACCGCATTACAAACAGTGAACTGGGATCCTCTCTTTCAAATAAATGATGTAAACGCAGCTTCCGAGTATTTGTATGAAGTGCTCTATAACAAATTTGATGAACATGTTCCTAAAAGAAGAGAGACTTCGAAGCGTGAATATCCTGTATGGTATACTGGGCAAATTATACAAATGATCAAACAAAAAGCCCACCATCACAAAAGATATAAGAAAACTAAATTGTTATATTACAAACAACGTTTTTGTACCCTGAGAAGGGAGGTCAAGCTTGAAATTAATAAAGCATTAACTAACTTTATCCATGCAGCTGAAAACAACATGGAGCGCGATCCTTCTCAACTGTGGAATTATATTAATGCTAGAAAAGGTAGCACAAGGATACCTGGACGAATAGTGTATAAGGATATGGAATATACTGCTGCTCATGACATTACAAACGCCTTCTCTTCTTACTTCAGCTAGGTGTACTTAAAACCATCATCTGGAGATATTCAGATTGAATTGTGTGTGTTTAATGATAACGTGTTTTCTGTTAGTGAAGTGAGTGTTGGTGACATACTTGAAGCAACGAAGAAGCTTAAACCTAAATTAACTATGGGTCCAGATTTAATTCCAGCCCTTATTGTAAGGGATTGTTAAGCCCTTGTGTTATATCTATAATCTTTGTCTCAAATCTGCCACATTTCCAGACAAATGGAAACTATCAAAAGTTGTTCCTGTATTCAAAACAGGTGATAAATGTCAAATAGAAAATTATCGACCTATTGGCGTGATTTGCAACTTCGCCAAATTATTCGAATCCATTATTGCACATTATTTGTACAATCATGTATCACATTGTATTGCGGTAGAACAACATGGTTTTATGAAAGGGCGTTCTGTTAATACGAATCTTTGCAACTTTACGCAATATATTTCTGACGCTCTAGATGACAAAATTCAAGTTGCTTTTGATCAGGTGGATCACCCTACCGTACTTCGTAAGTTACATGGTTACAGTGTTTCGGATGATCTGATAATGTTTTTTAACTCTTATTTAACTGACAGGATGCAATATGTTGACTGCATGGGACAAAGGACATCACCCTAAGTAACGAGTGGTGTCACCCAAGGCAGTAACTTGGGCCCATTATTATTTTTACTCTTCATTAACGATCTTGTTATGGTGATTCAATCATCTAAATTGTTATTTATTTATTTATTTATTTATTTATTTATTTATTTATTTATTTATTTATTTATTTATTTATCTATCTATCTATCTATCTATCTATCTATCTATCTATCTATCTATCTATCTATCTATCTATCTATCTATCTATCTATCTATCTATCTATCTATCTATCTATCTATCTATCTATCTATCTATCTATCTATCTATCTATCTATCTATCTATCTATCTATCTATCTATCTATCTATCTATCTATCTATCTATCTATCTATCTATCTATCTATCTATCTATCTATCTATCTATCTATCTATCTATCTATCTATCTATCTATCTATCTATCTATCTATCTATCTATCTATCTATCTATCTATCTATCTATCTATCTATCTATCTATCTATCTATCTATCTATCTATCTATCTATCTATCTATCTATCTATCTATCTATCTATCTATTTTTTTTTTTTTTTTTTTTTTTTTTTTTTTGCGAGGAGGGGAAATCTTCAGAAAGACGCCTCGCCTGGGTGTCTGGCGGCGAGGTAGTGCAGGATTTCTACCTGCTAAAACCCCTCCCCCTCTTCACGCTCCACGCACTGGAAACCGCTTTCGCATTACTTCAGTACGTGGGCAGTCCTTAACAACTGTTATCTTCTTGCCGCCTCTTTTTCTTTATTTTCTATTATGAATCTTATTACTTTGTAGCTATTGTTCCACTCTTCTTCTGACGTCATCAGTCCTTCCATCATATTTTCTGAGTTGAATATCCTTCCAGTTTTCTGTGTATACTCCTCCCTAACATGCGCCCAGTTAGAACATAGATACAGTGTATGTTCTGCGTCATCCACTCTGCCGCAATAGGTACATACATCGGTCTCCGCCCTGTTCCGTTCATATAGAAATTTCCTAAAGCACCCATGCCCCGATAGTGCTTGTGTAATGAAGTAATCCACCTCACCGTACGGCCTATCCATCCACCTCTCTATGTTAGGTATTAGCCTATAGGTCCACCGTCCATAGGTGCCATTCCTCCACTTTTCCTGCCATCTATTAAGGATATTTTCCCTCGTTGTTTTTCGTGGCACTCCACTGTATGATTCCTTCCTTTCTTGGATTAACAGATCTATGGGCGGAATACCCGCTATCACCCCTACCGCCTCGGTGGAGATGGTCCTATATGCACTGCATACCCTAATTGACATAAGTCGCTGTACTCTCAGTAGTTTTATTGTTAATTTTTTATTGTTTGTAACAATATGCCAGACCGGAGCGGCGTATAAAATCTGTGAATGCGCCACGCTGGACAAGATCTTCCTTTTTGACGCTCTTGGCCCTCCTATGTTGGGCATAAGGCTTGTCAATGCAGCGACAGTTTTTTCCACTTTCTCAGTCGTTCTTTTTACATGCTCCGCGAAAGTAAGTTTAGTGTCAAGCCACACTCCTAAGTATTTTATTGCCTTGCTGAGCCTGATCGAGGTATCCAGAATGGTGAAGCATATCGGCGCAATTTTCCTTTTGGTGGTCAGGAGGACTGCCTCCGATTTGTCTGGTGCAAGCCTTAGTTGTTTTGTCTCTAACCAATCTGCGACTCGCTGGAGAGCAGTGTCTGCTTTGTTCATCAGTATTTGCTCGCTTTCTGCAACTACTGTCATGGCTACGTCATCAGCAAAGCCAATTAATGTGACACCCTCCGGCTGTTCCATTTTTAGGAGATCGTCATACAAGACGTTCCACAGGGTTGGACCGAGTACTGATCCCTGAGGCACCCCGCTGCTGATTTCTACGGTCCTAGTCTTGTCTTCTGCTTCCAGGATTATCTTCCTCTCGGATAGGTAGGATGCTATTATACTGACTAGACTCTCTTCTATTCCTCTTTTCCGCAGGTCTTCTAGGATAATTTGCCATGATGCACTGTTAAAAGCATTTTGCACGTCTAACGTTATTACGGCACATAGTCTTCGATGTTGGTGCGCGTAAGCTGCAGCTTCTCTGGCGATTTGGGTCACGTTATTTATTGCATCTACCGTTTGTCGACCTTCCATGAAGCCATACTGTCTCTTTGCTAGTCCACCAGTGCGTTCTAGTTCTCCTTTGAGTCTTATTAAGATGAGCTGCTCATACAGTTTTCCTTCTACATCTAGGAGGCATATTGGTCTATATGATGCCGGATGCTCTAGGGGCTTGTTTCCTTTCCTCAGCAGTACAAGCTTTGCCTGCTTCCAGTCTTCTGGGAATACTCGTCTGCGCGCTAGTTCGTTGTAGACCCTTAGTGCATATTCTGGTTTATTATGCACTACTTCCTTCAGAACTTCCACTGGGATATACGCTGGTCCTGGTGCTTTGTTTGGTTTCAGCTTATTGCATGCTGTATACAATTCTTCTGATGTGAAATCTAAAAATATCGCAGTTCTATCGCAGTCGAAGTTTACAAGGTCGTGCACTGGGAAAAGGTAGTTAACTACCTCTTCTATCATTTGCATGGACATTTGGGGCCTTGGAGGAAAGCCAAGCATTTGTTTCATCACAATCTTATAGCATGTAGATATCACAGTCTACTTTATCACACATACTTTTCCAGCATACTTTTTTAGCTGCCTTGATACTATTTCGCAACCTTTTTTGCTGCTTTTATACTCTTCCCTCAGATGTAGGTTTACTTCCGGAAGATTCCTTCTTGCATTTCTTGTGCATTCCCTCTTTTTCCTCAAACATTCCCTGCGAAGTTCAGCAATTTCATCTGACCACCAATATGCAGGTGGCCTTCTCGCATTGTATTTTCTTTTTGACATGGTTCTGTCACAGATCTGCGTGAGGGTTTCAGAAAAGTCTTCTGCGGGAGATACGCCCACCTCCTGAGTAATGTCGGTATCATTCAGTAGTTGTTGCAGCGTCTGTTTATTTAAACTTGTCATCTGCCATCCTTTGTTTTGTGTTACATTACATCTTTTTTGCTGTTTGTCTGTTACCTCAAATATTATGTAGTTATGGTCGCTGAGGGTTTCCTTGTCGCTCACTTCCCATTTAGTTACTTTGTTTTTGTTGTTGTCAGTAGTCAGAGTTAGGTCTAATATGGACGAGTATTCGTTTCTATGAAATGTTGGTGCGCTTCCCTCATTTACACATATTAGGTCGTTTTCTGCCATCCATTCGGTTAGGACGCGGCCTCTCTCATCAGTGACGTTCATGCCCCATTGTATAGACTTTGCATTGAAGTCCCCCATGACTATGGCCTTCTCTTTGTTTGTTCTTATTTTCCGTCCAATTTCGAAAAGAATTTCGTCCAGATCCTCCAAATCTCTGTTTGGGGAAGCGTAGCAACTGTACACTGTGAAAGAGGCGGTCTCGACGAAGGTAAAGCCGTGTCCGTAACCCTGTCCCTTGATTACTAAGCGTCTATCCAATACTTTTATAGCGGTATCTAGATGTTCATCAAGTATCCAGTCTTTTCTGTTTTTAACTGCATTTTTATTTGGTTCGCTTATCGCAATTATTCCTGCGTTTATCTTATTGGCAGTAGCTAAAGCCAGGTCGTGAGCTGGGCGACTCCTATTTGTATTAATTTGCAAAAATTTCATCTTCATCATTATTATCAGAGGGTGTCCTCTTTCTACCACTCCTGTTTTTCAGACACCTTGTGCTTCCGGACTGGTGCCCCTCTTCGTTACAATGGACGCAATATGGGTTGTTTTGGCACTCGACTGCTTTGTGCCCTTCCTTGCCGCATTTAACACATAGTTTTTCTCTATCTGGGCCTTTGCATTGGGCTCTCTCATGTCCATATTGCCAGCACCTATAACATTTTTTATGCACTTCCCTCTCCATGACTCTGCATCTCATCCAGCCGATCTTAATCTTTTCCATCTGGATAAGTTTCTCTGCGTTTGTTGTGGGTATAATTACAGTGACGTTTTGTTTATTTCCGTATGCCGGTCTCAGAGCTGTTACTTTAAAAGTCTCAGGTTGGATGGCTAGTACTTTGGAAATTTCTTCTATTATTTCTTGTACTGTCGCCACTTCGTCTAAACCCTTAATATGGAGGACTTTCTTGTCTATCAATTCTGAAGTTATCGCTTCTGGAAATTTTTCTTTTATTTCTCTCTTTAATACCTCAGCTTTGTCTGAACCATTTTGCACAGTAAGGAGTAGGTCCCCATTCCTTGTTTTTCTAATGTCTTTCACGTCCACTCCTATTTCGCTGGGGTTAACCTTCTGCTTAATTGTTCGTAGCAAATCTGCGTAAGATTTGCCCTCAACCCTGACTAGTAGTGCATCTTCCTTTACTTTCCCCTGCTTACCAGCGGCGTCTTTGTTAGTATTTGTTCTAGGTCTTTTTTGGAGGTTTATTTACAACTGTTTGTTCTGTAGTCTTTTTCTGGGTGTCTTCTGTCTTGTAAAGGTAAATTTGGATACTTGTGTCCGCAAACAAGAACTCCATCATTCGTATAATGATTGACCCAAGTACTCCATCCATTTCTGGTATGGCCAGTTTGGTTCTCTTTTTCGATGTCATATGCTCCATTATGGCTTTTATGGTTCGAAAAACAAGCCTGTCCTCGGCCTCCTCGTCAGTCTCACCATTGGTGAGGATGGGGTAGTAGATACACCTTGCATGTTGAATAAAGTTTCCGTCTTCGTCAGGGAAGGCAAGTGAGTGGGACATCATCGCCACTTCTCCCTTTGCTTTGTTTTGTTTTAAGAGACCTTCTCTACCTCCGAACTTGTTTATTGCCCTTTTGATGATCTTGTTTTTATTATCAAGGTCTTTGCTACAGGGGAGTATGAGTTGACATTCTACTGGTGCCTCCCAAATGTGTTCTTGTTTTACTTCTATTCTGGGGAAAGTTTCTTCTTCCCAGTCATCTTCTGTAATGCGTTGAAACGCATCAAAACTTTTTTCTTGAGAGAGCACCTTCCTTCTTGTTTCCCTTTTTTGCACTTCTCTACACTCTTTGCATTGGACGGGGGTGTCTCGTGCTTGACCCTCTATTTCCCTTTTGTATTTGTCTTCCATCAGTTGGAGCTTCCTTCTGAGCTCTTGGTTTTCACGGAGTAGCATGTCCTGCGTTTTGTCTTCTTTGCTGATACTTGTTACTTCGTCCAGCCAGTCTTTGAGCCTCTTCGAATGCATCTGCTCGATTAAAAGGGTTAACCTGCTGGTTGCTTCTTTCAGTTCCTGCTTTGGCTTGTACATCTCTTGGACGATTTTTTCTACCTGCTTCGCTCGCTTGGAGATATTTTCTAGGACACTTTTAAATCGTTCTGCCATTGTACTGCCTGTTTTGACTTCTGCGAACTCTTCTGTTCTTTTTCGTTTGTGCGGTTGCTCGCTAGAACCTTCTTCCCTACGTTCTCCTAAGTCTGTGAGAGAGAACGCTCTTAGTCTGGGGGGCGTTCTGTTTATCGAGTCTCGTCTGGCAAAAGGATCTATTATTCCAGTCTCCACTGCTTGCCCAGTAATAATATTTCTCGCCCCGGCCTGGGAGTCCACCAGGGGAGAGCCGCAGTAGTTGGCTGACGGTCCAGTGAGGCCTGCTCCAACACCTTCTACCTGGACCGGTACTGGGGTTCCGGGCCCCTGCACCGTAATCTTCTTTTCTTTGTGTTCCATTTCTTCCATGTCGTCTTATGGCTGGCCAACTAAACCCGCGCCACTGGGCTTAGGGAACTTTTTATTTAAGAGGCTGTTTCCCTCTGTGCTATCCTGTTGGTCCACGGGTGCTATTTTATTTCACACCTACCCGCCAGCATGCAGGCATGCTGGTGAGGGATTTCCCCTATCCGCCACCTGGGGACGCGCCCGGTTGGGGTTACAGGTGTCCCCGCCGGGATCTATCTATCTATCTATCTATCTATCTATCTATCTATCTATCTATCTATCTATCTATCTATCTATCTATCTATCTTCTATCTATCTTTTTTTTTTTTTTTTTTTTTTTTTTTTTTTCGCGGGGCGTAGGAGTAGCAAGCTACCCACAAGTGGCCCCCCTGACTCCAGAGCACCACCCTGGGACCGCTCTCGCATTACTTCGGGGTGGTGTCCATATTCAGCCATTTCCCTACATCCCCCGTCCTCTTTCGAGATTAGGGGTTCAGGAGCTGGGCTTCCCGCTCTCTGTTGGCCTTTTCGGCCTGTTCCACCTTTCTTTTGCTCTCCATGATATCCTTAATGTAGGCCGAGACCACCGTCCAGGCCCTCTCGTCTTTTAGCATTGCAGGAACAAGGCCTTCCACACTCAACTCCTCTCCAAGTGTCTCGTAGAGTTTGGACCTCTCACTTTCCGTTTTAGAGCACTCGAAGATTGCGTGCTCAGCGTCGTCCAAAACATGACCACACAGCAGACACGCAGCGCTCTCAGTCTTCTTAAATCTGTACAAATACTGGTTGAAGCATCCGTGGCCAGTAAGTGCCTGGGTGATGTGATAGTTCACTTCACCATGGGCTCGATCGTACCACTCTGTAATGTTGGGGATCAGACGGTGCGTCCACCGACCCGCCGTATCCGAATCCCATCTTGCCTGCCACCTTTCCATGAGGCCCTGTCGCGCCAACTTTCTGGCCTCCTTTTTACTTGCGTTTCTCTCGTTGCAAGCTTCGTAAACTTCTCGCCTCTCCCTGACCATGAGGTCGATCGGTGGCGTGCTGGCTAGCACCAGCACCGCTCCTTCTGAGACAGTCCTGAAGGCCGACGTAACTCTAATGACGCTACGTCTCTGCACTGCCGCTAATCTACGCCGTACCGTTTCTCGTTCTAATGCCCCCGCCCAAACCTCCGCTCCGTAAAGCATTTTTGAGTGGACAACGCTGTTTAGTAGTCTCCTCTTTCGTTCCTTAGGGCCGCCGATATTTGGCATGAGCCGTGCTAGCATAGCTGCCGTAGATGCGGCGTTATCTGCTGTCTTTAAGACGTGTTCCGTATATCTGAGGTGTCCGTCAACCCGCACACCTAAGTATTTTACGGATTTACTCCACGGTACAGTCTTGTCCTCTAAAGCTATCATAGGTGGTGTGAACGACCGCTTGTTCGTAATGAGTACCGCCTCCGTCTTGTGCACTGCCAACTCTAACCCATTGGCCGTGAGCCAAATGTTGGCTCGACGGATGGTTTCATTCGCCAGCAACTCTAATGTTCTTGTCGTCCTTGCGGTCACAACGACCGCCACATCATCTGCGAATCCTACGATTGTCGATCCTCTTGGCAGGTCTAGATTAAGTAGCCCGTCGTACATGATGTTCCACAGGAACGGACCGAGAACCGATCCTTGAGGAACCCCAGCTGTTACTTCATACTCTTTGTCTCCGTTCTCCGTGTTGTAGATAAGCGTTCTGTCTGAGAAGTAGTTATCGATTATCCTCAACAGATACTCGGGTGTACGCCGTTTTGACAGTGCCTCCCATAATTCCTTCCCATCTGGCCGAATTAAAAGCATTTTTTATGTCCAAAGTGACTAGCGCACAAAATCCCCTGGTGTTCCATGGCCCAATCATCACTGTTTGCGCCGCGTCAACCACCTTTGTGATCGCATTCACTGTGGATCGTCCTTTTGAAAACCAAACTGTCTCTGCGACAGTCCTCCATTTGCTTTGATATGCGCCTCGAGCCTCTGCAGAATCATCCGTTCCAGAAGCTTCCCCATTGTGTCCAAGAGGCAGATTGGTCGATACGACGACGGATCTTCCAGTGGCTTGTCCCCTTTTCTTAAGAGAACAAGGATCTGTCGCTTCCATCTCTCTGGGAAAATTCCCGTGTGGAGGCTGATGTTGAAAGCCTCCAGGAGGAGCTCTGGCCACACCTCCACTACTACTGCAATCACCTCATTGGGAATATAATCCGGGCTCTATCTATCTATCTATCTATCTATCTATCTATCTATCTATCTATCTATCTATCTATCTATCTATCTATCTATCTATCTATCTATCTATCTATCTATCTATCTATCTATCTATCTATCTATCTATCTATCTATCTATCTATCTATCTATCTATCTATCTATCTATCTATCTATCTATCTATCTATCTATCTATCTATCTATCTATCTATCTATCTATCTATCTATCTATCTATCTATCTATCTATCTATCTCTCTATCTATCTATCTATCTATCTATCTATCTATCTATCTATCTATCTATCTATCTATCTATCTATCTATCTATCTATCTATCTATCTATCTATCTATCTATCTATCTATCTATCTATCTATCTATCTATCTATCTATCTATCTATCTATCTATCTATCTATCTATCTATCTATCTATCTATCTATCTATCTATCTATCTATCTATCTATCTATCTATCTATCTATCTATCTATCTATCTATCTATCTATCTATCT
>JANEYF010005290.1:0-15334 GCA_029963845.1 Rhamnusium bicolor | reverse complement strand
TAAAACATATAGTTAACATGGTCCTGATGCCCAGACCCAAAAGTTTTTTTGTGTGTGTGTTATTTAAAAGAAATTGTAGTTTTGTAGGTGATGTTTAATTTGTCGTATATAGTGACTATGTGGTATATAGTGACTATGAAACAAGTTCACAAACAAGGAAAATTGTACGAAAAAAACCTCTATAAGGAGGCTTTGTTTATTAACAATAATTTTCTTTTCATATCTCCGCCACAAATAGTTGTATAATCACTAGGTAATACATATCATTTACTGCGCAACTTTAAAAGAAATAATGAGATAATTATAATAATTACAATAAGCAATTCATAATTTTGAAAATATTTAGATATAAATTTAGAATATAATTGACATGTTGTTGAAATAAAAGTTAAAAGAAATATTACAAACAATTCTGAAACAATTATAGGACAAATAATATTGGCTATCGATCTATCATGATTTGAAGGTGCAATCCAATGCAAGTCGAGGTAATTGCCCGCTGAGTAGTTGTTTCGTTCAAATCATATTTAAAATAGTAGTTTAATCCACCTGGGCTAGAGGTCGCCGCTCTCGGTACTTGCTTCGCAAGTCGCTATCTGCCTACAGAGCATCTATGATGTCGGTCGGATAGTAGCATTTAGACCATACGAGAAGTTTCATACCTCTCACCACTATTCAATTTACCTTAGTTAGTATATGACTAGCACGTTGGCCACTACCATTTGTCTCTTCCATAACCTACGGCATACTGAGGAGAACAAATAAATTCGAAACCGGTCTATGTCTGGTTAGGAATTGACAAATAATATTGGCTATCGATCTATCATGATTTGAAGGTGTAATCCAATGCAGGTCGGGGTGTTGCCCGCTGAGTAGTTGTTTCGTTCAAATCATATTTAATAATATTTTTCTTTAATACATTTTCTACTTGTTGCATAGATCGCCATTTTTTCTTTAAACATCTACCTAGTGATTATACAACTATTTGTGATGGAAATATGAAAAGAAATTAATTAATTAATGGACATACCTGGAAAGGAAGATTAATTTGAATTTCCCACCACAAATAGTTGTAACCCTCCTGCACCAAGTATACCCAAGCGATCCATCTACAAATTTATGTATGAATAATAACGAGTGGTAGAATAAGGGTTCATATAAATTTTGTAAATCATTTCTTTAAAAGTTGCGCCGTAAATGATATATGTATACTACTTAGAATATTCAAGAAATTCAAATTGATCTTCCTTACCAGGTAAGTTGATTAATTTATTAAATATATTTGTTCCGATCTTTATAAGTATGTGTTAGAAAATAATGACACTACAGGATGTAGTTTATGTAATACGAAAATATGACACAAAGTTACAAAGAATATTTTAGCAAAGATTTGTTTTTAATATTTAGTGTGGTATTTTAGATAATCTTTTTAAATTCATTATTAAGAGAAATATTCTCTGATAAATATCGATGTTAGGAAGCCAGTTAATCAAACCGTTTGTGTTTGATTGTATGTTAAATGGAGAATGATATTTGGAGATATTGCGTGAAATAATGCCAGGTATACAATATCCTATACAATGGGGAAATATTTATAAAATACTGTTCCATCAAGATGGTTACCCTGCATAGAATACAAGACAGCAAAACAATTTTTAACAGAAAATATTAATAATCTAGTCATCAAACAACGGACATATCCTATGGTCAGCAGAGTCACCAAATATTACACCTCTGGAGTTGTATCTCTGGGTACATGCAAAGAACGAAACACGACATTGACCCTGCCGAAAATCACAAACTTTTGAAGGAACGATGCCTTAGCTTCGTTTGACTGCAAACTCTGTCAAGGGTAACTTCTTCAGTATTAAGTAGATGCGAAAAGTGTGTGCAAGAAAATGGGGGACATATTGAGCAATTTGTCTAGTTTTAAATTTCAACACTTTCTCATTTGTCATTAGATATAAAAAGTTTCTGTTTATTTATTTCTATTCCAGTCATTAGTTCTTTTCGCAAAATCGGGTTTCAAAATTTGTTTATTTCATCCATAAAAAAATATTACATTTCTTGTTTAATTGCATGGTAAAATTTTAAAATCAAGTACCAACTGTCTTCATAGTCTACTTGGTGAATGAATGAATGGTGTTTTTCTAATTGTGGTTGTCTCATCAGAGGCTTTTTTGAGGTTATGATGCATCTCCAAAAACATAAAAGCGCTATTTAAACAATGAATAATCCTAGATGGTTCTCATAAAAACAGAAGTTAGTGTAGCCTATTTCAGAAAGAAGTGACGATAGAAAAATTTTGCTATCACTATTTGATGTATTTTCAAAAGTATTCTAATAATGTGCAAGTTTCCAACCTGTATAAATAATGATTAAGAAGTTATGAAGGAAACGGAAAAATACAAACTTTTTTGGAAATTAAGGGTGTTACAACAAATTCTTAGTGGCCATATACTCGTATGTACATACAGCATTTTTCAAAATTTATTAGAAAAATCTTCTGTTTCGTGCATTCAAATCGATTTGTGAACGGACGAGATTTTTATTAAAGTGATTCTAAAGAACGAGACATGATAAAGAAACTGGCATATTATTTAAACATCAATTGTGTAATTTAATTAGTTGACAACATACGTAGGTACGTAATAAAATTCACTGAAGCATTTGATACACACGTACTTCCGGAACGAATACGACAAGCACGTATTATTTTTACTTATGCATGTTGCAAAACTAATCTCACTGTCTATTTCTCAAAATAAACATACAGGAAATATTGTGTTATCCTACAATGTAAAAATTTATCCACGATCTTGTAAAAAGTATTTTGTTGCAAGGAGACAAAATACATAAGATATTTCACATTCACATTGATTTATTTATTTCTTCCTCTCCATTTAAAGTAGGTCACTGGCTGTGGTAATGGTTGCTAAGGCCATATTATATGTTACAATACCGGATGGCAATGGAAAGTGTCTCAACCCCTATTTATTTATTTTTTTCGAGATGAAGTACTGAAACCGGGGTTACCTAAGTACATTATAGAAACACATGTTTTGGATATAATAATGACATTTCAGATGTTACAGAGTTAATCGAAAACAATGTCAAATCAATTTTCTTAACAGAGCATTTATTTTTGAAATCGATATTCTGATAGAGCTTGAAATTCTCCATATCGTCCCATCAAAAACTTGAGGCTCGTCAATATCAAAGATGTGACCTATTTTTATTTTTTTGGATTTTAACATTTAAATAACTTGAAACAAATTTAAAGAGAGAGTCTCTTTTTTCTGATGGCGTTCAGAATTCATACCCAATTGTTTCTTCCTACTTTTGAGTATTTTTGCTATTTTATGTTAGTTATTAAGCATATTTATAACTAAATATTTTATTATCTGGTGAAAAATTGCAGCCAGTAGCGCATGAATAGAAAATTTAAGGGGTATGCTAGTACCTGTAAGGCACTTGAAAAAAGAACTACCAATTATTTCAGTGGATATTCAGGGGGAACAAAATGATAATAATGAAGAGGAGGAAGACAATGATGATGATGAAACTTTTAGCTTCTAATTGAATGATGAAGTAGAAAGTTAAAGTTACAAATTAATTTTATTGAGATCACCCAATTTTATTTCGTAAGTCCTTTTTTAATTATTGGTCTAATTACTTATTATTGCATCGGATAATTGTTCCATTAAAATGAACGATTTTTTTAAAGAAACGTTCTATAAAAGTTAAACATCAAATTATATTTCACAAGTAAAACACTAAAAATGTTTTAATAGAGAATTACAGTAAAAGATGGTGGAACTGATGATTTTGAGCACTTTCTGTTTAGGAAAATTTCCTCTATCTTATTTAGTTTCGAGATAAAGCTGATTACAGTTTTTACAGAATTACCTCGGAAACGCCGGTAAGAATCACGGCAAACATGATACGAGCTAAAATTACAGAATTAATAGTTTTGAGCACTTTTTGTTAAAAAAGTTTCCTCCATTTCCTCAACTCTCCGAGATATAGTTAACAACAAGGAATTTCAAGATGACGACCCGACGTCACGAAAAAAGTGGTACACTCTGCCTAAATATCGTTAAAAGGCAATTTTAGGTTTTAGTAATAAAAAAAAGTCTCCCAAATTGTGCATGGACCGCCACTTTCTGACCAGACTAATAAGTCTGTTTTTGAAATTTTTAAGTCAGTTGAAAAATTTGGAGATAGAAATATTGTCTTCTTTGACATATTTGGTTATGAGACAGTCATTTGAAATAAACAATTTGTCAATTAAACGGACTGTAACGAATATTTCTAAAACAAAAAATGTTTATTACCTAACAGTAAAATGTATGCTTTTCGATTTACCCTTTTTTTATCTAAATTTTCGTTTTTATTTCAATATGACATATTTCAACAATCCAGAAGTAGACAGACAGTTACTACTCGAACATGTTACGTAGCGCGCTTTAGCCAACTGCGTTACCGTGCAGAGTTAAATGGTAACATATTTATTTTATTTCATTGTTTGAAAGAAGGAAAGGTACTTTTTTAAGTAATTAAATAAAATGGAAAATACGCGTTCATTTGGTTTAATCTCAAGGCTTACTTGACAGATTCTTCATTTAAAATACATTCCTCTTGGCCAACTATATCAGACATTCCGACTTTTCTATCTCCAATGTTTTTTGAACAGATTGAAAAACCTCAAAAACGGACTTATAGTGAATTTCAACCCCTATCTGAATGTCTATATAAAAAATAGGACCTCCAGTTAGGAAAATTGAGTCGACGTACCTTTCGATTAATCCTGTGTATCTAAGATGTCATTATTACGCCCAAAATTCATATTTTTATGTCGTATTCTGTAGCTACAGTTTCAAAACATTATTTAAAAAAAAATATAATGAGATACTTTTCGTTGCCACCTGGTATTGTATTCTCCTAACAGTCTCATTTTTTATGATACCATGGAGAGAAGATTACGGGGGGTGATAGTTAGGCAAGTGATTCTTCTTTTTCTTAAGAGGCAAAGGGAAAAATATTTTCATGAAGTATAATTAATTTTAAACACATTATTATTACTAATATTACATTTTACGTATTTTTTTTAATTTTAAATACAAATTGCACAGTTCACTTTGTTCAACATATATTCAGATTTATTGCTTCTCATTTTTTTTTGTTATTGTTGGGGTTATTTTGAAAGATGAAGAAAATTAAACTACTGGATGATGTTTTCAGAAAAATTCAGTAAAGTAATTATAACAAAAAAATAAAGACGTATCTGAGAGGGCAAACATGGCATTTGGATAAAGAAAAAATAAAAAAAAAGTTGTATAAAGTCGTTAAAAGAATAAAATAATAAAATACCAAAAATCTATTTAGTTTTCACATATATATCTGAAAGAAAAAGATCAACGAGTTCTGCTTACCTGCTATAAGACAACCTACCAAAATTTGAGATAAGGAAAGAACTATCTTTCTGTAGGATAAATAAGATGATCTACTTCTAAAAAATATAAACAGTGTGTCCACGTTAAGGTGGACATAAACATATGAAATCCTTACTTATTGAAATGATCTGATGAATATTTTTTTGTTGTAAAGACCATCAAAATTTATATTTTTTACCATATTGCAATCTAGGTACACACGCACTGTGTACTATGTTTTTTTATACCCCCAAAACTCGAGAAACCATATTAGCGATTATTTTAACCAAAATCTGATACCATATCGTTAATCAGGATCCTTCAAAATACTTTTATAGCAAGTTTCACCAAAAAATGTCACACGTTATTTATTTTATTAAGGAACTTACACCATCAAAACATGTAATAAAAGAAGCTAAGTAGAATTTGGAAAAAAAAACAATGGACTATCGAATAGAGATAATTGGTCATGAATTCTGATTTTTCTAAAACTGTTGATATATTTTCAACATAACAATTAATTCTAATCAGTATTTCCAAAGAAATTCAGTGAAGTCATGACTTATTTTTGAATAACATGGCATATTTTCTCAACTCGATGGTCGATTGTTTCTTCCAAGGCCTACTTAGCTTCTTACAAATCTCCATATCTTCTCGCATAACATATTTTGATGGTATTTTGCCAACTTTGTCTCCTTATGAAAAAAATACCGTGTGATATTTTTTAATGAAATTTGGTACAAAGGCTGTTTAATGTCATGATGTCAAATTTTGGATTAAGAAATCGCTATACAGTTTCTTGAATTTTGGGGGTAAAGGGGTGCGTGTGTACCTAGAGGATGGCAATATATGGTCAAAAAATGTAGATCTTGATGCTCTTCATAACAAACAGAAAATTCATTCAATCATCTCAAAAAATAAAGATTTCACAGGATTGTGTCCACCTTAACGTGGACCCACTGTATATCAGCAGTAGTACTGAAAAACTATTACAAAATTTATTGAAATAGATTTCAATTCAATTGCCAACATAATAAAGTTATTTAATACCTTTTTAATAAAAAATGTTAGTTAAACATTATATTTTGTAGACATCAACATTAGGTAAAGAAGCAAACCTGATTTAAAAACATTGAAAGGTTAGGTTACCCACGGTCTTTTGTATAAGGCATTATGTAACACTCAATTTCTCCTATGCTTCTTTCATAGTCGTGACTATAGTTAAACGAAACACAAGTTTAATGGAAATTGTCAAAAAGTTGAAAATGAAAATATTGTTTTCGCTATGCTATAAGTTTTGTTACAAATGCAGAAATGTGTCTTTCAACATTTATTTAATTATGATTCAGGTTATTTAATCGTATATTTAGCCGTAGCCGGAATTAATTAATTTAAATTAAAGCAATAAATTATTAGGTTTGGTATTCTCTAATGCACTAGCAACAGACGTTGCAAAAATACTATTTAGAATTAATTACTAATGTGTATTGCACAAATACACCGTAAAATTGGTCATTAGTCATTATCATTCAATTTTTATTTATAAATGTTATACAAACTGATACTGATACTGATACATACTAATTGTATATAATTATTGACATATTTCCTTTTCATTTTTTTTTATATTCGTGTCTTTGTTGCATACGAACTCTAATAAGACATTATTTTACAGTGACATTCAAATCAAATAAAAAAAATTACAGATTCTTATATAATTAACATAAATCATTACAATATTATATAGATATTTTTACAATAAAATAATTTTTTTTTGTTATATCACTAATACAAATAATATAATAGCGGTTTATGGAATGTTCTCAAAGTGCGAAATTGTTATAAGTCCTATGACTAAATTGCTATAAGTCTTATATGACTAAATCACTATAAGTTCGATGTCTAAATTCCGTTCAGCACGAATATACAGGGTATTCAGTCCTAACCTACTCATTCCCTTTTTAAAATTTTCTAAATTGAAGTTGTGTATTGTTTTATTAAGAATTGGTGTAAACAGAATTTGAGTTACTTCTTCGGTTTTTTTAGATATCTTAAAAGATTATAAAAAAAAATCTCCTTTTCTCATATTTTACTTATTTTATCCCGAAAGGAACTCTTGTTTATTATTCTCTCAGAAGTATCATCAGGCCTATGCAGTGAAGTATCAATCGATTCGTGAAGGTGCGTAAAACGCTGAGGTCCAAGATCTAAAGGAGGCTGCTCTCATATGGGTTAATCTATGGACGGTCTATGAAATATAAAATACCTCCATTGTAAGACGATGAATTTGATTTTTCTCGCTATCGATATTGTTATAAGTCATCCATAGTATGATATAAATGTTACCTATTTCAACCCAATCCTAACCTTTATATCTGCCCTCTTTCTTCTAAGACGCTTAAAATTCAGGTTAGGATTGCGTAACATTTACGAAAACATGTCTATGCCTTACAATTTTACTTAAAAGTTATTCTTACGGTATGTTATTACTTGGAATTTTTAATAATATCATTTTATATACGACTATCAAATAATATATCCATTATGTGTGTTTTTTCAAGCATAATGCTATCCATTTTTCACTGTAGTGAATAATGATTTCATTATCCACTGGTTCTGAAACTATATACTATTCATCGAATATGCTACATATCTGTCAAAGAGCGGAATTGCTATTTGATTTAAAACGTCAAAGTTTGCCAGAATTTTTTGTCGCAATATTTTACCAAAAATAATAGTCGTAAATAAAGTGCAGTATTCTACTCGCATGTAATTTCTATTATTCACTAGGGTGGTTTACGTGAACTTCACGCTTATGAATAATAGCCATCATTATATGCTTGTTGAGTAATATACTATTATCACACGTGCACAAAACAGCTTTAAAATGAGAATAATAATTATTCTTAATAAAATTTTCTTTTCTTTTTCATAATCTATGACGATAAATAGACTGGTTTTTTTGCTATTTTTTTTGTGATAAAAATGTCAATATATATTTTTTGGTTTAAAAAAAAATATGATATTTTATTTATTGGCCTAACAGATCGTGCCATCCAACTTTCACATCCAAAATACAGACCAAATAATTTGAAAAAAATCAAAAAAGTTCTAGAAGCAAACTCCTACCCTAAACACTTTTATGAACCAATAATAAAAAAAGAATACACAAAACCTATAATAAAACAACCTACACACCAAATAATAGTAATAATAAATATGTATCCATGCCATACATACCAACAGTATCCGAAAAAATAGCAAGCGTATTTCAACAACACAATATAAAAGTAGCCCATAAACCATACAATACCACGAAAAAATTTTTCACAAAGCTTAAACCTAGACTATCAACCGAAGACGAAACTAACACTATATACAAGATAGACTGCAACGACTGTAATGGTACCTATATAGGCCAATCTAAACAATATCTACATAAAAGAGTATACACGCACAAATATAACATAAAAACTCAAAACCAAAACACGACAGCACTAGCCAAACACGCCATAGAACAAAACCACCGATTTAATTTTAACAACATACAAATATTAGAAAAAGAACCTAATTATAACCGAAGAAACATACATGAAATGCTACAAATAAAAAGACATACTAACGCCATAAATAATCGCACTGATATAGAAAATTTAAGCGAAACCTACTTTAACTTAATTAAATAATTGGGGTACATTACAACATGAAATCAATTTTTACATCTGACCGATACAAAATAATAATTCTTGAAATAAAATATCTTATTATATATTCACTATTTAAGCAAAACACCCACAGTAAACCATCTACATTCCAACGTTATCTCTGTAACATAAACAAAACTTTAAGAGCACACAAACCATGTTAAAATATCTCAGTTGCGTTAAAACAGACAACCAAACAGCATGTACCTAATAGAAAATTTTAAAACAAATTCCTAATAAATAATAGTGTAAGTAAATTTTAATGTATAATAACCATAACTATGTGTTTAAAATATTATATTAATTGTAGTTCTCTGATGATGGTGTAATAAACCGAAACGTTAGAAAAAAATTAATTAGTTATACCTGACCGAAATCCCCACAAAAAAACTATCAATATTAACTAATATAATAATAATAATAGATACCTGTAGTTTCTTACATTTTATACTGTCGTTATTATCTGAAGGCATTAGTATAAAAATTTTAGGTAGATGATAAATCAAACACTACAATACAAATACATTTTATCGCAGAAGCTATTAAAGCAACTAGGTACTTAATCTAGGAGCAAGATGACATTAATATTAAGATTACTATTCTTTAGTCCAGTATCATCTTACTCTTAGATATATGAAATAGTCGTTTCAATAGTCTCTGCGATAAAACATATTTGAAGTATAGTGTTTGATTTATTATCCACCTAAAACTTTTATACTAGCGCATTCAGATAAGATTAATAATATAAAACGTACGAAACTATAGCTATTTATTGTTGTTATCATATTAGGTTTATATAACATGAGTCACCATATTATTAAAAATAGTTAAATTTAATTGAATAAAACAAAGCTTAACACAAAATATTCATAAAAAGCAACATTTATTACTCTTATCTCGGATTGAGGAAGCAAAGCGATCAACCAGTTAAATCAAAAAACAAACTTACAACAAAATAAGGCAAAAATAAAGTCATACCCGACAATCGCCAATTCAGATAGTACAAAATATCAAACTAACTCAGTGGGCGCCACCATCTTTTATGTTTAAAATATGCAAGGTTTTTCCTTAACTTAGAACAACAGGCTGCCATTGGAAGTTGGAAAAAATGTGTAGTTACTTAAACAGATAAAATTATTACACGAGTTTTGTTTAACAGCACAGGGAGGATTCGCAAATCTTATAGAAATATATGTACTTACTGTTCACTCGCGGGGCACTTAAATCAGATACAAGTAGTGCCTAGGTAACTAGTGGATCGACGTTAAAATTTTCTAAAGTTACATATCTTTTTCGTCGTAGAGACGTCAATAAAAGTAAACATTCTTACTTCTTTCTCCTTTGTTGATGGTACGGCCTGGGCCTAATAACACGCACAACAGCTCAGCCCCTTTCACAAGTCGGCATCTCCTTACCATTACTTTGCATTCGAAAAGTTCACAATTCAAACCACCGTCTCAGATCATCTTAAATTCTAGACATCAACAACCTTATTCCTGCTTTGTCGAAGGCCTGCCCCGTTCTAGCCTGTCTGCCGCTAGGCACACTCTGAATTCGTCTCTAAACGCGCGCGACGGAACCTCTTCGTAAACAACTTTTTCTCCTGCACAGCAGCGGCGCGCTAAATAGCTAGTACAATAAAGTTTATTAAAACTATTTTATTCGAATTTGGAATTTAACTTATAATTCAAATAATATCCATACAATTTATAAAGAATGTAGTCCAAATTATTGGTTTACTAAAAAGGGACTGTTACATCTGAAATGACGCTTATCTAATACCCAATAATTATTTAATTTTTTTGGAAATATTTTTTGATGTTTTGATTTTAATAACATAACATTATCAGTTATCACAATAATCTCATTTCATCAGTTATTCTATACTTTCATCTTATTATGTGTAAGGATTTTCTCTTGCTCGTAGCTTGACACAAAAATGGAAATATATTTGTTCTGTTTCTGCTTGTTGGTTTTTTTTTTCAATAAAAAAAGTCGTTGGGTGTGTGGGGGGGATAAAAAAGGGTTTGTGCTCGGGTCCATTAGGGCCTCATTATGCGACTGGTCCTATTTCATCGCGGATATGGGTTAATTCTTCTGATAAAAAACAGTACCAGAAGAAGAAAAGTAAAATATGAGAAAGAAGAAGTAATGAATTAGTCCATTTTTCAGACAATTGAAAATAGTTAAATATAATTTTATATTATTGTATTTCTGCATAATTACAATTACAGGTATATCAAGAATATTGATTTATAGTAGTGCAATTGCTTAAATTGGAGCTACAACTGCAGAAATTATAAGAATTACAATTAATAATTCTGACTTTAATTAATCATTTCATGTCAATGGTATTATTTATACAATGTAATATATGACATATATTTTATGCAACAATGACTTTTGTTCTTACAAAAATATTTTATAAAATTTCGTTTAGTTTTATAGCTGGTAACAGGAAGCAACCATAAAATTTGGTTTGTCAACCAAGTTGGCATCATTTGGAGACATTAAAACTTTATTGTCGTTAAATTAAAATACCGCAAAATGAACGATAACGTCATTAGGTATTTGAGGTGACGAATATATTACTGTAGCTACCTAACTAACTCATTACGTGAGAGGACAATTAAATGACAGAGAATTAGCGAATATTAGTATTTTAGGTGTATTAAAAAATCGGATTGTCTAACTGGTGTGAAGGTCACATTCTTTCATACAAGCGTCTACTTAAACAGGGTTTAATGATAATGCGGACGTGTTTGTGGCATCATTTTTAAAACACTGTATAATTATAGATTTCGTATGTCTACAATATCATGCACATACCTGATATGACTAAATCGAAACATTTTACAAAATATATGGTTTACAGTCGGTAATTAGTCTTGGTAGGGAAATAGATTGACAACAAATATCTAACTAAAAAAAAATACTTTTTATTGTGATTAATAAAAGTTTGGTTCAATTTCAATTGATAAGTGAAGTTTGAACTCAAAAATTTAAAGTATATGTAATCAAATTAACGTTGCAGACGGATGCTGCCAACTGCTAAAAAATATTTGAGAAACATTATACTTTGATGGTACAATTCGGTTCGACACCACGAAACAACATATAAATTATACAGTAATCAAATATATGATAGTATGTTCTGTCTGTTTAACAATACATCTGCGTAACATTATGAGTTGTTGTAAAATATTGTTATCTTAAAACGCGAGGGATTTGTTCGGCTCAAACGAATTGATTTATTTTTAAAACTTTGATTATTATAGCCGGAACAGTATTAATTAATTTTGGAAATCTCATGTACTTTCATAGACATCCGAGACGAAGGAAAAATTAAACGTATGAAGTACAGGGTGATTCATTATAAATTACCCACCTTTTTCATCGTCATTATTGCCTATAGAAAAAAAAGTTTTAAATAAAAGTTGTGTGGTTATAACTGAATTTTATTAAAATGCTATCAAACGTACAGTAGGCAGATTTCAAGGGATACAAAGAAATAACATATTTTTTTAAACAGGATACCCTGTATATTGTTACACTTTTGGAATGATACTTTGTTTCTGATTTGAAAAATATACCATATATTACCCCTACCGTATACCGTTTTTTGAGTTATTAAACGTCGAATATCTTGTAAATACGGAAAATTTAACATTATTAAAGTGAGCTATGAAAATGACAAGTATTATGTTTTGATAAGTGATATTTCTTTAATGAAATAATCAAAATGGTTTAGAGTGAGGGAAGAAAAAAACCAAATATTTATACAAATAGATAACAAAGATTTATTTAGGAAATTTAAATATAAATAAATGATAACACATAAAAGATGTTTGATGTGTCCACCAATTGTCCAATGCATAATTGAAACATAATTGATAACGTCTTCTTATATTTATAATTGCATCGGAAATGGCTTCATTATTTACATTCAGATTGTTTATTTCAAGTAGAATCCTGTCGTTAATGATTTGAATTAATATTATTATTGACAATGTCTTTTATAAATCCCAGAAAAAAATTAATCCATAGGTGTCACATACGGACTGTTATGTGGCCATTTAATAGATCCATTATTCACTATTTATATTGAAAATACATTATTCAAATGATCTTGAACGGGTATGATACTATGCGGAGTTGCCATATCCTGCATCCAAATCATATCATCAAGTTCGGCTTCCGGGAAAATTCTGCAAAAGAATATTTTTCTGCGTCTGGGATAATTATTTTCTAGAAAGGTAACTCCAGTTAAGTATAATCATAAAATATAGGCTCAACAATTTTGTTTCTGAAAACTCCACACCAAACGCTAACAATTTTTTCTTCCTGATTTTTTTATTTGCTTTACCAATCTTTTCCTGTTGTGCTTGTTTCCCACGACCTTTGGTTTTTCCTGTTAAAAGCTCCTTCCGTAGAAAAAGATGATTCATCAGTCCGTAATATTTTAGTAAAAAATCAGGATCTTCATCCAACTTTTGAATCATCTAGCGACAAAAGTCCAGCCTTTTCCTTTTATGAGCCTCTATTAAAACTTTTACGGGTAAAATTTTATATGGTCTATAATTGTTATTTTTTAACGTACGTTGGATTTTGGAATAACTTTACCTAATTGATCGACTGCATTATTTATACAACATTCAGAATTTTCTAAAAAATAATACAATGTTTCAAAAAAATTTATTCCCAATAAATATCGATGGGCTTACCTTCGAAATGAAGCAATATATTCTTCTTGGTTTGCTTGAACTACATGCTTTTTTCTACTAAAACTGGAGGTATTATTCACCTTTCGGGTAAATATTCTTGAACGTAGCTTCTGATGGTGTTGGACGATTTGAATACAACACCCTATATGCTCTTTTGGCTGCTCGTTTATTTTTGTTATTTTGTATATAACAAATAAATATTTGGACTTTTTCTTCTCACTGTAAACCATTTTGATTATTTCATTAAAGAAATGTCACTTTTTCAAACATAATAGTTGTCATTTTCATAGCTCACTTTAATAATGTTAACTTTTCTATATTTACACTAACTAGTTTAATTAAGATATTCAACGTTTAATAACTCAAAAACAGTATGGGTAACATATAGTATACTTTTGAAATCAGGAACAAAGGATCATTCCAAAAATATAATAATATACAGGGTATCCCATTTAAAAACTGCACGTTACTGTACTTTTGATAGCATCTTACCAATTCAGTCATAACCACACAACTTTTATTTAAAATTTTTTTCTCTAGGCAATAATAACAATGATAAGGGTGGGTAGTTTATAATGAATAACCCTGTACCACAGGGGCTCAGTTCTGAGCCCAACGTACATTTTTAATTAATATAAATGATTTAGTGGTAACTTATTCACAGTACGACTGTGTTTTTTTGTTGCTGATTGGACCAATGTTACTAAATATAACAAGACCTCGTTTAATGTGGTGAGACAGCAGTTAGTATTATATTGGACAGATTTGTAATCAACAAATTGTGACGATTGGGTAAAACACTTTTCAACATGTTAATGCAAAATAGTATGGAATTTTTGGAGGAACAGCTCTATTACAGAATTAATTATACAGTATAAGTGATTTTTATCATTTCATGCGATAGATAAACTGCATTAATATTTATAATGTGTATCTACGTATAACTAATGCTGTTATAACATTAAATTTATACTAATTTGCCAAGATAAACCACATATCTATGAGATTTTTACTGACAACTGAACATTTGAAATGAGTCGTGCTTTTTGTACGTTTAATTTTGTATATTCAGCTATTGAATTTTGTTCATTTTGTTGTTAATTTGAGTTTCTTGCTTATGTGTTATCCGGTGTAAATTAATTAGTATCGAGTAGATTGAATTTAAAAACCAACTTATTAGTCCTTTTTTCCACAAACACTATTTAAAGTAATCTTGTTAACGTTTGCTATCAGTACAAAAATTGCCATTTTATGGAACCAGTGTTAAAGTGGTTTTACTTGTAACACCATTGTAAAAAGTGAATTTTTGGATGCTTTGATTGCGATTTAAAGATTGACATACTCTTATATTTTATAAATTTAATTATTTAAAGACGTATAAAAATTTAGCACTTTTAGTCTGCTTTTAATAACGTTTGCTAGGAACAGTAGTGTATAATGTACTTGGTAAAAGTGATTGATTTTGTTCATA
>JANEYF010005289.1:367500-483767 GCA_029963845.1 Rhamnusium bicolor | reverse complement strand
GTATATTTAAATAAACTTCTCAGGAATTTATCTCCTTAGATGAGCTCACCCAATTATCCAATAAACTTTCGAACCAATTACAAAAAGTTTTAATAGTGCAAATTTTAATTAACGTTTTAATTAAATTCTCAATTGAGTAATTTATCAAGAACTATCTATTTTTAAAGTAAATGTGCATTAAGAGCCGTAATGAAAACGTTCTCTAAGAAAACTCGTTAGAACAATTTATAAAGGACAAACGAGACATAGTAAATCGTACATAGGATTTGTATAAAATATACAATACACGAACACAACGAAGGCAAATTTAAATATGTTTAAAAATTACTACTTTTTGAATGAAACACTATCTTGATATCTTCAAAAATGGCACTAACGGTCTTAGCCCTTAGAAAATCTTAAATAGCAAAGAGGTTCATGTTTTACATCGGATTTTTGGATTCAATCTCAATATATCCTATATTCTTTGATTCCGTATCTTTGATCAATATATAGCTATTTGTATGACAAGGGGAAAAGTGCATAATTTCCTCCCGCGGATAGTTTGATGAATATCCAAGGGGAGAGTAATGGCACTTTGCTCCTGTGTAATACATATGATTTTTTCTACGACCATTTACAGTGTTTACATTGGTTTTACATATATTTTATTATATTTTCTTATGCACTGACAATCAAAAAACCAAATATGTCAAAATGTCATAATAGGTATTTAGATAAGTAAATATTGTTAAAAATCAAAGTACATGGAACATTGCTAAGGTTGCTTCTTGTTTTCAAAATAAACAAACTTCCAAAAAAGTTTATAATAATGTATTCCGAATATGAAGATGAAGTTCCTCAAGATATTCTGGAAGAAGCAAACGTGGTTTCGTTAAATCTATTACCTTTAAAGTCTCGTGAAAAATATGAAAAAGAGTACCAGCTATTTAATTGTTGGATGGAGACTAGGCAAATAAGAAAAATATGTGAAGAAGTGGTCCTATTAGTTTGTTACCCAAGAGTCCAGATGAAACTTACTTATATATGAAGGTAAGATTATTGTTGAATAATAAATAAAAACGTAACGCAGCATTTTTTTTAGAAAGTATATATATGACAACTGAGTGACATTTTAGGCAGTTATCATAAGTGCATTTTCCTTTTTCAGGTTGTGCTTATATTTGGAATTGCTGGGGCATGCCATAGCGATGAATTAGTGAAAATGGTACTTGAGGATATCAGTGATAAAGGCGATATTTTGGTGGTGCAAATACCTGACTCAAAAACTAATATCAAAAGGACATTTACAATAACAAAAATGAGATTTTAAACGGAGTATCTGTCTTGGATATGTATAGAAAATATCTGGACTGTAGGTCCCCTAAATATGTCATTCTAGATTTTTTGTAACTTATGCTAAAGGGAAATGTACAAACCAGGTAATTGGCAAAAACACAATTGCCAAAATTCCATACAGAATAGCAATATTTTTTAAATTTGGATGATTCGAGAAGGGCTATACTGGACACAGTTTCCGCCGTACTTCAGCTACGTTATTGGTCAATGCTGGAAGTGACATTCTCACTCCTAAAAGACATGAGGATGGCGAACAAACGCAGTAGCAGAAGGGTACTTAGATGATTGTATTTCTAAAAAATGTGAGGTAGCCAACCAAATAATTACGGGAGAAAGTACTACTTCAAGTACCCAAAAACGTCGTCTTGTTTTTGAAAATTTTGTTTCTACAAGTGCTTCATCAGCGACCAAGACTTTGGAAAACAACAAACAGGAACTGATCTACACCAGCCGAGCCAATATTTCTTCAGGGGCAATCTCCATTAGTAATTTAAGTAATTGTACCATAAATTTTAACAATATTTAGTTACTGATGGTAATTTCAAACCTCGATTTAAACTGTTTTCAATTTTTATAAATAAAAATAAGTAATAAGATCTGTTTCAGAGAAAAGCATTCATTTTCAGGAAGTTTGTGTATCAATAAAAAGAAGTCATTATACACTACTATTACAGCTATTTGAAGTTTTTACTTGTTTGCTTCCAGAGGGAGCCAAGGTATTTACCTCCCTAGGGAAGCAAAGTATTTTCCTCCCGAGGGAGGAAAAGGTACTACTTTGCTCCCTGAAATGAGGGGAGCAAAATGGTATTTTCTATGTAGGGAGTAGAAAAAATGTTGGTTAACATTAGACACATCAATATTATTAAAACGAATTTGGAATTATAGATCGATTTTGATTCTGATGGTTCGGGGTTACTAGGGAAATTAATTATTAATTTGATTTATGCATTACTTTACAAAAATATGATGGTTCTCGGCAAATGAAAAGGAGTTTCAATAATATCTTAATAATAGATATCCAGGAATGTAACAATACGATGAGTACCAGTAGCCACCACTATTGATTTTTCTGTAACTTTAAATTTGACACCGGCAATAGAAAATGTCAGAGTAAAATTACCTTTTGGAATTTGTTATGCAAGGTGACGACCAATATGCGAAATTCTAGAGTTGTGGGACGAAAACCTCCAGAAATGTTTTTATGTTGCTTCAAACTAGTTGGTTTTCGCAGTGTTATAAACATTTGTTAGATTCAGACTCATATTATAATTAAAAATATGCCAAAAATATTACATAGTTGTGAAAAAAGTAAAAAACTTGCTAGAAGCTATGGAAATAAGTTAAACAAAAATAAAAATTATAACATATTTAACGATCAGATCGATATAAAGAATTCCCCGTTATTAAATTTGGTTCAGTAAACTTATAGTTAAGATAAAATTCAACCCTACCTCACCCTCTATGCTTTTAAGACAACATCTGTACACAGAAAAACCAACCATAAACTTATTTGCTCTTCATTTTATACCTAAAGACAAGTCTGTATTTTTAGTTACTTGAAAATGTCCGAATAGGACAAAACTAGTAAAGTTAAAAATATAAGTGAAAATAAGACAAGGAAAAACAGTGTTTTTAATTTCAAAATGGATTTTCACAAAGTAAAGTCATCTTCAATCAACTTTAAGTTTCAAATTAGATGATTGGTACTTAAATATATTACTTTCGTGCTTTGTGCTTCATTTTGTTAAGAATACTTATGAAATGATTTCGTATTAAAGGATCACCACTTGTAGTTCAACATATAGATATACCATAGCATGATTTGCTACGAAAAAATACAAAGAGATACCGCCTTCCTATCGGCACAGAATAATTTTGCATTCGGCATTCTTTTAACTGTTTACTGTCAGCACACTTCACACATTTTTTTGTTTCGCCATATAGAGTTTTCTACCTGAAGAAGATTTATAAATTTTATAATTTTTTTAAATTCAAGATTGCTATGTTACATCGGTGTGTTCAACTATACATATGTAGGTAGGTACCTATATAACAAAATATCGACTATATATTGCAGGTATAAATGTTTCATGGACCATTTTCAAAATGAGTGTGTAAAATGAATTAAATAGTGTGACACAGATGTGCATCTATCCCCTTCATTTTTTTGAAAGATCAATAGTTTTTGACGACATTTCAAAAACTAGAAACACCGTACCTTTGAGAGCGGTTTTGAGTAGTTTTGAGGGAATTCGCTTAGGCTCTTAGCCTAGTATTGCTTTTAATCCCCAACTAAATACTTTCAAGTGAAGACAAAACTTTAACATACACAATAGATAACTCACAACCTCAATATTGTATGAGAATTCATGCCTGCTAGTTGTCTGTGAGTTATAGACACAAGTAAAGCTATGCCGGTGTTGATTTAGTTAATTAGTTTTTCAAGGCCAATAGAAACGAGTCTGTTTTACAACCATAGTTTCAATGTATTTACGAAATTGAACGAAAAGTACCTTCAAGGACTCATCAAAAACAAAAAGCAACAAGAAATAATTTTAATTGGTGCTGATTTATAAATTATAAATTTAAAAAAGAATATTTTTGCTTTGGTAACTACATAAAAGTGAAATAATATATTTAACAGAAGGGTAGAGAATAACCATAATTTGAGCAGGGAATATATTAATTTCCAGGAAGTGCACATGATGTTTCGCTTACGCCATGAAAGTTCTATATATTTATGTTTATTTTGTTCAATTAGTTTAGAAAAACAAGGGTTCCAACCCTTTTAGTAGGTAATTTAGAACATAATGTAAGTTTGTGACAATTCGAACAAAAACAATAAACAACATATCATATACACGCAACGCCGTATAAGATAAACAACTTACTAAATATCCCATTACCGTTACTAGCGAATATTTCACGAATAAATATATGCATTTCTGTTATACACACTACTGTTGTATTTTATATATAGCCCTAAAACTGTTCTCTATAAAATTTAGGGCTGTAATTTAATAAAATAACCTTCTGGATTATAAGTAAGGAAAAACTGAGTTATCCGAATGTCCTCCACTGACAGAAAAATGATGTATAGTTGCCTACATAGGGTTTTTTCATGATTAAACTATTCAGGGATAATTTGGATCGGAAGTGTAAGTCTTTTTTTATGGTCCGTTTTTCGTAAGGCATATGTCGAGACATAAGGAAAATAGCAATTTTGGTTTTATTTATTAAAAATTGAAAATTATCCTAACAAGATTTTGTGTTGTAGACAATAAAATATACAAGGATTAATCAACTTTAATTTAATTAAAAGGAATATGAAATAGTACAACAAAGTGCTAGAAATAGCACTTTTTCACACGAATTCGGCAGTCACACGAGTGTGAAAAGTGTTCTTCGCACGTGTTGCACACTATACTTTTTCTACGATTGCATTAAATATACAGTGTATCAGACTAGTATGCTACAAATGGGAAATTTATTACTGATTTCTGACAAAATTTCATTCTTGATAAAAGATACTGCTTGATGTCAAACCTACTTTTGAGATATTAGATTGATCTTATAATATGCGTGGTTTCAGAAAACCAGAATTTGGGAATATCAAAAAATTCATACTACAACAAACTCCCCAATATTAATTTTCACCCGTCATCGTTTGTTTCGAAACTAAATCAATGACCGAACAAGCTACGACCTTAAGAATTCAAGAGTATATATAAAGACGTATGATGAATCTAATGGTAAAAACCGCATAGTTGATTGGTTGAATGACTTAATTTTTCCAAATAAAACAATTATAAATTCTAAATCTCTTGAAATTTGTATAATTTTCATCTAAAAACATATTTTTTCTGTTAAACTATGAATCTCGCAATAAACATAATATTACCCCGGTGTGTTGATGTTTTTTTGTCGGATAAAGTAAGAAAACCTCAATTTCTCATTAAACTGACGTTTCGACAATATTTATTGTCTCCTTCAGGACTACAACAAATAACAAACGTGTTCTATATAATTTAGCAAATCTAATAGATAAAAATATATTTTTTTTATTATTTTAAAAGAAAAAATGCCTTTAACATTTTGAGAAAATTTAAAATTTCATAAATTTCCTAATCTCACTTACATAAATCAATAAAAAAATGTTAACAACAAAAATGTAAAAACATTATATATATATATATATATATATATATATATATATATATATATATATATATATATATATATATATATATATATATATATATATATATATATATATATATATATATATATATATATATATATATATATATATATATATATATATATATATATATATATACATATATATATATACCTATATATATATATATATATATATATATATATATATATATATATATATATATATATATATATATATATACAAGGTGTCCCACGACGAACTGCGGCGATCGATATCTCGAAAAGTAGACATTGGAAAATTTTTGAAAATTTGGTAGTAAACTAAAGTCGACGGTGGCAACATCTGCTAAATATTTTCAAGATGGTGGCACTTCCAGTTATACCGGAAGTTGGTGTCCACCTGCTTATTTTAAATGGGATACTCTATATCTGGCACATTTTGGATTGTATGCCAAATTCTAGGCAGATTTTGTGTATGATATCCTATACCTAAGTCTCTCCGTTTTCTGATATATTTCAATTCTTATGTCAAAAATGACGTTTGCAGGCACTAAAAAAATTATCAATTTTTTCTATAAAGAAAGCCTTTATTATTTAATTTGGGTTAGATTCTTTGTTGGAAAAAGACCTACTTTAATAGAGTTTTTATAATATTTTGATAAGTATTAATACAGAGTGTTCAAAAAATAAAATGAAGATGAAATTGAGAAAACTGTCAAAAATCAATCAATTTTTTCAAATGGACACCTCAATTTTACTTAATCTTATCCTATTTACCATTAAAAATAAGGGTAAGTTTGTGTATGGATGTCTATTCCGAAAATTTTTATTGAACTCTTCTGGACAAATCGGTGTAATAGCAGATAGTAGCATTTGGACCATATGGGAGGTTTCAATACCTCTCACCACTACTCAATTTACCTTACGTTAGTATATGACTAGCAGGTTGGCCACTATCATTTCTCTGATCCATGCCCTATGGCATACTGAGGAGAACTAATAAGTTCGAAACCGGTCAATGTCTGGTTAGGAATTGACAAATGATATTGGCTACCGATCTATCATCGTTGAAGGTATAATCCAATGCAGGTCGGGGTATTTGCCCTCTGAGTAGTTGTTTCCTTCAAATCGTATTTAATAATGGTTTATAATTTCTTCGCAATATTTTTTAAAGCTGTTTCAACGGAAATGTCTTTGAATTTCTGTCTGGCTTTTTCCTCCATTCGGGATAATGGGAACGTTGTTTAAATATACAATTAAGATTGTAGTTCAGGATAAATCTGTCCACATCTCAGTGTTGTTATGACGTTTGTTCAACAGGAACATTCTGACATACACGGATACGTTCGTAACCAAACTTGTGCATGCCTGATTCATGTACTAGTAAGAATGTTATTGAGAAATTGATCTTTGTCAGGAACATGTAAATATTTATTATCCCATGACAAGGTGGCTTTTTAATTGCGATACTTGGGATAAATATCGAAGTGTTCAAAACAATGTCAAAAATCATCATAATACTGGACTGTTTCTTCTGTGTAAAAATAATTATTTTCCAAGAATTATTAAAAATATAAAATAATTACCAATAAGTTGGTAGTTTTGGTACGGGGATGTCCTAATATTAGATGAGTATGCAATGACCGAATCCACATCAGTTTCTAAGTCAGCTCCTTATTATGAAATGTATGCCTATTTTGAAACCTAACAATATTAATGGTAAATTTTAAAATAATATGCTTATATTTAAATAATATAAATCTATAGAATATTTCAAGAAAATAGACACAGGGAACATCAAAAACTAACTGATTTAATTATTTTAATCTAAATTTAATTATAACCTAGAATAAAGCAGAGTTGTTAAGTTGTATCCCCAACGCAAAACACTGCTAAATTAAAAAACTAATGCGGATGTGCTGATAAACAGTTCATGGTATGGATGAAGGATTGATTTGATGATCCTCCGACTCGTTCATGTATGCGTCCGTAAGATTGTTGGAACGTTTTTTGGAGAGTCCCTGGGATTGTCAGCGACCCTGTTGAAATGGTGTATTCAAAAAGCGCATACATCGGCGTCCATTTGACAATCAGAGGTATTGTTTGAATAAACCTGTTAACGTGAAAAATGCATATGGATCCCAAGGAATTCTCATATATGGGTGATGTTTTCGATGAAGAGTGTAATGCTATGAGCGACACGGCGCACCGACATGGTTTGGTGAGTTGGTGGGGGACCGAGTTGGGCGAATACATAGTGCATCATAGGCCCAGGCATGGCATATAATACATATTCATATTATTATATCAGTCTGAGCACATAATGTAAAAACTGGCAGCGGTTTCGATATTTTGTTGTAAGTTGTGAACGTAAGATACTAAGGTGACGAGAATCTTCACGAAAGATGTTAACGTTCCCAGCTTGTTGCATTTACTGTTACTCAGAAATTTGTTTTATAACTAAATTCTGTATACAGATAATGAAGTTAGAGATTGAGTATGAAAGATTATTTCACAAATTGGTTTTACTTGGAGTACAATGGATGGATGCGCTCCGGTGAGATGCGTAGTATGCTTTTCTAGAAAAATAGATACGCAGTAAGTATTCCAGTATAAGTGTGGCGCAGTAGGTTTCCCAGGGAAAAATGGTGCGCAGTAGATACTCCCGAATACCATCGATACGCAGTAGGTATTCCCGAATGATATGGATGCGCAGTAGGTATTCTCGAGTACGAATGGATGCGCAGTAGGTATTCTCCATATGCTATGGATGCGCAGTAGGTAATTCCGAATACAATGGGACACGCAGTAGGTTTTTCCGAGTCCTATGGATGCGCAGTAGGTATTCCCAAATACTATGGATGCACAATATGTATTCCCGAATACCACTTAGATGCGCAATAGGTATTCTCCGAATACTATCAGATAGTACTCAGTAGCTTTCCTTGGGAATAATATATGAACAGTAGGTTTTTTTGAGTACTATGGAAGCGCAGTAGGTTTCACAGGTACCATGGATACGCAGTAGCTTACATGCAGGGATAATGGATGCACAGTGGGTTTAACAAGGTGTAAAATATGTTATTTTCAGATAATGAGTCCCAAATACATATAATATTTATTTCGAATACTATGGATGCGCAGTATGTATTCCCGGATACCATAGATGCTCAGTAGGTATTCTCGAATACAATGGATGCGCAGTAGGTATTCCCGAATGCTATGGATGCGCAGTAGGTAAGCAGCAGTGAATGTTGATTGGAACCACAGTTCATACAGCTTTCAATGTTGAGATTAATGGTAAGAAGAGGTTACCTTTGCGAGCTGATGCTTTACAAACTATGCGATGTGACTTTTCAGAAGTTAGTACTGTTACTATTGACCAAGTTAGTGAGTGCTGATATGTTAAATCTGAAGTTGCTGAACGTTTACACGTTGTATTGGTCCAGATCCAACTCAAGTTTTTGGTGGTTTTCACGTTCTTTTGTGGAGATCTAAGACAATTATCACCTGTCAATGCTAAATCTGTGTACATTGGACCATCAAAAATGCTAGAAGATCGAATGTTGTGGCAGGGTGCAGAATATTACCCTTACCAGGGATTGTCAGACAGTCAGATAAAAATTTTTCTCTATATATTCGACAAAAATTGGGAATGGAAATATAGTAGGTTGATGATGAGCGTGCATTAATTGAAGGTCGCTTCACCTACTTTATTTTTGGTTACCAATGCGTACGAGTCTTTTTAACCCATTCTGATGATTATATGAGCCGAACCGTTATTCATGATATTAAGGCATTACTGCCAAAACATCGAATCTCATTATTAGTTCCAACTGCTGATCTACTGGTGGAACGAAGATAGTCGTTTATTAATGCGTGGTTTCATTGAACAATGGTTGTTTATGATTTAAAAATTGCTGGCTTCGAATACAGATTTTCGTGCTGCCATTGATCGGTTCAATATACAGGATATTCCAACGGCTTCAGGCTGCTTTGCAGCATGAAAATTTTAACTAGAACTAGGATTATTGATGGCAAAACCGGTACCGTCCCTCTTTGGTTTCACACAATTAATACTCCTACTCAACCGAGTGAAATTAATGTATCATTAACTAGTAAGGTCCGCTGTGAAAACAAAATGGAAAGAATTAATAAATCCTTCCGATTTACATACGATGCTTTGAGTTTATGTTAAAGGGTTCAAAATCACTAAAAGTGGATTCTCATTAGGCATGGTTTTGAAGTCCTGCTTTTTGATAAAGTACAATTAGTGTCGCCCACAACACAGGTTTTAATACAAAATCTGATAGGTTCCCGAAATTCCATTAAGTGTATAAAGGAAACAAAAATGATTCTGATTCATATTCAGATGAAGATGACAATATAACAGCATCCTCCACTTCGAAATTTGATACCTACCTCTAACCGGTAGATAAAAATACTTACCTATTACCCTATACTATATATTCTCCCATTATTTTATATTACATTACTGTTTTATTATGTATGCAGAATCTAATTTTATTACATTACTTAGTTTGCTTTTAATACACTTTATTTTATTGCTTTGTATTTCTTTTTGTGTAATCAATAAATATCACAAAAATAATGTATTTTTTTATTGACTTGTTAACATTTATTTTTAGTTAATTTAAATTAATAAAACAAGATAGTAAATATCTGCTTACAATTTAAGTTCTTATAAAAGCAAATTACGATTGTTCAGGGTTTGAAAAAGTTTTCAAAAAATTGTACATTTGCAGTCTTTCTATACTTCAAATTTCCTTAATTCATTTTTCAATGCACTCCGATGGTTAGAAGAATTGCGAAATCTGTGAATTTTATTTAACGGAATCAATTTTTTACATCTACCACAGTTAATGAAACGAAAATGTCCTCCCTCAATTTTTGCTGTTATAAAAGTTATTAAATGAATTCCCTGTAATGTTATGCAATATTAAAACTTACCCTCGAAATGACTCAATTAGTTCAATCAACATCCAATTTAAGATTGAGAATACAAAATCGTCCATGGGTAATTACTTTTATAAGAATCACCACTCATTAGCACTCACATTATAAATGTAACAGAATCACAGGGTTGGGTGATAGGTTCTCCTGAACTGAACGGCATTTGAATGAAATGATATGATACGCATAACGAATTAAATATAGTTTAAAAAAACTAAAAAACACGCTTTTAAAGCACATCAAACAAAAAAGTGAAAAATAATTATTAATATAAACTGAAAACAATAATGAACGAAAAATACTAGTATTATTGTTGAAAAGAGCGTGGGTTGCTCGATATACGAAAAATATGGCACAAAGCGCCCCACGCTTTTTTTCACAATAATACTAGTATTTTTCGTTCATTATTGTTTTCAGTTTATATTAATAATTATTTTTCACTTTTTTAGTTTGATGTGCTTTAAAAGCGTGTTTTTTAGTTTTTTTTAAACTATTTATTTTTCACTTTTTTAGTTTGATGTGCTATGAAAGCGTGTTTTTTAGTTTTTTTTTAACTATATTTATATTGCTTATTGATGCTGATATTATAACATATTACGATCCAACAGATACTTCTGAAAAAAATATATTTTTTTTTCAGCCATGGGATTTGAACTCACGCCCGAGGAGTCCGTCGTTTCGCGTCGACTATGACTTGTGCCTTAGCCCGCTCGGCGAATGACCGAACTATGAATCACGGAATGTACTTACGGTATTAAGCCTCTTGCTCTCACGCAGAGGATACGTGAGGGAAAGGAAATTATTTAATTCTGGCGATCCTGATCAGGATAATGATATAAACTTATCAAATTATTGTATTGTTCCCGGTTCTTCGTAAGTGTACAAAGTTTCAATTAAATCTGTCCGTTTAAAGTGGGTCAAAATCGCGTGTTAAAAAAAGCAACGACCTGATGGTAAACAAATCTGAAGGTGACTTATTGCTTGCGTACGTAAATCTCTAAATTAAAACTATTACTACAATTTGGAGCAGATTTTGCTACTATATTTCGCAATACCACACAATTTGTAGCGGAATATTCCGTTAATATTTTTGTTAAAATCCTTGCGTAAATGGCTACTTTTACTATCCTAAGAGAACAAACAGTCAAACAATATTTGCTGTTTATAACTACAATAATTTTACTACAAATATTTATAGTCTTTTCATATGTATTATGTGACAATAAATTACAACTTTGATGAAAACAACCACAATTCTCATAAAAAAGTGTGTGTGTGTTTTATTAATATTTATATTTGTTTTGTAAGAGCTGGTTCTGAAAAATGGAATACATTTCCGACCCTGCCCATTATACTTGCGTGAAAAAGGAAATGTCCATCAGATGCACTAGACGGTGTAATAAGACACCCTTCACATTTTTTGAGTTAAGGAACAATTGCCAAGATACGTTATTTGTATTTCAAACTACAGCATTCAATTTAATATTTTATGTTGCTTGCTTTTTTAAAATTTATTATCTTATTTAACAATTACTAAAATGCTAACATTATTTCTTCTTATTAAAATGAGATAGTTAAATTCGCTAGTTAAACGTATTGATTCACCCACAATAACAGTATTTACCTAACCAAAAAAGGGGTTTCTGCTGACAGTAAGCTAATTATTATAGGCACCACTTCACCGTTGTGTCACAGAGATGCCGAGAATGCAACCCTGGCACTTCTGGAAATGTTCCTATTTTGATGGGGTTAATATATCAGGATCTGATAGCGTTATGCGTTATGACAGAGGAGATCTGAAAGTGACACGAGTAGTAAAGGGTAAAGAAGGAGGGAGAAGATTAGTAAATAGTAAATGAGATAAGGCCGGACAGGAAGAAAAGCAGTTTGGATAATACGTTTATATTATATTCGTATGCGGGAAGAACTACTTTTGTTTTGGATTGTCTTATTCATTTTTATTAACGTAATAACATACAATCTCGGCGACATACAACAATTTTCATATCAAAGCTAAGAAATTGGAAATGTAATGTACAGGGTGAAGCAAATTCGATGGAAATACAGGGTATCTCGGAAACTACAATAGTTAAAAAAAAGTAAGAGCACATTCTCGAGCCCATTTTTCAAGACAAATTCAATGGCATAAACACTTTATAAACTTTGAATTTTATAAATACAACTGCCTGGTTCTATACAAAATTCTAATTATTTATTTTGTACAAATTTGATAGTTATTTAAAAGAATGCCTCAACTAGCTCTGAAGACAAACATAGAATAAGTGTTGGCAGGTGGAGTCAGAATTAAATCTTTTTTAAAACTTTCTTCAGCGCCAGTTTTTTTGGTTTATCCCTATTAATAATAAATATAACTTGAGATTATTTACACTAATGATTAAATATATCCTATGCTAAAACTGGAAAAGCGATGGGGTTGATTTTGACATGAACGACTTATTTTCTTCATAACGTTCCACGTAATTTTCATTGTACTATAATGTAAGGCTGGGAATCGAATACGAATAATTCGAATATTCGAATATTTGGGTATTCGAATACGAATTATTCCTAATGGGAAATTATTCGAATATTCGAATAGGTACTCGAATATTCGAATATATTCGAGTATTCGAATATTCGATTATATTCTGAGTAAATTTGAATATTAAAATATATTATTAAATTATGTACGAATAGGTATGCAGTTTGCATCCAAGCAAAGTAGGTAGATAGTAGGTATAGGTAGGTACCTATCCTAAATCCAAATTATAAATAGACCACATTAGTGGCACGTTTTACTCCCAGTCAAACTATTCCATCTCTTTCTTGCCTCGACCTTATTCTTACTGTACTAAGGCAGGGGTTAAAATTAAATTTTAAATTTTAGAAAACCTGTAAATATTTAACTATCGACTTTTCATGTATTTGTTTTACCTTCACAATCTGCGTCTTTTTTAAAACATTCTAATTTTAGAGCACTTTTATTTTCTTCTAAAAGGAAAAATAGTTATGACACAGAAGTATAATAAACTAGCTCTATTTTTGTTTTATTTAAGCTTCAATAGTTAAATGTGAACAATAGCTCCTAAATCCTAAAATAAAATACTAACTGAATAATTCTGACCCTTAAAGCACATGTACAGGAGAATACCCTATTGTGGGTATGGAGAGCAACTCAAATTGCCTGCTCAGTGGTTTACGTCACGACTATTATTGTGGTCTATCCAACCAAATACTCAAATAGAGTATTCACTATTCACTAGTATTCAGTGCTATACCTATTAACAATGAATACTCGAGGATCCGGATTATTCTGATACCTATTCGAATAATTCGGATTATTCGAGTATTCGAATATTCGAATATTTTTTTCGAACGAATATTCGAATACTAAAATTTGGAAAATTCCCAGCCTTAATAATTAGGGCACACAATAATTACTGATCCTTATTTTGATTCCACATAAGTTTCTGTGTTTACCACATACTGACTTGAAAAATAAAACAATGCATAACACTAATTTACATATATATTAAATGTCAATACTGTAGTAGAAATTTACAACTCTGGTTCTTATAACCGTACAAAAATAAACATGGTCTACACTTATAGAAATATAACTAAAATGTTACTACAGCAAAGCGGAATGTTTTATAGTAGATTCAAGTTGCACATAAACTCTAACTATTTTTTTACAGTCAGTCCTTATAAGGGGTAGCTAAACTTAAATTCGAACCAACCAAAGTTAAATATACAGGAGACAGCATTAGTTCTTAACCTAGACTGGAAAAGTTGAACAAAACAAGGTAAATTTGGTAGTCTATAGGTGAAAAACACCACTACAGCACAGATAAAAAACATTAAGACAAAATAGAAAAATGCTCCGCCACAGATAGGGAGGAGCCCGTATTGCACTATTGTCCGCATTTAGGCAGTGCTAACAACTCATAATAATAATAGTAGCTCACACCCACGATCAAACGTGAGGTTGAACGTGTAATTCACCGCTGGCAACTCCTTCACTGGAATCCTTGGGGTTGAAATAAAAATGAATGTACTTACAAGTGTTACGCAACTTAGACCTCTCAACAGAAGACAAATTTTATTGCATACCACCAAAGACTAAGGATTTGTTCAAGCACTTCTTACCAAGTTACACAGTATACAACTAAACAATATTGATTTGTGACGTACTTCGTTGCTCTACACAAAAGCAGAAGTGTCCCTTTGACGCCCCAAAACTACGGCGGTGCTCACGGTATGGATATCTCGGGCGCAGTTTTGTCTAGAGTGCAGAAACACCACTTTACTCTATCGGCGGGACGGTAGAGGCCGGGCAACTACAGTGAAGAAACGGCTAAGCCAGGGTCGGGAAAAGGTAACTTACACACTACAGTTAATGAACAGACTCTCATTCAATATATTTACATTTATTCTACACACTAATTATTATTTACACTTTATATACACCTTAGTAACTACAACTTATACTACAAACGGTCTTAACTACGGGCGAGCGGGGGCAGTAAGTGGGCAGTCAAGAGGTGCGATGCGGTCATCCGAATGAAGCGGTGAAAAGGTAAACAGCAATAAATTAAGCGGTCATGAGCAGACGGCGGACGGATACCAGGAGGGGAAGCAAGCACCAATACAAGCACACACTATGCCTATCTATAGCGGTTATTTACTATCGCTTGGCTGATGGATGGTTCCGGACTTATAATATGCCAGCTAGTACCTCCAAGGCGCCCTGCCGAATATCACGTGCTCAGGCGGCCTGGAGGGTACGCGGTATAACGCGGTTACGGTTGGGGGGAAGGGTGACAAGCCTAACAGTGGCAAATTTAAGACGACTACGGTAAGGTCAAACTCCACGCTACCCTGCAGAATTTTTACGTGCTCAGGTAGCCCGGGGGACTCGCGGTTACGGACGATACCTCCAAGTCACCCTGCAGAATTTTTATGTGCTCAGGTGGCCTGGCAGGCACGCGGTTACGAAAAATACCTCTAAGTCACCCTGCAGAATTTGTACGTGCTCAGGTGACCTGAAGCGCACGCGGTACAACGCGGTTCAAGTTGGAGGGGGAAAGGAGTGGCAAGCCGAACAGTTGCAAATTGAAGATGACGACGGTAAGGTCAAACTCCAAACTACCCTGCAGAATTTTTACGTGCTCAGGTAGCCCGGCGGACCCGCGATTACGGACGATACCTCCAAGTCACCCTGCAGAATTTTTACGTGCTCAGGTGACCTAGAGGACCCGCGGTGGCAAATGCTAGTATCTCCAAGTCACCCTGCAGAATTTTTACATGCTCAGGTGGCCTGGAGAACACGCGGTGTAACGCGGTTCTAGTTCCAACCTACGGCCGCTCTCCCGTTCTAAGGAAGGATATGAGGCGGATACGTTTTAGCGCTCGCGGTTCACAAACTCTAAATAAAGTCCGGAAAGTACTCACCAGCCAAGTAATACCGATTATTTACCAAACCTTTATCAAACCTTGCTACCTACTTCCGTGTCCTGGGCTACTTCCTCTCTGGAGCGATCGGGGTCGGCACGTCTGGTCGGTACGGGCGGCAGCAACGGACTGTTTTCGGATGCTCTGAAAAATCCTCAAGCTACTAAACTCTGCCAAAAAGCAGAAGTAGGATGAGACGCGGGATATAGTAATACGTCACCCGAATTCAATTTGAAACAATACCTTGATACTCACAATTCTATACCTTGATACTCACAACAAGATTACTTACTATGCTGGTCGGCGTGGTTCTTCAGTCAGCAGCTAAACGGCAACTGACTTGTTTGAAAAATCCTCAAGCTACTAAACTCTGCTAAAGGCATAAGTAGGATGAGCCGCGGTAGTCATGCGCGGAATATTGCAACTACGTCACCTTTTTCGACTTGGAAAAATTCGCAGTAAATTTAAATACCAATATCTTTATACTCACGAGCTTATTTACTGTCCAAGTCGGCGTGGTGCTTCGGTTGGCGGTCAGACGGGAACTAATTTGTCTCAAAAATCCTCATGCTACACTGCCAAAAGCAGAAGTAGGACGAGATGCAGTAGTCATGCGCGGTATATTACAACTACGTCACCTGTTTACTGACGCATTAAGTTTAAAATACCTATGTCTTTATACTCACGAGATTACTTACTATCCAAGTCGGCGTGGTGCTTCGGTTGGCGGTCAGACGGGAACTAATTTGATTGTTTCCAGTCTCGGGCTCCTTCACGGTAGCGCGGGCACAAGGGTGCCGGGTTCACAATGCGCGCTTCGCGTTTCGCGATTCACGTACTGCCGGCCACTCGGCCTATGTGGAATGTTCATAAAAACATATCAATACTACCTATCTATAATTAACAATTAAACTGTTATTAATGATCAGCTGACAATAACACTTATTAAAAGCGCAGTACTACAATGGTTAAAATATTTTTCGAAACAGACAAATAGCACCCAGTTACCTAACTTAATTCTATAAAATAAAATCACTTCGTTACAGGTTATACATTAATCAATAACACAGGTCTACAAAAAAAATTTTTTTTGTTATAGAGACCTACTATTCCTACTATTCTTTCGTAAAATTTTCCGCTGAAGCCGAAAATGAAAAAAAAAAATTATCGTATGGGTTCCCCCCACACACCCGAATTCCCCCAAAATTAAAAAAATGGAAACTGGGCGAAAAAACCTACCTATCTTCAGTAAAATTTTCCGCTGAAGCCGAAAATGAAAAAAAAATATTTTATCGTGTGGGTTCCCCCCACACCCCAATGCCCTCATAAAATTAAAAAACTGCAAACTGGGCGAAAAAGCCTACTTATCTTTAGTAAAATTTTCCGCTGAAGTCGAAAATGGAAAAAAAATTATCGTGTGGGTTCCCCCCACATACCCCAATTTTCCCCAAAACCTACCTATCTTTAGTAAAATTTTCCGCTGAAGCCGAAATACGAAAAAAACAAAGCCATGGATTGACAAAGTAAAAAGTAAACCTGCAGCAGGCACACTTGAACTGACTCTCAGAGATGCAAACTTAAATTTAGACGCGCAAATTCAAATTGCGCCATCGTGTGGTTACAAAATTATTGGATGATATAATGAATATAGAATTTTACATAACGTTAACAAAATATGTACACACATTTATAATGAATTAACCCTAGATTAAAATGTAAAACAATTTAAAAAAAATAAATAAAAAAATAATAACTGTGAATTATCATTTGCATTGTAGCTGAACGTAGTATCGTAGACGCATATAGCAGAAAGTTTGTCGATATAAAAAGAGTTGTACTACAATTGGATGCTAAAGAAGCTGTTGTTACTGCAAATGCTCAAGAAGCTATTGTCGATTTCAGGGTCTAAAAAGATTTAGAATTTTCACAAATCACCCTCACTATAGAAGAACTTGAACGTTAACCAAAAACAGGAGAATTGACCAGATTCGATGCGATGAATGCAGTAGTGTTTGAACTTCGACAATATACAGGGTGGAGCAATAGTGCATCCGACTTCGATATCTCGAGTTTATGAAAAACGAACATTCTTTTGTACGTACATTTCTATGGCTATTTGTGACCATTTTCAATTTATTGAACAATAACTGCAAAATTCATCAATAAAAATTAAAAATAAGGATTTTTTTGTTCGAATAATTCATGGCATTATTTTATTCTTATTTTGTTGTACTCATAGCACACTATGATTTTTCCATAATATTCGTATCGAAAAAAATCTTGAAAATGGGAAAAATCTTAAAATTTTACACACTTGCATAATTTATCATTCAGAACAAATTTTCTTAACAAAATTTTCAAATATCCTTAACATGGTAACCATTTTACTTATAGAAAAAATTAAAAATTGTGGCAAAATATGAAAGTAGGCAGACGGCTTTGAAATTTTGCACACCTACATAATTTATCATTCAGAACAACTTTTCTTATAACATTTTGTCGTATATCTTACAGAAAAGGTACTTTACTGAGGAGAAAAATAACTTGTAAATTTCAAAAGCATACTTGATTTTTCGAAACTAATAGTATGCCACAAATTAGTTTCTATCCATGCAGGGCTAAACTTCAAAAGATAAAATTTCAACTTTTCAAATTTTTTGTCTTTTTCGCCTATCGTTGGATCAATCAAAATGAGCTATCTAATAATATATCCTACGAGAATGATACTTTCTCTTTATTTCAAGACTCGGTTGGGCTAAATAGGTCCATTACTTAGAAAGATATGATCCATTAAAAAATGCTAGTAAAAGCCAATTAAAAGCATACATTGGAAATTATTGAATATATCTCCTTAATGGCAAAGATAAAAAGTGTACCAAAAACGATTGCGTTAAGAAAATATGAGGCTGCAATTGAATCTAAACTGGATTTTAATTTTGCTGTTGGTGATTCCCACAGCGTGTTTTGAATTTTGATAAAAAACATACCTTTATTGTTACACCCTGTATTTAAAAAAATATATTTTTGCTTAAAATCAGCATAACTTTATGTTCCAGAAGAGTTAACCTGCAATACGAAACAAAAAAATATTAAACCCGGACAAACAGTTTAAAAAAAATCAAATTGAAAATCATGTAATAATAAAATATAAAATAAAGCATGTTGCTGTATTCAACCAACCTTAAAATTTATTGTTAACTCTGTTGACAAATTTTAAAACTACTACAACGTTTAAAAAATTACTGATAAATAATGGACATATTTTGAAAAATGACACGTTTTTTGTTAATGTTTGATTTTTTAAATTAGTAATAAACAATTGTTGATCAATAAGGAAGTAGTAAAAGTATCTTAAATGCCCTTTTAAGTAAGATAAAACTGCTTAAGTGGGTTGTCGATACAAATAAATTGACCGGCCACATTGTGGCCTAGGGAGAACACTGTGAAATCCTGTTTTACTGATGTCACTGTCGCTAAGATTTATTTGGGTTTTATTCCTTAATTCGGAAATGAAAAAGGCTCTAAATAAAATACAAATAAATATTAATAGCAGAAGTAAATACTTTAATCCACTTGGAAACATTTTTATATAAATCTTGTTTTAGATTGCGCCTTGCTACTGTGCACTGGAAAAATTAAACAGATCTAAATACTGTATGTTTAATTAGAAACAAACCACTTAAATTAGACAACTCCCAAATCCAACACCGGAGCAACAGGGGCGCAGACACACAAACACTCACTCTTATATACAGTCTTATATTTCCCCACAACTATTTAAAAATTAAAAAATAATAAAATATTGTGAGTTTAGTTAAGTTAACTTAATATAGTACTTATCTTCTGTTTATTACTTGTCGGAGTTAAACGGAAGAGCAGACATCAGTGTTCACACTGTAATTTGAATTTCCCTCCGTGATTTTTTTTCCTTCATATTTGTATATGCGTATTTCTTTTATTATTATAGTTACTTCATGAAATCTGATATAATTATTTGCATTATTTATACATTTACAAAATGAGGAAAAATAAAAGACATTTATTATTATTATTATTATTTTTTCGGAATATCCGATGCCGGTCAGTCCTCCTGTGGCCTCTTACGCCTCACGGGAGTCGCGCCGGCGCATCAACTACAGCCACTCCCCACATCCCGCAGGGTTAGTGACTGTAGATACCAGAATCTTGTGCCCTAAGCAGACGGAGAGAACCCAGAATGACCGCTTTCTGCATTTGGCCTGCCAGCCACTCGGCTGATTTTTGGCAGGCCGGTATGATCTTCAGTTCCGAGAGCAGCGTAGGCTTTATCCCTCCGAGTACACCGATTATAAGGACGACCATTTTTACGGAGTAGCCTGCTCCGAGAGTAGCGTACTCGATGACATACATCACCTTGAGTTGATGGTCAAGGAGGACTATGTCAGGTTTGTTGGCTTGGATTACCCTGGTAGTTGGGAACGAGTAGTTCCAGTAAAGGCGGCATTTCTCGGTCTCGACAACGGACTCAATATCTCCGGGGATGTAGGGCAGCACGGGTGTCTGGTCTACTCCGTATGAGTGCCTTAGATGGTAGTATAACACTCGTAACGCCGTATGTCGGTGAATGTAGGCCGAAATCGCGTTTACAGGGTATGCAGATAATATGTGCATGAGCGATTCCGGCGCCTGACGGCTGGTCCTGCAGTTGATGTCAGGAACCTCTACACGCCACACGCGGCTGCGATAGACCAAGGTGTCGATAACACCATCTTGGCAGGCCATAATGAATCCCCTCGGTCTTCCGGTTGAGCTGAGAAAGGCGAATGCCAGTCTGGTCGATAAACCCAGTGTTTTTTGTTCTTATAGAAGACACCATGCTGGGGTTTATCGATATGCTGCCGAAACAGATTTTCCTGTTCGACAGCTCTAATTCAGGCTTTCAAGCGATTTGGCTGAAGTTCAGAGACTGACTCTACATCAGCACCTCGCCGGCCACCTCGCCTGGTGTTAAATGCAAGACCGAGTTCATCTGCTATTCTTTTTGCTGCCTTGAACAATCCTGCTCCCACTCCTACAATTTCGTGATGCATTACAAACCGCATCTGAGCTCCTGAGGATGTTACATGCCATACTCTGACATGCGTACAGACATTTATTATTATTATTATTATTATTTGACATACTAGGTGTTTTCCTTATATAGATGAGATCCGAGTGATTACATAAGTCTCCTACCCCCATTTTATCAATTATTTGGGAAGATATGAAAAAATGATGAAGTAGGCATCGGTAATATTTGTTATTTTTCTGGACCGGCGGTTATATAAAAAAATCCTATTACAGGTATAAACAGTATTGAGGCAGAGAATCGGGATACATGTATATGATATTAAAAATAACTAGGCTTTCATGCCTTAGCAACGGAATAGTGTTTGGCATATGGTTAGCTAACATTCATGCATAAAACGGTACAGTTACAAAAGACGACTTTTTTATGATTTGTGTGTCATGTAGTCTGTCTTGAAAAGTAGTCGACAATGCTGACTTTCTGAGGATTCTTTGCAAAATACGTACCAGGTTTTCCTTTACCTATTAGCCATACATTGCGTAAAATATATATAAAATGTGTATAAAAATGTTTTGGACAATATTATAGCGGACGTACGAAATAAATTTTTGTGGCTGACAGTGGACGTAATAGGTGTATAAGGTTGTAAATGTTGTACTTAGAATTTTGAATGTGAGTGTGAGCTTTGTCTCCGATATTAATAGCCAGTAAAAGAGTACAACAAACCACAGCACACATCGAAGAAGTAATAGAAGAACATGGCCGCTGACATAAAACTTTTAAGAACATAATTTTCTAAAAATCCAAATTTAACTTAAAAAATGAGTGTTCTTGGATTTTTCACTTTGAAGCTCCATATCGCCTCTTAAGATCAAAAATTCAAAGCTAGAAATTTCTAATTTCAAAAGTAGAAATTTTTATCTTAAAAGTAGAAACTTCTAGTTTTAAAGTAGAAATTTCTAGTTTTATAGCAGAAATTACTAGTTTTTTTTATTTGCTGTGGTACTTCAGAGCCATCGTAGAAACTAATACAAAACAGAAAAAAAAATCTTAAAAAAAAATAAATGCAAAGTAAAATCAGCACAACAGCATCACCAAACTGATTTGAGAATGTCAATTTGAAAATGGTAGGTAACTTAATCGAATATCATATTGTTAATATAAAATAAATGAATTAAGTAATGTAAGTTTGACAAATGATATCTTGATCTAAAATCATGTTACCAATAACTTTTAGCAAAGTTTTTATTGAAAACGGTGCATTTTATGGTCAGGAAAGAAGAAAAACTGATTTTTGCCAAGTTAATCTCTGTATCATAATTTTTAATCACACAGACCAAAATAATAAAAAAAAATTATACTAAAAAATATAACAAAAAAAACTGCCGACAGCGTCTACAATATGGGATAATACTTATACCTTCATAATGTTCGTACTCCTAAAGTATAGGTGAACTAATTCTCAGCTTGATCGGTCATTTCTAAATCGTTACTAAACACAGAAAAAAAAGTTTTTTTCTTTTGAGGCCTAATAACTTCTCACAGAAGCACTTTTGGACTAAGGTATGCTTAGTTTCAACTGTCCAATTTGACGAGCTCACCATTACTTTTCAGACACCCTGTATAACTGAAATCAAAATAATGCGTTCTCTTCAAATATGAAAACATATTTAGGCTTCCATTTTTTTATTTGATATCTATTGTTTTTTCTGTTAACATATCCTTTTTAAGAACCCCATAAAAATATTGTATAATTTTTCGACCCAGAAAATCTGATTATTGTCAAAGCTCAAACTGGCTTCAAAAACACATTTTGTCGGATGTTCTTGAAAACAATGCACGCATTACAAAAGTACATTAGAGCTTTCCAAACATACCACACAATGACATATATTTTCTTCAAATAACATGGCCCCCATACACTCTTATCTGTCTCCACCCCTATAAATAATATGGAATAAATGGTATGCCAAACACCGTGGTAATCGAAAAAACCGTTTTTGTTAAAATGGAAAAATGTTCATTTTCTGACAGCCCCTCATCATCCTGTATCTAGAAAACGAGATCGGACCCATCTTCACAGAAACTTTTTTTTTTTTTTGATTTTCCTGAATGTCTGCCGTGCATTTTGGGAAGACCTTGCATACTTTTATTAAAACAACATTTTAAATAGTTTTTTAGGTATTTTCAAGCGATAGAAACTTTGATATCACCTCAATCGAACTGTAACTACAAACGAAATGAACATCTAGAATATAGACATTGACATTGGTAATTTATTTTTTCCGTAACTTCTATTTAAATCCGAAAAATAATTGCTGTTATTAATAGGTGCCATATTATTCTACTTTAAAAATTAATTTTAAAAATACCCTGTGAGGAATATGATTTAAATGAATAAAAGCAGAAATGTTTAAATTATTTAGCTTGAATAATTACAACGTTTTGAAATTGACCTGAATAACTAAAACGAGCACTTAAGTTTCTCACTCAATTACTGAGCTTTTTTGCCTATTTAATTTACAGAAGCTTTTCTTAACCATCTTCAACGAATGAAAACTATTACGGTAGGTTCAATTTATGAGTGCCCAAATTAATATTATCATCCATCTCTGGGGAAAGCTAGAACTACTTCTGAAACTACAGTTGTCTGTTTCTTTAATCAAGTTCTAATGATCCGTTCAGATGTTAATAATCTTGTAAAAAAGTAATTAAAGTTGGTATATAAACACATGCGTGGGTATCTGTAAAAATTAAGTGAATCATTTATTAGTTCATTCTCGTTTCTACCAATTCTTTGTCCACAATAACTTATCTGCTTAATTTCTTTATTTAGTTACCTTCCAACTATGGATATTAATAGAACCCTTAAAGAATTAAGAGTTTGCTATATACATTTATGTTGAAAACCCAATTGTTTCCAAGATACAGGGTGTTAAATTTACTTTATTTAGAGTGGAATGAAAAATAATATTAACTGAACATTTTTTGCTAATTATTATTTACTAACTTTTACAAATCTTATCACAGATAAGTATAACATATATCTTTTTAAACAATTATTTTCCCGGCTATTTGCCAAAACGCTGAAACTTGAATTACAAAAAAGATAATATGCACATTATGTTCAGTACAACTGACTCAATAATGTTATTTTTAATTTCAACTATTCTGTCTAGTAAAACCAAAAATAAATAAAAACAGAATAGTTGAAATTAAAAATAACATTATTGAGTCAGTTCTGTGATAAGATTTGTAAAGTTAGTAAATAATAATTAGCAAAAAAATTTTCAGTTAATATTACTTTTCATTCCACTCTATATTTTAACTTTTACCAAGAAGAGGAACCTAATTTGTTTTTAAATTACTTTATTTTTTTATTTTACATAAATATCTTTGGAACCAAGCGATAAATTTCAGTGAAACTTGGTAAGTAAATGCTTCTCAACAGCTAAGTTCTTGACATTTTATATTTCCCTACTTTAACCAGAGACAGCACGGTGTACGAGTTTGAAAATCTTTTACAGAAGTAAGGAAATGGAAATTGTCAAGAATATAGCAGTTATGAGAACCATTTACTCACCAAGTTTCATTGAAATATTTTAGTTAGTTCTGGAGATATTAAAAGAAATTAAGAAATATAACTTAACACCCTATCTCGAAATTTCGAAAATAATCAAGTTTATATAGCAAACTCTTATTATTTTCCAGGGTTCTCTTAATTCTCAGTGTTTGAAAGGTAAACTTCAGACTACCCTGTATATGAGATATATATTTCATGAATACAGCCTTTCATAATTATGACAAAAAATTATAATAGTCTGTAACTTCTTCAGTTATTCCCTGAAGACAACTTCTTTTTTGTTATATAGCTACACCAACTAATTTATTTAAAATGCCGAATGCCGCAAAAAATATCTCGTGGTACTTAGTGCGAGAGGGAGTACATATTTAGAGACAACGGACGTACACGTAACATCCGACTATGCTAAGATTAATTTTTATTTTAGAAAAATTCTAACTCTTCGATTGGGGATCAAATCCAGGACTCCGGGGTAAGAGGCAAGTTGCACTGTTTATTCTGCATGATGCTGAATCAAGGATTAGGAGAATGGCAAACTTTCAACAGCCCTCATTTCGTTTCACTGAAATCTTTGTGGAAAAAAATCGTTCTAAACGAGATACAAGGAGAATCAAAAATCGTTACAAAATGAAAAAAAAAATTGTGAAAATAGAAAGAGAATCTAATTGCACCAATAAATTTGTCTCCATTTATCTACAGGAGGCAACAGTTATATTATCGGTTTTGTTGTGGAATTACTCATGCTCGAAAACTTCAAAGCCCATCGAATTTGGTACACCTTGTATATAAAGAATAGTCAGTGTTTTTTTTTATTGTACTCAAGTTCTTGACGATTATCTAATATAAATTTTATCATAAAAATAAAAGCAGAAATTAATTTTGTTACATGTTTCTATTTAAAATACTATAAAATTAACACAACGAAAAATCATCTACCAATGCAAAGGGAAAACAACTGAAGAAGATGTGGATAAAAGATACCTGTTTTTATACTCTTGTTTGAAATGGAAAATACATAATGGACCAAATTTTATATAAGAAACTGGTCTTGGTAGTAATTTCTTTCTGAGCCAATGCAAGATGTCAATCGTTAGACCGGTCGATACTAATCTGAGGTAAATCTTTCTTCAGAAAAAACTCGCTCCCAATTTAAATATAAAATGGGAGTGGCAGATTGTGGTATTCTTATTTATATAGGTAAATGTACAGAACTCAGTATCCCTGCTGATGCTTGAGGACTCCATTGCTGTACTTATTATGCTTGTTGAGAGTAATGGGATAAACTTTTTTATCCTCATTATTATGTATTATGATCTTCTTCATTACTATGCTCCAGTAAGACGGTATCTAGATCAAAGATATCCTAGAAGATGTACGAACAGCGGTAACCATTTGAATGGCTAGCTCGTCCACCTGTGATGAAAACATTGATTTTTTCATTTGAAGTCATTTGACTAGAGTTTCTGTAAGATTTAGAGGGGACGAATCAGCAATGCTTCTCGAAATATCATAGCCACAATATTTCATAAATTGATAAATGAGTTTCAAAATAGGATTATGATGTGCAATGAATGAAAAAAATCACTAAAATATTGGTTATGCAGAGTAATATTAGCAATATTTTTACAATAAAAGATTAATTGGTAAATAATTACCAATATTTTAACAGTTACAAATATTTTATCAATTACAAATATTTTATTACAAAGAATTATTCTGCTCTTTAGTAATTTTAATACCCATCCATATTACTTGTAAATATTTTATGATTAGGTAGTTTTACTCTGGTGTTCTTAAGACGATCCTCTTAAGTACCGTTAAGATAAAGAGATAATGACCGAACTTATTCTTAAAATTGATTGCATCGGAAATTTGGAGACACTTGAATTTCAGCTCAACTGATTATTATTAAAAGTTTACAGATAGCTTCAAAATTAATATGCCCGTAGAGAGATAAAACAATTTTAAGACTAATAATGGCATTTTTTTTCGTCTCCCATTTTCAATGAACCAGTGAAATGTGGGGTAAAAGTGTTAACAAAATCTGTACACCAAACTTTTACTTTTGAATCACTTCCAGAGAATTCCACTGTTTTGGCTACCTACATATATTTTTCTTATACGTAAATATATATTTATTTATTATTTATTGAAAGAATAATAGTTTATAAGTACATTTGTAAAAGGCTTAGTATAAACCTAATAAATATAGTTTAAAAAAACTAAAAAACACGCTTTTAAAGCACATCAAACTAAAAAGTGAAAAATAATTATTAATATAAACTGAAAACAATAATGAACGAAAAATACTAGTATTATTGTGAAAAAAGCGTGGGTTTCTCGATATACGAAAAATATGGCACAAAGCGCCTCACGCTTTTTTCACAATAATACTAGTATTTTTCATTCATTATTGTTTTCAGTTTATATTAATAATTATTTTTCACTTTTTTAGTTTGATGTGCTATGAAAGCGTGTTTTGTAGTTTTTTCAAACTATATTTATATTGCTTATTGATGCTGATATTATAACATATTACGATCCAACAGATATTTCTGAAAAAAATATATTTTTTTGTTTCAGCCGTGGGATTTTAACTCACGCCCGAGGAGTCCGTCGTTTCGCGTCGACTAAGACTTGCCCGCTCGGCCAACGACTGAATTGAGAATCACGGAATATACTTACAATATTAAGTCTCTTGCTCTCACGCAGAGGATATGTGAGGAAAGGACTGGCGATCCTGATCAGGATAATGATATAAACTTATCAAATTATTGTATTGTTACCGGTTCTTCGTAAGTGTACAAAGTTTCAATTAAATCTGTCCGTTTAAAGTGGGTCAAAACGAGTCCAAAGAGTCGGTTACAAACAAACAAACATAAAAGTGAAGCTAATAATAATAAAAAAAGCGTGTTAAAAAATAGATTCTAAAAAATAAAATAGTATAAAATAAAAACAGTATTTTTAACACACATCATATTTGGATGAAAATAGTTATTATTCATTACAACAAAAGACGAGAGAAAAGATTTTATAAGCACATTTATAAAAAATTCTAAACATAGATTCTAAAAGTAAAACAACAAAATAAAGTCACCTTATAAATAAAATTGCTTTCAGAGAAAGCCTTCAAAATCAAATTCAAATTTGAAATGGTGTCTTTTTTGGCCATCTTGTATGAATATTAGTTCTGGTAAAATTATTATTAGAAGAAAAAAAGTTAAGGTCATTAAAAAAATGTAAAAAGTGATAAAAGAGGCCACCCTTCAACCAGGCCACATCGACTAATAACTATGAACATGTTAAAAAATTTCGAGACGAAGAATCGCACTATTCACGGATTACAAATAACCATAAAATGTTTCTTGTATATTATCTCAATATAACTCAAATGTACAAAATATACATTAAAGAATGTTAGTACAAAAACCTTTACGACAACTTTATAGTGAAACTTTCCTCATATGTTAATATTTTTTCTACGAAGTTCAGTCTTTCTCTTGGGCATCCGAAAAGTGACACATGTAGTGTTTGTGGTTCTGGACGAAATACTGCTGTGCACAGTTTAACTTTTCTGGAAAATAAACCTCTTTTTTCAATTAGATTGATGATGTGGCAAATAGAGGAAGCTGTGAAGTATCAATTTGTTTATATAGGTTTTGACACTTGTTCAAAGAAACAGATGAAAACACTAATCATCTTGTATTTTCGTGCTGGCCAAAATTAAAATTTTCGCATTGCTTTCCTCTACCAACTTCTAATTTTGAATAGATTGTTCAAGATTATTGACTATAAATTCCCTTAGGTTGGTCATAGTTATCCAGACTCCAACAGAGATTTCGGTCAGATTGAAAAGAAAATCAGAAATGTGGAAAATATGAGTAAATACCACGACCCAATAAAATCTGCAAACTTTGTGAAAAATTACGTTTAAATTTTGAGCAACATTCAGAAAGATTAAAGATTGTTCAATAAAAAATATATTCTGGACGAGAAAGTAAACTTCAGACTATATAAAATGCAATAGGGTTGAGGATTACGGACATTATTTGTACAAAGATAACCTCGATGAATATGTACCATTTCTGAGGGTGGTTTTATTAAAGAAAGAAAACCGGCCAGAAGGAAAAAGTTACACTCAACAGATTTAGAAAGAAAAAAGGGAGGACTACCAGTTGTAAAATTGGGCAATTTACGTGAACAAACGGTATTCATAAGAAAAGTATATAAATGAAAAAAATCCAAAAAAATTTGTTTTATGAGCCAAGGTTGTTTTATGTACATCTTTTATAATAAAATAAAACATGCTTGAAATCTTTTTCAATCTCGCTAATTTCCCTGTGTATAAAGGTATATATATATATATATATATATATATATATATATATATATATATATATATATATATATATATATATATATATATATATTTTTTTTTTTTTTTTTTTTTGTAAATAAATGCTAACCATATTCTGCCTACTGAACTATTAGTTGCTCTATGAAAAAAACCATAATAAATAAAAAACTGAAACAATCTTCTTAAGCCAAGTTTGTGTAAAATAATGATTTTGGTATATGACACCTTTATCTACTTGTGTGTTCATTTCATATATATCATGAAAGTAACTATATATTTGAAATATAATACAAGGTCAATGTAAAATATGTGATACTATAACACAAATAACTATTGTTGATTACAATAAATGTAAAACTTCCGAGGAATGCCAAAAATTTCTTAAGGATTTCCAAGGGAACTCCAACAAATTTTAAGGGAATTCCACGTGCTTATACACCAAACAGCTTTACCCCTCGTAGTGAAAGCAATTTAAATATCAACAATTAGAGATAATATACTATTTATTTACTATTTCAGTACCTAATTAAAAATTTCATATTATTGGGGAAACTAATCATTTTATACAGTTAAATTATACAATTGCCATGAATACTACCATAGGTGCAACGAGAATTATTGATAATCTTGCTAGGTAATGCGAGTGAGCTTTTAACTAATTGAGTTGATTTCTCTATAATTTAGAAGCAGTAATCTCTGTGTAGTAAGACAATAGCATTTGCGCAGATGAGTAATGAGTTTCTAACTGTGTTATAATATTAAAGTAAATTTACAGTTCACATTTGCTGTACTAGTCTATTAAGAAGTCACTAAGAACAACCACAAATGATATTTTCTCTGCTATTTAGTCATTTTTAGCACAGAAAACGAACATTTAAATTAGGAATAAGTTCGCTGATAATAAGGCTGATTCTTTTCAGAGTGTGTTTGTATAGTAGTCTGTGGAAATGTGTTAAAAGTCTCCATGAATCCAAGTGTCGGAAGATCTTCAAAATGGTGTTTGTATATATTTTTTTAATAAAACTTTATAAACCACTAAACCACACTTATTGTCTAGGGCGACCCTTTCCACTCGGCTCCGAAGCTTGCGCAAGCATACAAAAGTGTAGCTTGCGCAAGCGTACAAAAGTATAGCTTGCGCAAGTGTACAGAAGTGTAGTAGATATTATTAGGTTTATTCATTTGTGTTGCTAGAACCTGGGGTATGCGACTTGGTTTATGGATCTCGCAACACCACCAGAGATGAGCGCGTTTCCATTAACATTATATAAATTTCTTAATAGACAATAAAATAGTTGAAATTAGATCACAATGTCAACTTTCAACAATAAAGGGTGTTATTTTTAAAACAATTGTGACGAACATTACAAAATTATAATTATTCCAACTAAATAAACTTTGTAATTTTTTCGTACCGCTCTGGAATTCTAAATCGGAAGGCAGAACCAATCGGAAACTAGGTGTCTAGTCATGTGAACATAATGTGACTTAACCAGTCACAAAATTCCATTAAAAAGCCATTTTAAAGTAGTTGTTATGATTGTATTTATGTAAAATTTGAATTTTATGTATCGCTGTTAGTTTATTATGCTAAATAAGTGTTTATTATATCTGTAAGTAAAAATGGTTTTGTGTTACTTGGTATTTTATATATGTATTATAAAAGTTTTAAATTCGACAAAATCTTCAGTTCGGCCGTTAAATTCTAGATCTAATAAATAAGAGCTCCATTAATTTTTGGAAATACGAATATTAAAGTACAATTTGGTCCATAGAATTAAATAACTTCCATATTTATATAAGGCGACTTCTAATCGAAATTGTCTTATATATTTTAGGTCATGAAGGCCTTTTGATGCCAGTGCCGGCAGTGAGTTTTTCATGGATTCTATCAGAATGTCTTTTATCTGTATTTATGGGATAACTTGTAATTTGTAATATATTTTTGTATGTGAAACTATGTGACATTTTTATTAAACCAGGAAACCATATATTTATATATGCAATAAAAATAACATTGTATTTAGTTTGATTTACGTTAGATAGGTAATTTTAATGTTGTTCTAAAATTCATCGTAGTTCCAGTGTTGTTAATATTTTGAAATCAATATAATAACAAATGGGTAATAGATGAACTCGGCTACAATAATTCATAATGCATTATTTTTTACTTTTTGACGATTAAATTGAGTAAATACTGTCAATTAATTTATCGATTAAAATGGTAAAGTGGCCGATAGTATGTTTATTATGTTACCTCTGTGTTAGTTGCAGTTCAGTTCACCGATAAGTCTATCTATAATGTGAAACTAGTCGAACCACTATTATAGTTTGAGATATTTATTTTTGTTATTCCAATTTTTGTATTATTATATAGACAAATTAACAGAGATTTGTGTGTATTTTATTTACCACACTGGGTAAAGTGACCATCTTGACTTGATCAAGACATGTACAGATTTTCTGTAACGTGGTAATTTTCTAGTACTCTATTTTTAAATTAAAAAAAAATACATCTTTTGCCATCTTTATGACAACTAGGTATATTGAAAATGCTCTTCCTGTAGAAATTCGTAGTATTCCAGTATATTCTATCAAGGCGATATGAAGAATACACATTCAATCATTTCCTTAAGGATCGTGTCGTTGCAAGCATGGAAAAATGCTTCCACATTAAGTCTTGAAAAACAGTGTTCGATTTTCCATATTTGTGAGGATCGTTTCATGATTTGTGATTAACCCTTTCACCTGAGTCACGTATTTCCTTATTCTGTTAAACCTCAAGAAGTAGTATTAGCAACTGACGTAGTTACTCCTGAAAATTCTTATGCTGAAAATAATTCTGTTGTATTTTAGCCACGTGTACTACTTCCAGTTAATGGTCATTCATCTGCATTATCTTAAAATGGAGTAATTGGACTTTACCAAGTGGTATTTAAAGAAAATCTACATATTTAATGTTGTGGTAGTTGCCTTTAAAACAAAATAATATTCTTTTGGTAGTTAGTTTGATTAATTTTAATTAGTTTATTAACATATTGTAGTTCAATTTGTTAACTAGATGTAACAGAGTTAATTACGATGCAATTGTTAAAATTTGATTTGGCAATAAATATTAAATAAAACGGTATATATTTTCTTGTCTACTTTTATTTTAGAATCATGTAATACAATATGTAAAAAGGCGAAAACGCATTTCTTTAAATTTCTTTTGCCATTTAAATTTTAAGGACCGATTTTACTTTGTTAAATTTATTTGGTAGATAAATTTCATAGAAATTAATTAATGTATTAAGAATTTATATCAAATAAATGTGACATGAAATGGAAAAGTCGGCCCTTGTAAATAAATAAATATTTTACAATTTACATGATTCATTTAGTTCCCCTTTCCCTATTCCCCCTATTTGCTACAAAATATGGCGCCAAACGTCACAGCTGCTTCCATCCTCCACTATTGATTTGGCTTTCTTTCTTTTTATCTGTTCTGTGGCTAGAACTACACGGTAAAAAAAGATTTCTTAAAGTAAGACAATATATTGTCTTAGAAATATTATCTAATACTAAGAAAATATTTTTTTTAAATTACAATATATACTTAAAGGTAGTATTTAAATGAATTTCAATTGAGAAAATATTTTTTCTCACAAAATTTCTTTCAATTAAATAAATTTTACTTAATTAAAGAAAAAGCGTTTCTCCGTTTCAGTGACACTTAAATCTCCGTTTGAGAAAATTAGTTGTTTATTACATAAAATTGGAGAATCTCTGTTGAAGATATTTGAAGCTTATTTTTGAGAAAAGTGATACATTTTCATTTAAAAATGGAATTTTCTTTATTCAATAGTCGACATTCTTGATGGAATAAAATTGTATACATTCGTTTAAGTAACTCCCTACCTAAATAGGAGAAAATTAACCACGTTCAGAGCAAAATAATAATATCTCTGTTGAAAATATTTAGCGCTTAATATGAGAAAAACAAAATATTTTAAATGAAAAATGCCATTTTCTTAATTTAAGAATCGGTGATCCTGATGGAACAAATTGAGATTTTTTCATTTGAGCAATACAACAATGTACATTTTAAAAAATATGTTGTTTTGGAAACAAAAGTTAAAAATCTTTGTCAAAGGTATTTAGGGTTTAATTTGAGGAAAATGATAAATTTACATTTAAGAATAACGTTTTCTCAATTTAACAGTCGTTTTTCTTAGAATAAAATGAAATATATCTACCACAATCTAAATTTAAATTTGAGACAATTTGTTGTTTATAAAGCAAACAGCTACAATGTTGTAAATATTTAATATTTAATTTTGTGAAGATTATTTTCATTTAATATAAAGTATATGGTAATTTATTTATTAATCGACAACCTATAAGGGTGGCCACGCACCGGCCGCAACTTTTTTGTAGCGCAACGTTTCGCAACATTGCGCAACGTTGCACGCTCCAAATTTGCTTTGGAATCAGATGGAACGGGCGCGCAGCGCGTGCAACGGTGCCATGCAACGTTTCGCATCGTCTCGCAACAAGAGGGCGATGTTGCACTGCCGAAGAGGAGTCGTCAGTTTCTTCGCAACATTCGTGGGGTAAAGTACATTTTTAAAAACAAGTGTTATTATAAATGGAGAAAAAGAACTCATTCGGCAATAGTTGTAAAATTTTTCGGGATCTTTTCTTAACTCACGAATGAAATCAGAGATATTCCTTTTTTGGTTAATCGGGTGAACCCAAAATCTATTTTTCTTTTGTTCATCCAATAGCTCTAAAAATTGCCACAATAAAATAGTCGTCTCTGTTTGCCTATCCACTTTGTCTGTTCAAAATCTGTGATGAGTTTGGGGAGCGTCAAAATCTGACCAAAAAACACTTGTCACTGGACGATGCTTATGAATAAACTGAATTTATTACCTGTTGCGACCCAAATGTTGCATGTAGAAAATAGATCGACTTTATTGCATTATTTCGTTGCGCAACAAAAAAGTTGCGAAACGTTGCGCTACAAAAAGTTGCTGCCGGTGCGTATACAACCTAACTGTTCTTAGTGGAAACAAAAAAATTTTTCAAGCAAGGTACAATAGGTAGGTATAAGTATATTCTCGAATTCGTTGTACGTATAACACTCATTTTGAATTTAGTTGCATAAAAATTGAGAGAAAATAGTTTTACTGAATTGAATAATGCATTTCAACGTAGAATAAATACATATTTTTAAAATAAGCCCACAAAATTGTTCGTTCAAGACTTTTTATTCTTTCTATTCGCCTATAAAACTTTTTAACATTGCGTAATAAATATTTTGTTCGTGCGCATGTACGTTCGGTGGAAAGCCGTGCTAGCTGCGTAGTTAGTACGTATTGCATAACATTGCAACCCTTGCTTTGTCACAAGAAGGTATATGGTATTTGTATTTGTGCTGTTCAGTGTCTTGATTTCTTTACATTATGACAATAGTATGGGGTCTAGACGAATTAATACCCGTTTCCACAGGTAAGTGATATCTATATTATTTAAAGCTAATTAGTGGCAAATAATGACAATTCTCATCTATAACCCAGTACTTAAGATGATCGTAATATTAAAAGATTATTTCTTGATATTTTTATAATAAGGCTGAAATCAAATTACCTCATTCTTTTCATGGCAATTTTATACCTGCTGGTTAGTTGCACCATTTTTAGGAGCAAAAATCAATATTATCGATAATACCGGTGACTCAAAAATCGTGCATTAGGCAGGCAGCATTAGTTAAAAATATTTACCAGTTAGCGCCGAGTAATTTTAACTATAAGATTGTAGAGTACTAGTTCAAATTTGCAGTCAAACAAATTTAAATGCTTTTAACGAATAAAAACTCCACAAAGTAAAAATTGTATGTACTTTCCACAAAATACCTAGGTAGGTACCTACCTAAATAAAATTATAATTTGCCAATAAAGTAATTATGCATAAGGACGAGGTAAGTGTTGACTCTTCGACTAGAACTGCCGACCTTGGTTGAAATTACATCGTTTTCTTGTTAGGGTGTATTCTTAACACTACTTTTATTTATTGAAAATTGAAATAACAACTATAGTTCTCTTGATCTATATAACACGCCCATAAAAAACCTCGAAGTCTTTGAAAACTGATGTACTTTCAAGGACACCGACGTTTTTTTATGCTATAGGTACTAATCAGATAGCTAGGTAGATAAGTTGATACTTTTTTTGACTGTATATAGAACTCATTAAAGTAAACACAATCTTCAAATAACTTTATTTAAATAACTCAAAATAGGAAAGATATAGCCATCTAAATTTTATTATTATTATTTTTTTAATATTGTCCTGTCCTCATTATTAAAATTTACTTATTAAAACTTGTGTCACGTCATATTTATGTCACTTTATTTTTAATCATTTGCACTGTTTTCTTTTTTCGTAATAATTTTATTAATTTGCAATTGTATTAAAAGCTAAAATGGCTCACGTTTATGAAAATATTGAACTAATTGATATGTTGGAAAGAAACCAGTGCAAATGATTAAAAATAAACTGACATAAAGATGACGTAACACAAGTTTTTATTTTTAATAATGAAGACAGTACCGTGTTAAAACAAAGAAGCAATAAATTTTAGACAGCTATACCTTTCTTATTTTTGAGTTACTTACATAAAGTTATTTGAAAAATGTGTTTACTTTAATGAGTTCTATATGCAGTCAAAAAAAATATCAACTTAGGAATCACCCTGTATTCCTATATATATATTGAAGTACTAAAAAAATTTCCCTGCAACGTAAATTATTTTATAGTAATCCTTGTGCTTGTGCTCGATTTTATGCTGATATTGTTGAAATGGGGCAGGTTCATTTTTTGCTTTCCCTAATTGGTTTTTAATAGAAAAATTAATTTTTGAAAAACTTTTGTTTACTAATTAAGGTAGTAAATCGCTCAATTCATTTTTTGCGGACATTTTTTTTGGAATTTAACAAGCGGCTGAAAATGAAATAAATCTAACAATAATTTCCTCACTGTCACAAGCGATCAAAACTCGTAAGTACAGAAATACCTATATATTAGAACTTAAACAATCTTTTTAAATATTACAGCAGATTAACGCATGCAGATTATAACATTGTCTCGTCAAAGATAATTACATTGTTCCCGAAAGAAACAGTACAAGTGTATTACATCCCGTCAATTAAGAAGAAAGAGTCGTTCAGTGGTCATTCTGTGGTGGCCAAAGGAAAATTGGTTGATAAGGCTAGAAATTTGATTCATAAAAGTGGAGTGATTACGATAAAAAGAAAACGAGATAAAGAAAATGAAGAACATCCAGTAGAGAAAATAATTTTATTAGGTATTTTTCTTACATTCTTTCTACACATAATAGGTGCGGTTAAGGAGAATTACTATTTAAGAAAAAATGTTTAAAATAATTGACACCTACCTATACAATATGCTGAAAGTTTTTTATTCATTTTTTGACAGGATCGCTGTTAATATTACTTGCTACTCTATTTTTAGATATCAGTAGTATATATGAACAGTTTTCCTATAATACCGAAAAGACCTAATAGATTTAGATATTACATTAATGTTCATAAATAATTACAGATGAGGAGCTAACAAATTCTCTAGCATTTTTACAAACTAGGAATGAGCCATGGGATGAAATTACAAAACATTGGAACACCACTTTCTCACTAAGAAGAAAAGAGAATATAAAGACTTTGACAGATTTTTTAAAAAAGTGGCCGATTTTATGTGACGCTAGAGCGGAAAGTTTGGTTAGTTGAATGTAATGTATTATGCATAATATAAATTTTGTATATACATACACACACAAACACACGACTATGACAATTCTTTATTCATTTTAGATTAACTCTGATTTTGACCAAATATTTCCAAATTGTGGATTAAGGCTATTTAGCCGATGGGTTAAATTTTTTTCAAGAGATTTCGAAACTAAGAAAAGAAAACTGCAAATCTCTAGATTTATTGGAAATGTTAAAAAACCATGATGTTGACGAGAGTGAGTATAAATTAATAATTATATGTATTATCAGCAAACTGCCAAATTAATGGTTTTAAAACAATATATCCAAATAAATTATGTAATTTACAAATGAACATGGTTTTAAAAAGTGATTCAATTATTTTAATTTTGGAATTAAAGTTGCTTATTTTTAAATAATTAAAAAATTTTGGTCGTTGGTTAACTTGTAAATCATTGTATTGCCATTATTACTATTGTTTCAGATTGTATGCTGGCAGTTCATTTAAAAACATTACCTCATATGATTCCATCAAAAGGAAGAAGACGTGTTCCAAATAAAAAAAGTATATATGTTATTTTTGTTGGTTATTATGTATGTATACAGTTTATATAATAAATATATTTTTTAAAACCGTCTTTTATTGCTTAAACCAATTTGTAAGAGTAAGTAAACGAGAAAGTTTTTAACGAAGATAATATTGTATTCCATTTAATGAAATGAATCTTCTTGAAACTAGAAATTTTTATTCTGATTAAATGAATAAAATCCTCGATTGAAAATATGTATATCTTTTACATAGAACATATTTTATTAGTTTAAACATTTCATTCATCTTCAAATGAATATCCCGATTTTCAGAATAAGAAGATACACATTTTTAATTTAAGACAAAATTGTGTTTATATTGATAAATACAGTTTTGTGAAACCGAGATATTCTTTATTCTTATTTTAAGTATATGAAATTTTTGAATTTAAAAAATAAATTTTCTTATCCCCCCCAAAAAAACCCCCCCCCCCCCCCCCCCTCCCCCAAAAAAGGGGGAAAAAAAAAAATAAATCCCCCCCCCCCCCCCCCACCCCCCCCCCCCACCTCCCCCCCAAAAAAAAAAATGGGACAAAAAACCCCCCCCCCCAGGAAAAAAAAAAAAAGTAGGGGGCTTCCCTATTAAAAAAAAAAAAAAATTTTTTTTGCCCCCCCTGTAAAACTGCTAATTTGGAGATAAGAGGTATTGTTTCTTAAGCGTCGTTATACTAAGGAAACGTTTCTTCAGTTTCTGCATTTCAATTATTTTAAAATGAAAATCTTATAATTTAAATTAAGTAAATAATTATTTTTAAGTCAAGACAATACTAAGTCATATTTGATGAAATAAATATTCTTAAATCGAGACTCTTAATTTTTATTTTAAGTAAAACAAATTGTTGAATTTAAAAAATGAATGTCTTAAATGAGAGAAACATTTAATTAATTTAAGCATTTTTTTCATTTGAGAATAAACATTGTATATTTCACAATAAGTAAATGTAGTTACTCAATTGAAACAATTTTCTTACTTTATTTCCAGATAATATTGTGTTAAATTTAGTAAATAATCGAAAGAAATAAATATCTTCAACAAAAGAAACATTGTCTTGTGTATATATAAGGATTGGATTTTCTTGGTTTAAATATATTTTATTTGATTTAAGATTATTTTTTTGGGGAAATTGTAGAGTTTTTTTTTCTTTTTTTAAATATTAAAAAAAAAGAAGGGTATGTGATTTTAATAGTGAGGAGAGGGGAGGGAAATAAATAAAAAGAGAAAGAAACGGGGGGGATTTAATTATATATTTTTTTTTTTGTTTTTGGTCGTGTCTACTTTTTTTATTAGTTTAGTTTTTTTTTTTTTTTTTTTATTTATGTTTGCAAATCAAATTTTTTTATTGAGGGTACTCACAGTCAATGAACGGTATTTTCATGCTACTGCTAGCTGAGATCTGCTTCTACCAACATACCTATTAATTTCAGTCAATTTAAATTTTTAAGATTTACCCTATCTACCTACAGATGTTTAGGCGCCTAAAAAAAATGCACCTTGTAATCTCTATTGGTTGTAACATGATCGAAACTACGTTTTGCTGTCAGTTTTATTTAAGAACAAGAAACACTACATATTTATTAATATAATAATTATCATGTATCAATAGCATTTAAAACAATATATTTATGTGTATGTTTTTGTTATTTAGAATGTAACAAACTTATTGCAATTTTATCCACTTGCAGATTATCTGGCTCTAATACGGAAAACTGGTTATTACCAGTTTTTCTTTCTTTGGTTTTTCTTGTTTTAAATAACACAAACAACCTTTTCTATTATGATAACAGCGATATAGTGACAGATTACGCATGCGCAAATCTCGGAGCCAGAGTGGAAACGGCCGCCCTAGACTCTAGTCATTTATGGCCACTTTCTGTTATTGGTTGAAATAATATAGCTTATTTTCATTATTCAATCAGATTGCACAGATGTATGGGCTTGATTGTATGTTGAGAGTGTGGGAAGTTATAATAACTAGAGTTGGCAAAAATGCGCCGCAAGACATAGGCGTACGCACCATAATAAGTGTAAGAAAAGAAATTAAATAGTAATAAAGGTAATAAACTGTTACAATTTATAACAATATATGCACAACTTACCCTCTTAACTAGCTCGGTTATCACAAACTGGAAAAAATGTGTGAAAACTTTGTAGCAACATGTTTCCATGGTTGTCTCCTAGAGTAATATTTGACGTGGTGAAAAAATATGCTTTTATTTTGAAAAGAACCGTTCGACATCTACTGATGTAATACAAGCATACTTAGTCTTTGAACTTACTTAACGGATCTGCAGATGCACCATCAGTACTCACAAATTTGGTAAAACCGGTGTCTTGCTTTAACACACGTGCGAACTCTTTTCCAACGGGATAATTTTTTGCGTCACCTATAGAGTGTAGCAGTAGATTTACTTCGTCCACTATTTGCAGTGACTCCGTTAACGACAATGCACTGTTTTGTAAGTTTTGTATGGCGTTATGTAATCCTTTATAGTTCTTATGAATAGTTTTTAAAGCTGTTTCAACAGAAACATCTTCGAATTTTGTCTGACTTTCCTTAAGCTGCAGCCTCGTCTGGATCGAATTGTAGTATTACAGCTTTTATTTGTTGTAAATATTCAGCATAATAAAATGCTGCCTCCAACCATGTTCCCCAACATGTAAGAATCGGCTGTGGTTCGGGAATTCCGGGATATTTGCTATGTAATGCGCGGAGACGTTTAGAAGATTTAAGAAACACTTTCTTAGTACTTGCTATTAATGCATCTACCTCTGGAAAACCTTGTCGAATAATTTCTATCACAAGGTGTAAAGCATGCACTCTATACGTAACATGTAGTAACCTACAATCATGAAGAGAACGGCCTACTAAACTCATTGTTGCGGCACCATCGGTCACAAACATCAACGCTTGACTTTTTGACAGGTCAAATTTTTCTAACGTCTCCAGCACCACCCGCGTAATTGTTTGGCCAGTACACTCAGTTAGTCTTTTGCTAGCCAGTATCAGTGGAAATGTTGGTTTAAGAGGGTCCAGTATACGTATTATAACTTTTACAATAGAATTTTTTTTACAAACTGTCGTCTCGTCAACACATAACCACAGCCGTGTATTTTTTAGTACACATTTGATCTTATTTACAATGTCTTCGCTTACAGTTGGTACGTAGTTACGCAATGTTGTGCGACTTGGTAACGTCACCTTGAAATTGTATTTATTCCAGAACTTCTAAAAGGGTTGTTTATCGAGAATGTGTAGCGGAACATCAGAGGCAATCAGAATTAAGAGTAAATCGAACATAATTTGTGTTGTCGAAGGCATGCCATTTTTTTTTTTTAGTTTTATGTTGCACAGAATTTACGTGGCGTTTACAATCACGTTTGTCCCACACATCACATCAGGTCAGTTTCGCACACCTTACAAATTATTATAGCACCATTGTAGAATAAATCCGGGAATGCACTTATAAATTTATTCACTTGGTCAGCGTATGGCCGTTTTTTACCCTTGGACAAGTCTGACATACTTTATTATTAAATTAATATCGAGGATAAAATACAAAAAAATAAAATTATCGACAATACAACGGAAAGAAATAAATTACGTTATAGACACCTCGACGCATAACAGTAGACTAAAATAGTAAACAAGTCTCGCTTACGTACTTGGGTATTTCTCCACCTAGCACCGCCCATGATTTGCGGATCGAAATGCCAACTCTATTAATAACAAGTTTAGAGAACAATCCATAGTTTTGAAATAATTGCGGAAGTGACCGCATGTCTCGAAGAGTGAAAATCGTTAGTGTTTTTTTACCGCTTGAATACCAACTTTATTGTTAAAAATACTGCCGTATGGTGAAACAAATTGGTGCTCTGCAAAGATTTATTTTAGATTCACAACAGCCCCTAGAAAATAATAAGATAATGGAAAATGTCAACTTAAAAAGTAGAAAAAAAAAGCAGCCACAAAAGAGACAACCCACACTGTTCCAGTTATATATGTCTTCAAATATTCCTCTAGAAATATTTCGGAGATGTAAATAATTAAATCTAGTCTGTAAACTAATTTTCTTAAACGTAAAATATAATCTGTTCTTTCTAAATGCGGTATGCAAAAGAATACTACATATCACAATTTATTTCTATACTAAGTCATATCCTTCTCATTAATTTAATATACCTAGTTAAATTAACTTTTTATCTCTTTATAAGGCAAGCTTTATAATCTTAAAGCTCACCAAGTTAACTTATTAAATAATCTCTAGACTTGATTTATCTTTTCTCTCACAACCGCTAAATTATTTATTTGCCTACATTTTCTCGTATTATGAGGGCGGTTAGATTAACTCGGATAAATATTATATAATGGCTCCTATTCAGAAATTTCAAAGGGTGCAAATAATTTGCAGTAAAATATACACAGTTTCTAAAAGACTTTGGAAATAATAAGCTTTTAACTTTGTAAGCAGAACTTATACGACTATATAAATCAAATTAATTGTACTTCTAATCTCTTAATAGATGAAAGTTGTAAGTGATTCAATATTGAAAGTTTCATTTCTGAAACTGTAACGGGATGAAAAAGTTCTCTTTGACTAAGCGAATTTTCGTGTTCAATTATACACATAAAGAAACAAATTTTAAAACAAGTAAAATAGACATAATATAACTAAATCCTTGTTTCATATATGGACTGGGTTCTGTAGATTTTAGCCCACCCTTCTCCCGTGGAATTATTTGTTACTAATTATATAAAAAAAACTTTAAGTACCAAAGTTGTAAAGCATTTGTTGGAGATTTTAACGGCAAATAATCCAGTCACAAGCCAAAAAAGAGGGTCAACCTCGGAATGAGAGATAATAAGCTGTAAAGTTGTATAAACCTTTATTTTGGCATTCTAAAAGTTGTCTCAAAAGTCTCATAAAATCTCGTGTCCGCGTCTTAAGATATTCAAGGTCAAAGGTCGCAAAAATCGGTTTTTTGCAAATATCTCGCTTCCTATGGTTTTAATGCCATTTGCATTTATTATAAAAATTATAGAGAATAAAATTCTCTACAACTTTTGTTCCAAACATTTTTTATATACTCAACCATTTTTGAGATAGAGGGCGGAGAGCTTGTGGCCAGTGTAATGGGCAAGCGTGCCTCAATGTTTCACCGTATCAAAGCCATCTCGATGAAGATAGTAAATTTTACCCTGAAATTCTCGAAGATCTAGAGACAAATATCCTTGACAACGAAAATGATGATATTGAATTGGAAATTTTCGAGCGACCGCAAGACGATGATGAAAAAGAAGAAGAAAATTAAGACTTCTAATTATAAAAGTTTTTGAAAAACTTCCCCACATTTGAACTTCAACTGTAATAAATATATGAAAAAGTATTTCTAAATAAAGATATAATTAAAATGTATTTACTCTATTCTTTTTCTACTTAAAATATAATTAATAGGTTGACTGCCGACTACTCCGATCGGAGTGTACCGGCATCAATCGGCGACGCCCCCTACTCCGATCGGAGTGTTGTGTATAGCGACTCCAATCGGAGTGTTCGGCATCCCGTGAAAATATTAATGCCTGACGCCGGCAACTCCGATCGGAGTATAATTTTTTTTCGCTAATTTGAGAAAAAAAAATTAAAATGATAATAAAACTATAATTTACATGATTTATGGCATAACTAAAGGCAACAAAACAAATAAAACTTAACGGCGTCCGAGTGCCTCAAAAATATGGTCGGCAGTCAACCTGTTAACATATATATTAGAATATAATTAAAATATACTTAAAGTATTCCGCTCAACAATTTTTTGATTACACGGAAAGGTAAGTAATATTAAACAAATATATATTCGATAAATGAAAAATATCATTAAATATAATGTATTAATTAATAAACAATTCAAATTATTCATAATTAGGTATATATTTTTTTAATGATTTATAGACTTTATACGGGACTTAATGGTTGACCTTGCATTATGCTGTGAATAGGTAAGCGCGGCGTGCTCTCCGCCCCCTCTATCTCAAAAACGGTTGAGTATATAAAAAAAATGTTAGGGACAAAAGTTGTAGCGAATTTTATTCTCTACAATTTTTGTAATAAATGCAAATGGCATTAAAACCATAGGAAGCGAGATATTTGCAAGAAACCGATTTTTGTGATCTTTGACCTTGAATATCTCAAGACGCGGACACGAGATTTTATGAGACTTTTGAGACAACTTTTAGAACGTCAAAATAAAGGTTTATACAAGTTTACAGCTTATTATCTCTCATTCCGAGGTGAAACCTCTAATGTGACTGGGCTAAAAATGTATAAATCATTTATGAAAATTAAAAAGAAAAATTTGATCAAAATTATTGTATTTCTTAATTTTACTTCCTCACCCCTCTAAGTGAGGAAGTTATGTATTCGTGAAAAAATTTTTTTTTTAAATTTTTATTGCATTTCTGGACGAATCTCGACGAATTATGACGATAAACAAAATTTCAGACAGAACATTTTTTTATATACCGGCAGTTTATTGGGATGTTGCTCAGCAAACTTTCCCACCGCTTTACATTCTCCGTAAATTAACAAAATCCCATGCCAAGTGTTTATGAGAGGTATATTGGGGTAATGCGAAAAAAGTAAAAACTTTAGAGAATGTGAAAGTTTTACTGGCTTTATCTCAATAATTTGTCGAAAAAGTACAGATCTTCCAGTCTGTGGGCCTTCTACTCAATGTTGAGGGCAACGATTTTTATGAAAAAAAAGTGGATATAGGAAAGGGTCCTGTATAAAATAGCCTATTTGCATCAGTATGTTTGACAATATGCCAAAACCCATTGCTACATTTTTAAATTTATCACATTGTGACCGTACACAAATTAGTGGTAATAAAAATAAAATGATCTTATATTTAAAATAATATGCACTATGTTAGAGAAATTAAATAACAAAGTATGTAAAAAAAATGTAAACTAAAGATCCGGCCTTGTGCTATCGTTGATTCTCTCTTGATGGATTCACTGGCCAACAAAATAAATTTTTTGTCATGGTGCCTGGAAAATACGAACAGATTTAGGGTATTTCTGATGTGCTGGTTCCAAAAATAACTCGCTTTTTTCCCTAGCAGCTCTAGTTTTTGAGATGCACCATGGTGAAATTTATTACTTATACGAATAATAATATCAAAATCAAAATAACTAAATATTTAGGAGAACAAAATTGTATGTTCTTACCTGAAATTAGAATGTAATTATGTCTTTTTTATAATTCTCGGTATTCCCATTACTGTACAAATCTGCCTGCCTAACCGGAAACAACCCCAGTCCCCACCCTATTTCATTTACCTGTAACATAGGGTTTCCCGTATCTCTGCCTGTATCACACAGTTCAGTGTAGTATTGTGCTTTCGTGTGATAACTGTGTACTAATTTGCTTTAAACTGTTGCGTGAATATTAAAAATTCGAATTACAACAATGGCTTCTACAAGCAGACGGAATTGTGTGAACTACCCAGAAGTTTTTTGTTATATTTGTGGCGAGTACTCTTTCAAGGGAAGTAGAAAACCCATATCTGACTTTATAAAAAGATCAGATTTAGCGTATTTTGGCGTCCAGTTAGGAGATCAGGATAAATCATGGGCACCACATTTCGTATGCAAAACATGCGTAGAACATTTGCGACAGTGAACAAACGGAAAGAGAACGTGCATAAAATTTGGAGTACCTATGGTATGGAGGGAGCCAAAAAACCATCATGATGACTGCTATTTTCGTTCTATCAGCATCAAAGGCATTAATCGCAATAACCGGCATAAATACCCTAACATGGAGTCAGCAAGAAGACCTCTTCCTCATTCTGAAGAAATACCTATTCCAACGTTCAGTAACTTGCCTACGCTTCTGGAAAATGACTCAGATACATCGCCTGACGAGGTGCAGTTCAACAAATGTGAAAGTGACAATAATTTTGAAAGACCTTCAACGTTTCAATCAACAAGAGCTCAATGATCTTGTTAGAGATATGAATCTCTCAAAGGAGTCGTCCGAATTGCTTGCTTCCAGATTAAATGAAAGGAACTTACTGTGTCCAAGTACTAATATTACATTTTATCGTACCAGAGAGAAAGATCTGCTGCCGTATTTCTCTAAATAAAATAACTTAGTGTTTTGTAATGACATAAGAGGTCTCTTGGAGAAGATGGGGTTAACAGAATGCACGCCAAGTGAATGGAGTTTTTTTATAGACAGTTCTTCCCGACGTTTAAAATGTGTACTTTTACACAATGGTAATAAACATGGTTCTATACCTATTGGATATTCCACTAGTATGAAAGAGGAATACGCGACAATATCACTGGTCCTGAAAAAAATCAAGTATGAAGAGCAACAGTGGTCGATTTGTGTCGATCTAAAAATGGTAAACTTTCTCTTCGGGCAACAAAATAGATACATAAAATATCCTTGTTTTTTATGCTTGTGGGACAGCAGAGCTAAGGCCAAGCACTGGATTACCAGAAGTTGGCCTTTAAGAAATACTTTAGTTCAAGGAGAACACAACGTTCTTAACGAACCGTTGGTTGACAGAAACAAAATCATCTTGCCACCATTACATATCAAGCTGGGTCTTATGAAGCAATTTGTTAAGGCTTTGCCTCGAGATGGACCTTGTTTTCTGTATTTGACACTTAAATTTCCAAGTCTTAGCAGAGAAAAAGTGAAGGCTGGAATTTTTTATGGTCCTCAGATAAGGCAACTTATAAAGGACCCGCATTTCACGACATCAATGAACGAGCTTGAATCTAATGCCTGGTGCTCTTTTGTTAAAGTAATTAAAAATTTTATATAAACATAAAGCAGAGAATTACGTCGAATTAGTAGAACAGATGCTTTCTAACTTTCACACACTCGGATGTAACATGAGCATTAAAGTCCATTACCTTCACAGCCACTTGGACCATGTTCCAGAAAATTTAGCTGCTGTTAGTGAATTACAATGAGAAAGATTTCACCAAGACATCCGCATTATGGAAGAAAGGTACCAAGGAAGATAGGATACCCACATGATGGCCGATTACTACTGGAATCTTCAGTGGGACTGTTCTGGTAAACCTCACGCAAGGAAATCTTATAAAAGAAAATTTTCAAGTGATGATTGAAAGTTGCATATGTATATTTTTTTTTTCTGTTAAATAAATACCTTCTACCCACTTTTTTTGTGTTTCAGTTGAAAGTTGTAATCAAATAGTAATATTTTAAAACTTATATAACAAAACATTATATCTAATTTTAGCGAATTGTTCCTACATAGGGCAGAAAATAGTAAATTTTGAAAAGTAGATCTGATAGAACAAATCTGACGGCATTTTTGGATTAGGCACCCCAAAATTACTTAGTTAAACTTAACAAATCCCAGGCACCAAAATGTGTGTTGGCCAGTGATCATTTAGACTCTGGTCAGCAATGCTGGTCAAGATAGTCCAATCTTTGGTCTACTAGCATATACTATTTAGTAGCCAATAAAAAAATTCCTTTGATGAAAATGAGAAAACCCTACACTTAAAAATCTTAACAGCATATATGCCTGTAACATAAAACCCTAAGAATTAAAACATTCTCAAAACCAAATAAATAAAAAACTACTCAATGATGGAAATCACTGTTTGGATCTCAAGATGACCAAAAAAGTGATTAGAACTCAATAGTATTTAAATATATTATTATACCAGTTTACAAAGTAGGTGATATAATGTTGTCCTTGTATGTTATTTACATTAAATAAATTTTTGCAGTAGTGGTAATAAAAAAATAAAAAAATGTATTTTTCGGCAAAAATTTAACAGCAACCAACAATATACAGAAGGTGTCATGAGGGTCGTATTTAATATTTAATTAATCTTTATAATTTATTCCTTTAGAAGTGAATAATATAATTCTTATAAAAACAGTAGTATTTTGAATGCTACAACATCCTGAAGAGTACACTGGTCACTCACTACTTCAGGCGTTATTCTACTTCCATTCTTGCAGACATCTTAACTGTAAAGCGACATGGAGGTTGTATATCTAACACGGTTGCCGAGGAATACGTCGAAGGAAATAAAAAGAAAATAGCAATAAAGATTGTTGGAGAAAACGAGTCTGTCAAAATGCAAAAAATGTGTCATGAATATTTATAAGTTTGTACTTTTCTTTGTTTATAATTTTTTAAATCAAAATGAGTTATGTAAGGAGTTCATTATAACACTAGTGGTGTAATAAAGTTTATTAAATAACTAAAACAGCCGTCAATGAATGGCATAATAAGTATTTATCAAGGGGGTTGTACGTACTTAAATCAATAATTATGTATTAATTTACAAATTTAATACCATCTATTTTATTATGAAAATGTGTAAGGTTATCACTATCAGTGTTACTGGTAACAATAACTACGTTAAAATTAACCCTTTAAATGCTATATAAATTATTTATATTAGAGTTGAAAAACAGGCGTTGTGTATACGAATGTGGAAGCAAAATACAATGAACAGATTAGTATAGTAGATGGAAATATGAAGAGCCTAATTTGCTGGTTAAAGAGTTAATTCAAAATTAAAAGGACATTTTGGTGCAAAGTGGAGCGTAAATGAAATATTAAAATGTTGAAGGGGAAGGTTGTTAGTTAAACAAGCCTGGACAATAAAGACAAAGTGGTAGCGCAAAAAATTACCTTTTATCAATTACGTTATGCAAAAATAGCCCGGTTTACTACTGAAACACTGCATCGAATATTATCTTCATGCGGCTTGATGTAATAAAAATTTAATAAATAAGCTTTACACTGACGATAAATGTGTATACACTGTACTTGATTTTTATTGCTCCGCTGTTAAAATAAATTAATCACTCACAGTATGTCAGTTGCAATTGCAACCATTTATAAATAGTTAGTCCTGTTAGTGTGTAGTCCTTTTTTGTAATTTTATTTATTAAATACACTTTTTGAATGTTTCCAATTTACTTGTTAGCTTCTTTTTTTATATTGTTTTTATAATTTTGTCTCCCTGATGATGACGTGCAGCCGAAACTAGTAGGGTTCTTGTAATATACGACTTGTGCTGAAATGATTATGACTAAGTACTTTTTCTCAATCATTTTTCTTTTCATACATTATTATCCGCACTCTATTATGGATTTTCGTCAAAAAAAAAACAATTATTATATACAGTATCCAAAGTATATCAAAAATTTTTACGGATTTGAATCAAACTAGTGAAATTTTTGCGGGTAAATTATTTGGTTTTTAAGTAAACAACTTTTAAAGGCAGATCGAAATAAATACGTTTCATTGGCATTTCAAATATATCTAATGGATTCATGTAACCACAAATAAACTTAGAAAGCTTGTTTAACTATTTTATTTTGTAAATAAAACATTTTTATCATGAACTATGACACATATTTGTAATTATTTAACTTTCAACTGTACTTATAAACATAACGCTAGTTACTTATTAACAGGTTAATTTGGCCATTTTCCAAAAAACTCTCTATTGTGGCACAAGCAACCGCAGAATATCCGGACATCATCCGTTCTGCCTGGCAATATTAGTTTTAATGAAATATTTTCTTTGCAACATGATCATAATATCGCAAATATTTGATTTAAAAAATTATAAATACTTTTTATTACTTGTCTAATTTTCACTATCTTTGTTATTTTTACAACTAGTTTCATCCTATTCGAACATTTTCAAGTAGAGTAAATTATACACAGATTTTACTTTCATTTAAATATAAACTGAACTGAATAGAAGGATGGGTCACTTTATGGTTGATCATATAATTCAAATTTGTACAGATGTTATGTCTTTAAATGTAGGGGTTTCTCAAGATAGTTGATTATATTATGGTGTGATTTTTATTAACAGCATTAGGTTATTTGAACAAGTTTAATAACGGAGAATAATTTAAATTTATTTGGTCGTTTAATATGTTGTAATTTATATTCTTATTTAATTTATTTATTTCTAGCACTTCTAAAAGGTTAAATTTTTTCTTTTCCCACAAATATGTAATATTTATGGTTGATGGTCATCAGTTATTGTATGACCAGACTCTGTTAGGTGTTTATAAAATTGGAATGTTGTTTTTGTGTGTGAATATGTTCTCTATATCTTACTCCCAACGATCTACCTGTTTGACCTACATATGAGGCGTTACATTCTGGGCAATCTAACCGATATACACGATATTTTCTAGAGATATCAGTATTTTGTTTTGCATTGCAAAGATATCTGCCTATATTTTTGTTAGAATTAAATGATGTTTTAATATTTGGAAAAAGCGTTGCTAATTAAATAAGAGAGTTGACCTGAATATGGTAAAGAAATGTACATTTGAACTTTTTTCTCATTAATAGTGGGGTAAAGTTCATTTAAGAGGATCTTATTTTGTTTTTTGTAGATTAGATTGTTGATTATATTTTGAGGGTACCCGTTATTATGTGTTATAAGTCTTATTGTGTCTAGTTCTTCTTTTAAATCTGTCTCGGATAAAGGTAAGCTGAGGGCTTGGTGTGTCATAGATTGATATGCGGCTAATTTGTGGGAGAGAGGGTTATGGGAATTAAAGGGGATAGTGGCGTCTGTAAAGGTTGGTTTGCGGTAAATATTATAGGAAAATGATGTTTTATGCCTTTTATATTTAAGTAGGGAAAGTTTATTGATTTATTATTGTTCTCTGTTTCTAATCTAAAGGATATATTATTATATATGTTATTGATAAAATCTAGGAGTATTTTTAATTGTATATCTGTCCCTTTAAAACCTATTAAGATGTCATTAACGTACCTGTACCAAAAGATAATATGTTTTTTTGATATTGGAGAAACCAATATAGTTTCTTCCAGATTATCCATGAATATATTGGATAAAAGGAGGCTATGTGGCGAACCCATAGGGAGCCCTGTTTTTTGTATAAAGATATCCTCATTAAATTGGAAATAATTTTGATCTAAACACAACTTAAATGTTTGCAGTATTTCATATTTTAATTTTGGGATAATTTTGCATTTTTTCTAGTATATTTGAAATTAAAGGTAGATAATCGAAAGGGGGAATATTAGGAAACATATTCGATACATCAAACGATACTAATTTTATAGAGTCGATAGAGGGTCAATATTTAGGCTATTTAATTTTACTGTTAAGTATAAGGAGTTATTAATTGTAATTTTGGGCTTAAATTTTGTAATAGATTTAAACTCGTTATTAAGTAATTCAGATAATTTACGTGTCGGTGCATTTGTGTAGGAAACCACTGGCCTAGTGGGTTTATTTTCTTTGTGTAATTTAACTAAGCCATACAACTTTGGGACTTCACAGTTCATATGTGTAAGTCCTCTTTTTTTCAAATTCAGAGTGGCACAAATATTCAAAACCTCGTTTCTTTTGCAAATTTGTTCGTAGGTTCCTGGTTTGATTTTTGTAAATTTTGTTCATCTAGGAGTTTTCCAATTTTATTGATATATTCTGTTTCCTGAAGAATAACTGTACTACTGCTTTTATCTGCATCTGCTTTTGTTAAAATTAGTTTATAGTGATGTATTTTTTTGAATACCTTTTATTGTAGATTGTAGCTTAATGTGAGGAGCTAGTCGTTTCTGTGGATTTGTTTATTTTCTTGTACTATTTGATGTTTTACGCTTTGGGATTTCATAATGGTTTTATTTTTTGGTTTTTAGCTAGTTCTGCATGTAAACCTAGTATTTCTTTTAGTTTTTGTATGTTTTGTGGTTGCGGTGTGAACTTTGGGCCCAAATTTAAGAGTTTCTCTTCAGTACTAGTGAAATTTGTATCGGAGGTTCAACGAGTCTTGGATAAAATTTAATGTTTTTGATAAATCAAAAAGAAAAATTCTCATAAAATTCCTTTATTACTGTGACCGGTTTCGTGAACAAATTAATTACTTCACATCATCAGACACAGGAATTTTTATAAATGGGATCAACCTACCTACGTTTAATGTTTTTATTGAATTGGTTTTTTACCCATTTTTCTTGAATATTTGGTAAATTGTTAATCTTTTTCAATTGTATCTGGTATTTTCTATAGATAATAATCTTACTTGGTTTCTTATTTTATCTTCAAAAATGTCGAATTCTATTGAATGTAATTTATATGTAATTTGAGAAAGTAGCACTAACAAATGTTGTCTGAGGTTATCATTTTTACGATACCAGCATTTAATTTCTTCTTTTTATCCAATTAGCTTTTGCTGCTTGTATTGATTTTTGAGCTGCCGGTGTTTTTAATTTTGAGAAAATCTTCACGTATTTTAGAGTTATGTTCTGTTTGAGACACTGTTGGTTAAACCATATATTTTGAGACGCCACACGTTGCTTGAGAAATAATCTGTAGTATAGTTTCATCTGGGTTGCTTGACAGGCAAATTTTAAATAACTGATTGATACTTTTAACTGATCAAAACGGGATTATCACACAATTAGATTTACATTTTTGTTATATTTCTCGGAATTCAAAAGCATTGCAGCAACTAATATCTGAATAATGTTCCACTTGTCTCTTCCTATATTGTAATAATCTGTCGTATGTAGTTATTGACTCGCAGGCTGAGGACCATGAAGTATCAATATCACGTCCCCAACTATTTCTCTGAAGTAGTGTCTGTCTAATCATTATCAGACACACTGTATATTAGATAATCGATAAACTGATTCTGGCGAAAATGCAGTATCCAATGCATTTTGCAAATTTGACAACAATTATATTAACGGAACCAAATTTTATTAATGTTTAACAATGTGCACATTTTGGTTCGCTAATACGTTTTCTTTACAAAATTATGAGGCGTGTAAATGTCGGAAACACTTCAAACATTAAAATTGAATTTAAACTAAAACAACAACGAGGCGGCGGTTCAGCTTAGAATAGATGAATACAAATGAAATTGTACAGGATTTTGAAAAGAACAGCTCCGATATCTCGGGCATTAATATGCGGATTTAACATAAAATTGCTTTGTTCTATATGAATAAGTAATACTGTTACCTCTGAATGTAATATAGGGTGTAGTAAGCCGGAGAAATAATACGGTATTCCATTTATAGTTCAGTTTCCAGTGAAATACGTTGGACTCAAATTTTTTCATGACATGGTTGCTTTCTATGTAACAATCCCAAATTTGATTTTTTCCATCCTGGGGGCAGAGTTGCGAAAGATAAAAAATCAGCTTTCCAGAAATAACCTCGAAATGTTTCATGTACCAATAATCGTAACCGAAAGACCACCCGAAGTGATTGCCTCGCAGTGTCTCGCTTGGTACTCCACCAAACGTGCAGAATACTGTTTTGCGCTGTTTTAGATTTATCGAATTAAAAACTTTGCACTATTTCATTCACAGCTACGTTCCTTATTTATCCAATCCTTTATTGTGTCTACAATATTACCGACCAACCAGGGTGATTTGATGCTCTACTATCAGCGGCGAAGAGCAGCTTACTCGCAAACCTGTCGCTAGAATGTGAAGATATCTGTTATTTTGTACGCTACAAGAAACTCCACAGTAAATATCTATACATCGCAATATAAGACAGAAAGCTAATCGCAAATGCAAAAAATAGTACTGTCAAATCGACTGTGCCATTTAACTTTACTGTTTCGAGGATGTTCTGTCTAAAAGATCAATATTATAAAAGCCAGGCAACAGTTGTCTTTACATGGATACCTGATGCCTTCTTCTCTCCAAACATTTCTCCATTCGTGAATTGACGTTTTCCCTTACATTTCTCAGCATATTCACCGGTATCCTTCTAAGTTCTTCCCGTATATTATTCTTAAGCTCCTAGATGGTATATGAACGTAATTCTAGTACTAGAAATACCTCCAGCATATTTATATAGAGCTGATGTAACGGTCAATTCGATACATTGTCATCCTCGAAAAAATCAGGCTCAATGTTGCCAAAGGACGAAATTGCATACCAAACAGTCGGACCGACCGACACATTGTTGATTAGGTTAGCTGTTCGTTTAACAAGTCACAAAACTGCTGATACAAACGTTCACCGCTAATTAAGTCCTGATTTCGCAAGTCCTGGACAATTTGATTCTTATATGGGTGGTAATTTATGTTCTTCTGCAATATGCGAAATAAGCGGGTGTTGGATATGTTCAATGATGCTAAAAGCCGACGAGCAAATCGCTGGAAGACCAGTCTGTAGCTTCTCTAACTCGATTAATGTTTAAATGTGTACGTACCGCAATTGGTCTTCTTGGAGACTTTTTCTTACATACATAAATTAATAGCACAACGAGATTGAATCGGTCTATTTCGGTAAATGCTGTTGTTAAGTGCCCTCTAAATAATCGTTGAGTATGTGATCCATTTTTGAAATAGCCTTCAATAATGAACGCACGATGTATGATGATTGATTACTAATGCTTTGGTGACAGCTACTGCCTAGATAATAAAAATGCTTTTTTATGCGCTTCAATGATGTACAGTTGCTTTACTAATAAAATTATTTTCGCATAACCTGCAATAGTTTGAAATGTGATTTGTTTTTATGGCGCAGATGTTACTAATATAGAAATATAATCCACCGACAAACTTTAATATCTGAGTATATATGTAGACAATAATCTTAATGGGACCACACATGTAAACTATATAGTTAAAAAACTAAAGATAATTCTATACACATGTATGTACTTATCTAAGGTACTTACAGATGAGTTTTATACCACGCTCCGGTAGAATCTCACCGTATACATGGCATTATCACCAATAACCACTTAAGTACACTGGAAGTTATGTAGAAGTAATTAAAATTGGACATACACAACCGAGAACACAACCGAGAGTTTGTTCGCACACAAGATGATGTTTGACATTCGTCAACTCTTTTGCTTTCTCCCCTCATAAGGCAATAAAAAATAAATATGTACTAAATAAAAGTAACTTAACATGTATATACTACCCAAATATTATTATTATCTCATTTTTACTTCTTATAATGTCTTTAATTAAATAAATATTTTAGCTTCTACTTTATCGTCGTATCTGAATTTAAGTACATGTTATAAATGTGAGAAAGATACGACTATAGCACCTCAGAAAGCATAATAATATGTGTATGTAGTTACTTGGATACTCACGAAGTTCAGAATTATTAGCAAGGTAGTTAAAAATGACGAGAGTTGGAAAAACCGCGAGGTAATACTTTCCCACTAAAGGGCCATCTTAAGTTTGAAATGGCCTTTTTAAAATTTAAGGTAAAACTCAAGGGCACCTAAGAGTAAGAAGTACGGAGTTTTTACGTTTCGAAGCAGAAATATTAACTAATACTAAATACACTTTGTAAAAAATTGTTTTTGGTTTATGAAAAATGTTCACCATTTAGTAACCTTTGATTCATCTAATTAGGTAAACGAAATATTGAGAAACCTTACGGTGGAATATTAAATTAAACTCAAAGGCACTTTTTACCTTTTCATGCTGGATTAATTGCTTACTTCTTTTTTGTTTGCTTCATAACATCTCACTGGTTAGGTTATTAACATATAAATATACATATATCAAATGTATTGAAAACAAATCTTTACCGCTCTTACTACATTTAACTTTGAAATTAGACACAAAGTTTATATTTTCAACATGTATATGCAAATTGGATATAAGAGAAATACCCCAGATAGAACAAGGTATTCTGGGGATATCCATTTATAGTTCGGGATATTATGATTTTTGATTTTCTCATAAATGCATTCTACACCATAGATCTCCTATACCATAGTAGATCAACTATGAATATCTCGATAGGATTTTATTTTTCTATAGATTGTCCTATTTGGCAATCAAGTTTTTCATTGAAAACATCAGTCAATTTTCTTTATATACGATGTAATTTAAGTATGTTAAAATATTTCAAGATGGTATTCCTCAGCTAACTTTTAAAAAATAAAGTTCCTACAAGTAGGTGCCAAAGAATTCTTTGTTTTAGAGATACAAGGTGTTTAAATTTTCAACAAAATATTGAATTTTTTTTATATTGTCATTACTAGTGCAGCTATTTAAACTAAATTTGGCACGCAGTACATTTAGATAGGATGCTTTAAGATGTAAATGTATCACGCTCTACATTTAACCAGTGGCGGAGATATGAGTAATCGGTACCAACAATTTGACAAAAAATTAGTAACGCCCTGTAGAAAATTAAAAGCAATTGCATCTTAAGATAATTCATTCAATTATAGAAAATAATTGTAACTTAATTTTTTTGCTATCCTGGTATCGGTGATTGGCCTGGTAGCCGAAATAGGCCAAAGTTAAATAAATGAATAAAAAAAAAACAAACAAATTAACATTGTGCGACTTTATTATTTTTGCTCTTACAATAACAAATTTAATAGGTTTAGGTGGTCAAGAATTGCCGGAAAAGATTATTTCCCAGGTAAGTTAATCGATAAGGAGTATACATTTTTAAGCTAATCAGTATTCTCCTTAGCTCAGAAGGAAAAATACATTTATTTTGAAGGAAAATATATTCGTGGTAAATAAGGCATAAAATCATTAAAATTTTAATAATGGTGGAGAGCAAATATTAAAAGCTGTTTTAAATTGATTTAGAGATGCATTATCATCTATTATGCATAATGAAAACTGAATTATTTATGTAGGCTTTCACTTATCTTTAAATATTAAGATCGCAATGGAAGCTCAGGTAACATACAAGGTAATTCTAAATTGGGAGGCGTCATTCTTACATCAAGATAAAGCAAAGAGTAATATTGAGGTATTTTCCACGAATATCGACGCATTTTCGTCATATAAGTTGGCATCATTAAAAGCAAATTTAAACACACTCTCTAATAAAACCAACTATTTAGGAAAGGCTCTTTATTATTTATGTTGTTTGTAGTTTTTTAATTTGCACGTTTCCAACGGGATCTAGTGAATACGAGTATTACTTACTAAGTTCCTAATTAACTGTAATATTTAGCAGCGATTCTATGGTAATATCACACAATTTATCATTTCCAGCTGCTTGTATTCTTTATATTATTGGTTCAAAAATAAACCCTTTGGCAGATCTATAGTTTTAGTTTCTCGTATTCTTTGACCTCAATACATTTTATTGAGATACAACAATAATATCCTTTTTGGTTAGAATAGAATTGTTTTTCATAAAAAAGGGCTTAAATCTAGAAAAAAGCTCACGCCACGAGGGCTGAACTACTCTGTCATTGATAATAATATTCCATATTGTTAATCAAAATAATTTTAATCCAAAATCCAATAAGTGTATCGACTTTTTAGTTGCGAAACTCTCAATAGAAAAACAGCTTAGCTTCTTGATGAGAATTACTATGGAATATATCTGTCTAACCACTGCAGATATATGGTCTGGTAAAGACAAAAGCTTCTTTGGCGTATCCTGTCATTGGATGGACAAAAATGATTTTACACGTGGAGAACACACTCTTGAAAGAATTACTAGTATATTAGAAGACATTCAGACTAGGTGTTCACTAAAAAAGAAAATTATTGCTACAGTAACCTACAATGGGAAAAATTTTGCAAAGGCATATCAAGAATTTGGCTTTCATCTGACATCAATATTAAAATTAGATGAAGATATGCAGAAAATAATGATAATTTAGATACTAATATAAACACAGATGGAGAGGAATATCCAACATTCATTGCAGAAGATGTTAATGAAATAAGGAAGGGATGCATTTTACCTTTCATAACACTTTAGATGTGCTAGCCGCACTATTTAATTTGCATTACAGATTGCAAGAAAGCACAAGAAGGAACATTTATTATCAAAGTGGGGGGGGTGGGGGAAAAAACCACTTTTCCTAAAGCTTTAAAAAAAAAAAAAACGGAATATTTTTTTTTAAAGGATAATTAAAAACAAAGGAAATGAAAGGGGCCACGGACGGGAGACAATGCCTTTTATGGTGTGATAACAATATGTCATTTATCTATGAAAAATTAACTGTAGAAGTTAAGAAATAAAAATTTTACGTTTGGAACATTAAGAATTAATGCATGTTTAGACAGTTTAGAAACACGATACGAACACAATAATGATGCAATTATAGCATCGTCAATCAAATTACGATGGTATAATAATACTATTGTTACTATTTCGATCAACACTATCCAAGGCAAAGTATTAAACAGTGCTGCTAAATTTGTTATTTTAGATGACACCAAGGAAATTCAAGCACAATTTCAACAAATAAAAGAATCAATTCTTTGCTATCAACGAATCTCTCTCTGAAAATACAGGCATTGATGAAACTGAAAACATTCAACAAATTAAAATTAGAATATCTACGATACTTTGATGGTAAGGGAAGCTTATATGCTTAATGACTTTCATAGAATACTATACTGGTTTAATTTTGATTATTTGTCATTATTAATTTACAGAGTATATTTTGTGTTATTTTTGCTGAACACTAGACTGGTTTAATTTTCATTATTGTGGTCCGTTAGTTTACAGAGTATATTTTGTGTTATCATGGGATGTAGATTTACAGTTTTCGCTTGTTTATAATGTTTATACAAGGTGTTTTCGAAATGAGTAGTCACACATAGGAGCATATAAAGAACGTTAAATAATGACAAAAATGTTTATAAAGATGTTTAATAAAATGCTTGCTTAGGGAGCGACGAGGGCCCCATAACAGTGGGTCCCTCAGAATGGTTTTTATTAAATATCTCCGAAACTGTAAATATAACCTCATCTTTATTGCATGTTATTTGTTTTGTCTTTGACATGAAATTGTGAGGTATCAGAGTTCCTTACGTAGAAAGGGTACTCCAGTTGTACTTCTACTTTTTGAATAAAATGGATTTGAAAACTTCATTACATGTTCTAAAATCCGTTGTAGTAGAACGATTCTTACGTTCTATTTTGTTTAAATTATATCAGACTAAGATAATCGGTGAGTATAAAAATTAAATTAGAAAGGGTGAAATTTAAAAATCGAAAATTTGCGAATGTGCTTGGAAAGATTTTAGCGAAAGAAGCGGACAGCAAAAAAAAGAAAAATGAATTTTATGTGATTGGTAGGAGGGTGGGTATGTCTGCCGTTGTGCATGTTTTGTTATTGTTAGTTATTGTGGTAGGTTTTCATGTAGTAGTCTGTGCGTATTCGTGGTAGTTCCTAATATCGGTAATATGTGGGGTCAGAACCGAATGTCTTATGTTATTTATTAGGAACTTCGTCGTAGTTTCGCCAATGTAGTCACGGATGTGGGGTATGTCGCCTGTCGCCTGTAGTTATTGTGTGTTGATGTAGCGATTAGAGTTTGTGAGGAGCCGAAGGTGCTTATTTTGCGTCGTCTGGAGGCGCCCGTACTGGGTGTCGGATATCCTGTTCTAGACGACGCGCGACGTAACCGTAGGTTAATATTGGATGAATGACTGTCTTGTAAATTAGCAATTTGTTTTTGATATCCAGAACTGACCTTCTGTTTACTAGTGGGTATAATTTATGTAAGGCCATATAGGCTCTACTTACCGTTTTGGTGATATGCGGTTTAAAAGACAGTCGTTGGTCCAAATTAATGCCTAGGTACTTAACCACCTTCTTCTCCTCAATAGCTCTATCGTTAATTTTGAGGGGTATAAATGTCCGTATGTTCGTGAATTTTTTGGTAAGAGTTATTGTTTCGGTTTTAGTATCGTCGATCGTTATCTTCCAGTCCTTATAATATTTAAGCAGGTTAATTAGGTGGTACCGCAACTTAGTTGCTGCGGTTTGCGCATAGGACTGGGAGTAGATTATTGCATCGTCGGCGTACATTATTGTCCGAGTTAAAGAATGTGTGGGAAGGTCTGCTAGGTAGAGGTTGATAACACCGGAGACAGCACTGTACCTTGTGGCACTCCCGCCCAGAGCTGAAAATGTTCTGATAGACTATTATTAATTTTTACTGTGAATGTCCTATGTTGTAAATGGGATTTAAGAAGTAGGACAAAATCATCAGGTAGTTTATGTATGGTTTTAGTTTGTGCAGGAGACTTTCATGCCAAACCGTATCGAATGCCTACTGGATATCCAGCAGCAGCATTTTTTGTGGAATGTTTTTTTGTTAAAATCTTCGATAACGTCGTGCATGACTCTGCACAACGACAGCGTGGTATTGTGCCCTCCTCTGAAGCTGAATTGCAAGTTGGGTATTAAATAATGATTTAGTGTTGAGTAGGGAAATTGGCCTATAGCTAGCTGTTCAGGTAGGGTCTTTTCCGGGCTTCAGAAAAGGAACATTATTGATGTTTTCCACGTTGCGGGGAAATATTGCAGCCGTATCGATGACTTTATAATGTGGGTGATCTGGACAAGGGTTTTTCTAGGAACTTTCGTATATAGGTGGTTAGGGATTGTATCGGGATCTGGGGCTTTTAAATTGGGGAAGGTTTAGGTTCAGCGCCTTTACGGGGTGGGAACAAAAGAAGGGATATCAGTAATTTTAGCGTCGATATCAACCTGGTGCTCGGTCTCGTTTAATGCGGAATTGTAGGTTTGAAAAAGGTAGCCAGCCATGGTGTCGGCCTTCTCTCTTCCGTTAACGTGGTTATATTATTTAAGATTAATGCGGGTATCTGATGGTTGTCCCGCTTTAGCATTTTATACATGGTCCAGAGAGAATTATCCTTCACCGTTAACTTAGCTACTTTTTCATTCCATTGTGTATTTTGATGTGTATTTCTGTAACATTTTATTTAGTTCCGGAATGGCTTTTATTGTATCTTGTTTGAGATTTATTAACTTATTAAGCTCGTTTAGTTTGTACGTAATAGTGTTAAAATCAGCGAGGTCACTGTCAGCTGTTTGTGGTCGTTGGGAGATTGTTTTTTGTGGTTTCGGTCGCGTCAGTTCGAAGATTTTCTGTATTTCTTTTCTTGGCTCTCGCGTCTTCGCGTTATTTCTTCTCCTGTCATTTGGCGTTACGTTTTCTTTGTTCCCAAACGTTATTTTGGGGCATGGGGGCAGCGACATATCTAGTTTCTTGTTCGTTATCATTCTCCATATTTTGTTTTATAAGGTTGCTTCTAAAAATGTATACAGGGTACTCCAAAATGAGAGGCAAGAGTCCTTACCACGCGATCACGCAGCCACACTATGTAAGTATCTATGGATATCATAAACAAATAATATGTGTCAAGTTTTACGCTTAATATATTCTCCAAAAACAAAAATACATAACTTTGAAAAAGGAAACAGATTCGTTTCCGAAATTTTAGGGAAGTATATTATTATTTTTGAGTCTCATATTAGTTATAAAAAAAAACACACTCTGACTGATGTTTTGACATAAAGTCACACACGCAGAGGTTTATTTTTCCAGTAACATACTGGGTAACTAACTGTATTTTTTAGACAACGAAGAATTATTATTCATGTGATAGTAAGTCCCAAGAAAGAAAAAGAAAAAAGTTGTCTACACCTGCAACTTTTATTTCAAACATTGAAATAGTTATTTTCTTAACATGTGCAGAAAGTGGTATGTTTCTGCACGCAACTGCCGTTGACCGTACGACGCGAAGCGCATACAACATTTTTTCTACGAGCGTGATGAAAATAAAAAATAAATAACATGACCATTTATTTTAATGAAAAAAAAAATATCATCCCATTTGAATACGTTTTTTTAACTAAAAAACTAGGCTTTACTTTAAAAAGATGATACTGTTTGACTTGACGTTTGCTAATTGTTATGTGATTAAGAAATGTCAAAATCAGACAGTCATGGCTACATGATTAATGAGAAAGGTAAAATGTTTGATAGTCATGGTTACACATTATTTTGATGTTTAAAGTTGTAGGGGCTACTTCAAAAGGGTTAGGTAAATAAAAATTGCTTTAATTTCACTAAATTTGTATAAAATAGGAAAATATGAAAGATAAACTTTGGCATATTAACTAACACGTTTTCAAAAGTAATTATAACTTGCCCGAAAATGCAAATAAAAATATTACTTTTCGGCACTAGTGCGGAAAAGCGCAACTTTCGAAATTATAATGTGTGCGGAAAAGTTAGTTACACTCGTAGAAAAACATATTTTCCACACACCTTAGCCAAATTCTAGGAAAATATTCGAATCAACCTTTCGCTTCTATTTCGACAAATTTCGTCTAATTAATAAATTTCGTTTAAAAAAAGTTATCCAGCTCTGTACTTGCATCAAACAAACAAAATTGCGTTCACAAGACGATACAAAAATAGGAATTCGATACATTTTTTGGTAAATTTTGCGCATCCGAATCTAGTGGCTTTAATTGCCGTTTTACAGTAATTGTCACATGCATAAAATGAAATATAACATTGAGTTTACTTCATGTTCATGCTCATGTTCAGCGTAGAATAATTTTAAGCTGAGAAAATTCATTAATTTGCAAATATGTTACGGTAACTAACTGTGAGTTTATTCCAAGGTTCATGCTATAACAACATTAGTACTAAATTTCACTGTTTTCCTAAACTAAAAATACTCTGAAAAAGCAAGAAGATTAATGCAGGCACGTAAACATAAAATTTAGTTTTGTTTCATCTATTTATTACTTGAATAATATGACTCTACTATTGTGACAGCTGTGATACACATAATTTGCATCTTTAATACAAGTCAATATTGATCTTGGCAAATAACTGGCAAAGCAATTGTTTGAAAAGAAATATATTTTGTAACTATCATGGTAAGACTACTTGTAAAAGTGTAAAAATGGCACTCGCCATGTAACTTTTTATCATATTTTATACATAAATTTTAGGTAGAAGTACCTTATTTAAATGTCTCTCTCGAGGTGACAAAAAAGGACATTGCTCACAAAGACCAGATACAGTGTGTCCCCGGATGGAGTTTACAATACTTTAAGTTTTTTTAATTTTTAATTTTTCGAAATATGTCATTGTCTATAAAAAGTTTTGCTTATTCTGAAATTCAAAAACCGCAATCCGATATTAAAAATTTATACAGGGTGCAACACCCACCGTCCAATTGCTGGCATTACACAGTAAGCTGGGGGTTGTACTTATTGACCGGTAGCTCAGTTAGCTGGTCGTGAATAAGGGCTTAGGTTGATTAGAGTACTCACCAAAATCTAGGCTGGGTGCCAGGACTTTTGCAAGTATCAAGTACTTAAAAGTTTACTTTAAAAGGTAAAGATAACGTTAAAACTTGAATTCGGTTGGGAAGAAAGTTGAATAAAAAAGAGATTATTTAATAAAAAATATAATAAAGACTGATATATATACAATATTTAAATTGGCTCAGATGGCCTCTTTTAGTCAAAAAAATCTACCTGTGGTTGAAGACCAACCAACTAACAAAAAAAAATGATATGTTATTGAAAGAGAAAAAAAATGACTGATCTCTTACAAATTTCTTCTGACCAAATATACACGTTCACTGGGGACGAAGATCTTACGTAACTTCCAATCGGTTAGTCCAGCGAAGAATCCACCAACGGCGAAGCTCTTAATGGGTTCGGTGTCAGTTTGAATCACCACTGTCAGTACTGCAGTTACCCTTGAGAAAAAAATGCCAGTTGTATAAAATATTGTTTTCCTGCTCCACCCTAGTATATAATGATCAGTTCGATCCACCAGTTATCCTCTTCTCTTGGTCAAGGTATTTACATAAAAAGGGGAGAGTTTTATGAGATCAGTATTATAGGCAAAACAAAGTAAAAAGCTGTGACGTTTGCATTGTCCAGCTACGTAGATAAAATATGAGTTAACACAAATTTACAGAGTAAATTGCAAACTAAACAAACTAGGATCGGTATCCCACAATATTTTAGGAAGTTGAAGACTTCAACTAACTTAAGTATCAATAAAAGTTAAGTTAAATAGAAAAAATACTAGTCTAACAAATAAACTCGGTGTAGCTATGATAATAAACAAAGTGAAATAGGTATCCACTATATGTTAAGATATTTTTTTTACTAAAAGAAGTTAATCTTCAAGAAAATAGAATTTAGAATGTCTGTATACAGACAGACAACTAGAAAGATAACGTAAATAAATATTTGCTAAATATAAAACAATATTATTTTCAAATTAAAGGTAAGGTTAAATTCAATTATCTATTAGTTCCTCGGAGAGAGGTAATAATGAATTGCTGATAAAGTTAAATAAAGATAGATAGCTTAACTATATGTTTACTGTAGATAATCAAAAGTTAATCAATTGCCAGATAACTAGGCAGGTATCTTTGCCGGAAAACTAGGCAAGGCTCCACTAGAGCAGCGTTCCTGACTAAATACCAAGTAAACGTTCAAGTAAGCATTCGATATTTTAAATTTAGAAAAACCTTACGTTACTGAGGTCTGGTTGATAAATGTATGCACTGGTATAAAATGATCCACCACAAAATAAATGCACCACATTAGATAATTTTCACAAAGGTTATAAACAAATAGGTTTAGTCCAAAAAGTTGTACCAATCTCCAAATGTCACCAGTCACCACTGTTCACAGAGCGCTACCAACGTAGCCAAGTGACCTAAAACATCAACAGACAAAGACAGAAAACAACTAATTAAGATACAAAATGGCGACATCCGTTGCCGAGTAAATCTAAAATTTACAATAACCGAAAGTTAGTTTAAACTAGCACACGAAATTATTACAATATCAGAGGGATATTAGATAAATTGTCAACTAAATCGATACTAATCAATATTAATGATGGCTGTTCCAAAGAACAACCAAGGTGAACTGATCACCGAAAAGCAAATTCATTCAAGGCGTAAATTAAGATAATTACGGTACATTATTATTATAAATATTACCTCAAAGGTACTTTAAATCAATATAGCAACTTTTTAAATAATGATGATCATAAAATCACACGATAATACCAGAAAACATATAAATTTTACCTGACCGCTTAACTAGAGGTGTTTTCCATCTGAACGCTACACTAGTAAGAAGGAAGTAGCATCATAGTGTTCTGCTACCTAAACTCGAATATAGTTTGGAAAGAGACAAACATTTGAGAGTAGAGTATGAGCAATAAAGATAGATAGATATTTAGTGCAAAAATTTGCAAGACCAACGGTTCCAGTAGAAATCAGTGGCGCCATCTGGACTAGACTAGCAGAAACTTAATTCATCGTGGACAACAACAAACTGGAATGAAATGGCTTGCAATTTCATTACAAGGGTGATCAATAACTTAAAAAATGTGAAATTTGTTCAAGAATACCACTACAAATATTTTCCTTTTTAGAGAAAAATGCCATAAACTATTGTTGTTCGTAATCATAAAACGTAAAAATTTTTATAACGAATACATTTTTTCTTTAAAATGAAAAATATAGAAATTTACATTGTAAGCATTTCAGCATTAACTTGAAAATATTGGTCTTCCATGACATCCGATCTTTTCAACGAAATTCTTAATTTAAGTTGGTTTTATGATCGACATAGTAAGTGATAAGTGTATCCCTCTGCTGGTCAGTGCTACTACCCGTCAGACGTCACTGATGTCTTAGTGACTGATAGCAACTGGCGCAGCAGGTACCAAATAGGTCACTATGTCTGTATTGCAATTTTTTCTCTAAAGAGAAAAATACTGGTAGTTTACACTTGTACAAATTTCACATTTTTTAAGTTTTTGATCACCCGGTATAATTTTTCGAATATTTACCTACGGCTTTTGATTTTCAAAATGAGCAAAACTTTTCATAAATGAGTTTATTCGATAAATTGAGAAATAAAAAATTTACAAATATTGTGAACTCCATCTGGGAACACACTGTATATAAGTGGAAAAAAGGATAATACATAATATTTTTTTCAAATTTACTGGAATCAGCTGTATGAGTGTGTTCTCAATGTTATTTAGAGTTGGCGCAATGCAATTTAACATAATAGCACGTAGCTGAACGGGGACTCGACCAAGTCAAGATTATTGTTAGCCATCACATCGTGGGGAACGCTCGCATCGCTCTAGCGAGTAGTGATGAGCACTATCGAATGATTTGAACTATTATATAATTACTAAATGAATGATTCCAACTATCGAATGATTTCATTCGAATAAATGTATTCAATTAGAACTTTTCCAGAAAACATCATCTGATGATATTGTTAAGTTGCTAATAAATGATGCTGAGTGTCATCTCTCATAAAAAATGGGTCTTTAGAATTAGAACCGACATAGCCTTGTATCAGTCACATGTCATCATCAGTGAGTTCGCAGTGGCGTTTTGTATATTTTGTTTTTATATTGGTTATCCTATCATATAATAAAATATGTTTCTTATCTATGAATAAAATACCGTCTCCGTCTATACATATTCATAATCTTCATTGTTAAATCCAACATTCAAGATATAGACTTATAGATAGATTCGTTCAAAAGAAAATCAACAAAAATAAATATTTTATTGTTTAGTTGTATAAAAAATTCATATCGATTTAAAAATTTACTAATGAAATATAAAAGAAGCACTGAACGTGTATTTTTGCTAAATGAACATTTATGTATCCTCAATGCAAACAGTGCTGATTGGCAAGATAATAAATTAATTTTCTTTTAGACCATATTTACATTGAATACGAGAGCATCGTTTTTACGTCCTTTTTTTAAAATGACTGCTTTTTTTAGTCTGTCGAAAGAGTAAATATACTGAATAAATTATTGAATTATATTAAATATAAAAAACAAAGCCAATTCAAGCATGGCAAGCCTCTTGGGGAAAAATACTTTACCATATATTATTTTTTATCATTAGTGTCAACCAAAGAATTATTATTTTATAGGTTCTAAACAGGTTCTACAAAAAAAAGTATCAGTTTTGTAACGCCAACTTATTAAAAAAAAAAACAGAAAAAACTTTTTGTGTAATTTCCATCACAGCTTGATACAGATTTTCATATTATTTTAAAAAAAGTGTGTTTATTAATAAAATGACGCTGCAATATTATAAACTTAGAAAATGCTAAATTACAAGGTACTTCTAGTTTATAAGACAATAAGATAAGGTGACACATCCGCATTATCTTCAGCATTTAATCATACTTTCAGCAAACACTTCCTTACGGCTCATCCTAACCTAACATTAAACAAATGATTTACCACAAGTCATAAATCTCCAATTAAATTACTACTAACTTCCATACTGCTACTGAATTATGTAAATTACATACTGGAGGTATGTTAGTATAACAAAACTTGAATATACAACCCATAATTTAATGAAGTTCCCGGCCCCTTACAGACACAAAACATGTACCTAATTACCTTTCGAGATTTAGTTTATTTTAGTGAATATGAGGTCTAGTCATGACGATACTATACAATGGTATAATAATCTATCTGTCTATCCAAATTAAATAATTAATCTCCATGGAGCAAGCAAGCAGCCAGGGAGGCAGAATTCGCTAGAGATGTAGGGATGCTATTATTGTATCAATAATGAAATTCAGCTAATTTTAAAATATGATACACACAATGAATTAGAGCAATTAATTTTTATTGTAAAAAGTAGCAAAAGGTATGGAGATGCACATGATTTCCTGGTAAACTTATATAACTTTATCGATGAAAAAAGAGAGATCAAGCAAGACGGGTCTTTGCTAACTTCAGATACCTTTATACATACTTAAAAATATATTTGGAACAACAAAAATTTCTTTGTATATACGCAACTAAATTTTTGTTTGTATAAAGAGAATTTAAGTCATCACACTTAAAAACGTTTGTTTGATTCAAGAAAATTATTTCTCTTGCGTAAATTTGTTTGGTCGAAATATAATTTATTTCAACTCAAATATAATTAAAATTAATTTAAATCAAATTGGATATATCAAGACTTAAACTCTCTATACGAAAAAAATTTTCGTTGCTCCATAGATATTTATTTAAGTGTGTATGTGGAACTCTGGGATATGGGAATTAAACACTGGCGATGTCAACAATACTAAAAGCTCAGATTTATTATGTCATGGGTACAAGTAGTCAGCCAAATCTGAGAAATAAGCTTATATTCATTAGGGTCTTATTATATTGACCACATCTGAAGTAGGACTTAGTACAATAGGACTATACTACCAAATGTTATATTCATGAGATGAAAACTGAAAAATTCTGTATCGACTACCTTACGTTTCTTAGCCCAGAGACAGTTCAATGCGCTAATTGTCGTTGGCAGCTGCGGCCCTACAATCCGTCAGGCGAGTCTGAAGTTGAAAACACCTTCATGAAGAAATCTGTGTAGCATTCATCGCCTCCTTCGGCAACTTCCGTGAGGGTAGATATGAAGAAAGTTAATCAAAAAGAATAGCAGCAAAAGAACGATTTAGCTGGCAGGGTGCATGATACATGACCGGATAAGACCTGCTGAATATCTCACATCGTTCGCATGTGCGAACGGAATTAATGAAGTAGAAGGTTAGAGCCATATACAGATATGAAGAGCAATGGTCTAATTAAGCACTTGTTGTTTAAGACAATTGTCACCGCCAAAAATATCGACACGCAGCGGGGATAGACCAAATAAATACAACATTAGACCGCTATTTCTTGAACTATGTGTATAGAAAACTCAGAATCTTCTATCAAAACTATACCCGTTATAATAATAAATTCAAGTTCTTCATACTAATTCTTTCTTGTTTACTTTTATATTTTGTAACAAAGTGTTTTTTTAAGCATTATATTTTTTCATTTTATTTTCAAATTAACCATATCACATAGATACCGAATACTTTAATCTCCGGACTGTTCTGAAACATTTACATAAGTTGTATAATAATTTATTTCTCTTTAGATATTATTGTTTTTTTTTTGTCACATATATTGGGTACTGTATATATTTTACTATATCAATTAATTTATAATTCATAGTAATAACCATGCATTGTTCTGAAGACCGTTCCGCCCCTGCTTATGTTAACGATTTGAGGTCCTTTGCGGTAGCAATCAGGCCAGGACTAATAGTGTCACTCAGATTTTGTTTTGAACTAAGTTCGGTTATAAAGTATGCTCTTAAATGGCACCGTCGCTCACGTACTATTCACATGCATTTAGCCTGAACAGGCTGGCTATAAAAATTAATAATTGTTAACTTGCTTGTAGTTTTGGCCACTAGTAGCTTATCCGCGTTTGTCTTATTCTGCACGATTAAGCATTTTATTGATAAACACGCTTATTTCTACTTGGGTGAATGACAGTAGACGTTTTAATACAAAATAAAATGTTTTATGTGTATTTTTTAACTGTGGTTAAGTTATAACCGTTTAATGAATATCAAATTATTGTATTCTAGATCCATTTAAATAAAAACATTTTGAATTGTTATTGCCTTGTTCTTATTTCTGATTTAATTTTTTAGACCCCTGGACATAACCAGTCTTCACTGCAACTACCCCAGACCTTATTAATCGTTAATGGGGAAAGTATTGTTCCTGCACTCTAAAAAGTAACTTGCGTCCGAGAAGTCCTTAAACCGCAGAGTTACCGCAATAGTTTTGGGTGTCACAAGTTACGTTTTTCCAGTCAAGGAGTTTCACATCACAAATTGGTTCCAGTAACAGAAAAAAATTAGCGTCACAATTTCCATTTATTCTTTTTTAATACTTTACTCATCAATATATGTACCTATAATAATAAAAGATAAACAATTACAATGAAATTAAAAATTCCGTATAAAAAAGTACTTAAAATCAAATACAATAATTATTCAGCTAACTTAAAAGGTTTGTATATACTTATGTTAAAAATTTTTCTGTGACTACCACATTAAAGTAAGTATGATACTACTCATTCTGATCTATTGGTTAGGTACGCTACTGCAGATAAGATGACATTCCCTGTCTGATAACAATGGGCAAGCCGTTTTGATAATGGCAGATTACTGTAAAGCGTATAGCATTTGCGTTTGACAGAATTAATCATGAGCTACACAGTTTTAGTGGCTTTAGCGACAAATCGGTAACCTTTATGAATAGCTACCTCATAACCTAGTGGAGTGCAATGTGCTAGTACTGATAACATCTAATTAATATATGTTGGGGTTAATGAAGGGTGATCGGAAAATTCAAAGCTTAGCACATGATTTATGCTGGATGTAATTATGTTAATGGAAAAAGTTATTTATAACTACATGAAAAATAGCTGTTCACAAATGGCAGTGTGTTTTAAGTTCGAAGATTGATACATAATCAATGCTTTATTTAGAGAAATGATATATTCCTAATTATGAACTAGAAAAACTACATATAAATTTATGAGTATAACATTATCAATAACTGTTTTCCTTACAATTTACAGACAATCTCATTAATCAAATTGTACCCACAAAATGAAAAACATTGCACCTTGGAATCTTCAGTAAAATGTTAGTCAAAGATACAAATGGTTAGAAAATTGCAGGGACTGAAAACACAATTTCGTTACTGTTTTTGTTCTCTTCTAAAGAACAAACCGACATTGGAACATAATATTTCGTTCGTTAGAAATGAAACGAAACGTAGTATAACATTATTCCAGGGAACGAAGTATATGAAAACGTTTCTTTAGAGAACAACATTTTGAACGAAATACGTAATATCTTTACTCTCTAAAACGAAATTCAGAACGAAATATCTAATACCGTTACTGCGGAGAACGAGAGTAAAATGAAATGAAACAAAGCAAAATAAGTTATTTCCTAAATCCAATGGTTCTCGACTCTAAATAAGCTGTTAGTGTGTGTGCAGGAATTCCTTTTATAGTTTTATAGCACGGATTAACAAACAACACAGCTGTTGTACGTATGTTGCATAAAAGCTTTTCCGGGGTTTGTTTTTACAACGAAGGTATGACTCCGAGAGCGCTGGGGAGTAATAGATGTATGAAGAGTTGATTTTACGAAAGTGCAGCGAAATTGTGAGGGGTCGGTCGCTTTGGCAAAATGCGCTCTGGGTGTGGTAAGAGGGCTTGTGCAGCGTTTGATAGGAGTGCAGAATGACTGATGATATATAAGCTGGTTGGTCATCGAAACTGACTAAAGGAGTAGTTAGAATTTTAAAGTACTGAGAAATCTGATTTCGAGAGTAGCACGAAACGGGGGAAAGTGAAAAATGCAGTTGTCGCTGAAGCCTGCGGCCTGAATGTTTTTTGATATGCTTAAAAAGAGTTTTGTAGGCCTCCTTGCGTAACTAGGATGCCGGAAAGGACACTTTGAAAAAAAACTGAAAATTTGGAAAGTACTACGAAATGTGTAGTTGAGCTCGATAAGTTTGACGGGCGCCCTGAGAGATGGAGTGCACTTAGTAAAATGAATCTTGGCCAGGCTAGAGAACACATACTGAATACGAGAACACAACTCACGAAAGGGGAAAACCACCACTGAAAATTGAAAAGGCGTAGGAACTGATCACCAAGCTGGGTGATTGGACTGGAAAAAAGCTGGGAACTACAAACACAAACTATCTATGTATTTTTAGTAAATTGTACCCATAAACGCAGGGTGGGGAGTCGTCAATCCTAAGTAACCACAAGCATCACAACACTCGATACTACATTGGACGTGCACTTCGCCAACCAAGTTAGCATCATCGCTAGATGATTACAACTACACTTATTTATTTATTTACTTATTTATTTAATTATAGTTACAACTACCCAACCGACGAATCCAATTACAAGGCAGGAAATTGCAAAACGTAATCGATACTAATTAACTTAACAAAATAACTATTAACATACTTCACAGAATGAACATGATATTATATAACCCTAATATTAAAATTAAAAATATCAGTGTTTTCTGGAACCGACGTATAGTTTAAACACATGATGTATAAAGGTGAAAATTTTAACAGATTTGTTCTGGGAATTGGCAAACAAAATAAACTACTAGAACGAATTTGAAAAGCTGGAATATGGAGAGAGAAACAACTAAGAAATTCTGGACAGTCAATTTGGTTATTTAAAATTTTATATAAGGTTACTATCGAATAATATTCCCGTAGAGTATTCAAGCCATTCATATGAAATCCTTGTGATAACATATTGTTGAAATTGCCTTAAGGGGATAAACATCATCCAACTTATACCATAGAAACTTTACAAATGTCCTTGTATTTTCTCAATATGAAATTTATGAATTTCATATCCTTGATTCCAGGACTAGACAATCATATTCCAGTTCTATCCATCGAAAGCATTAAAGAGTAACTTTAGTGTAGCAGTTTCCACAAGCTGCTTGCTGTTTCTTATTATAAAACTAAGATTTCTATAAGCACCCATAATATCATTGATGTGCTAAGTAAAAGTTAATCTGCAGTCAAAGATTACTCCAAAATCTTTAAACTTATAACATCTAGTTACATTAGCCTCGTTAACTGAACATGTGAATTCAGTTGGCAGACATTTTCTTGTAAAACTCATGCAATTGCACTTACTAATATTGAGAGGTAATAAGTTTCTTTCACATCAAAGATTCAATTTATTTAAATCTTTCTGCAAACCGATACAGTCCTCAAAGTTGGAAATCCACGACTATATTTTTAAATCATCTGCATAGACTAGAGCATTACAGCTAAGTTCACAGACGATGTCATTTATGAAAATAATGAACAAAAGAGGTCTTAGAATGGAACCTTGCGGAACTCCTGAAGTGGCGGTCATTTCAACAGACTTAAAACCTTGGAACTGCACGTATAGGTTTCTGTTGATTAAATACGAATAAAGAAACTTGAGGAATCCATCACTGTTCCGTATATAGACATAAATACTTCCAAATCTACAGGTGAAATATCATCTAATGTTAAGAAGACATGGCTTGAGTTAGCTCGCAATATTCTATAAACTATAAATTTTGTTTTCGTTGTATACTTTAAAAAAACGATATTTCTGCATGTGTTTCAACTTGTAACTTGAAATGACAGGCCGAGAGATGTATATTTTTAATAAGAAATAAAAACTCATTATTGTTAATATCAGGAATAACTAAAAATTTTAGGTTTAATTATTATTATTTTCATTGTTTCATTTGCATGTAAAGTTTGAAAATATTAAAAGTGCAGATTAAAAAAAGGTCATATCAAATAAATTTATTACTGTTAATAGCAAAATCCGTTCAAGTTGTCACCGATACCTATGCAAGATCTTTAAAACGGTAAAATAACAGGATGTACGTCTAATACAACCTCAGAGTTCAAACAAAACGGTGTGGTTCATTAAAGTTAAATTTAGCAACCACAAAAAAACATTTTAGTTATGGGTATTTTAGTTAAACATAAATGACCAAAGGCGTAGGATTAGGTGATGAAATGACTTGGAAATTATATATGATGTTCCTCCATTTATGAGAGGAACTAGTAGAGTTTTCATAAAATTATGGTACAGCTTTAGTTGTCGACAAATGAATACCGGTATACGATACATGTATACGATATATACTATAGTGGTGATTCTGACACTGCTCTTAACTTTCAAAATATTAACGTATGAAGATGTTTATAATACTCGCCTCTAGTATGATTACTTTGAAGACAATCTGTTTTGGAAAAACATTAATTTAATAAACACTGGAACTTGAAATTCTAAAAACTTTTTGCATGGGAGATATTACACGCTCAAACCTACACCTATTTCGACATATTTCTTAGTTAGCGTAAGCAATTGATATACAGGGTGTTTCACTGACGATGGACCAATTGGCGGAGGGTGATAGGATCTCAATACGCATCGATTTGTGTGGCAAAACCGGAGTTTAGCTAAAAATACACGAAAACCTAAATAACTTCTAAAAAATTTTTTATTGAATTTCTGGACGAACCTCGACGTATTATAACGAAAAAAACATAACTTTATGGAAACAAATCTGTCTGCATGACTGCATGTCTGTATCGCGATAGCAGCCACAGTTTTTGAGCTTTCAAATTTGGTACACATGTTCTAAAGACCAAAGAGAATGATAAATTCGGTGATGAGCAAAATTGACCAGCTGAAAGGAGACATTTGAAATGTCTAATTTAGTTACAAAAATGTCAATAGAAAGAAATTATTAAAATATATGATATGAATTATTATTGATAGTATCAAATGACGTTGATAATTATTTAAATATTTTAATGAAACATTTCAAGGTATGCTATTAAAATTTAATTAAGGTAAGTGAAGAATTAAATAAAATGAGTTTTTTAGAGCAGGGTGATGATAAAGAAAGTTATGTGCTGGCCACATCAGATATTTTTAAATAATTTATGATATTATAAATTAAATGAAATATTTGTGTATAAATGTATAAATTACGTCCAAATGAATGTTTTCAACAATTAATGTGACCTTTAATGACGTCTGTTCTGGTGGTCCTGAATACGATCCTGTTAGCGGGACAAGTTGCCGACCGCTACATAACTATAACAAATTCATATTAATCGTAGTAACAATAAAAAGTTACATGATATAAAAATATTTGAAGAAATTATAATACACATTACACGTACATAAAACTTCAGTTAAGTTAGTACAGTAATAAATAAAAACTAACACGTCCGCTTCCTATGACGTTATAATGCTCGTTCAATGGAAACTTTCGGGTAGTTCTGGCAAAGACAGCTTGATTGAAGTGGCAGCTAAGTTTACTACTTCACAATTATCTGGCCGTAAAGTCAATATCAAACAAAGTTGTTCGTTTTTTTACACTTTCAATTTGTTGGTAACTTTGATGGATAAAAAAGTAGTTGCAAATCCTTTTCCGGATTTCCAATAAAACTTACGAGTATAGTAATGTAAAAACTGATATGATAAAAAAAGAATTTACCGTTAAATTAAGATTAATTATTAATAATAAGTAGAATTGCCCAACGACGGACGCTTTCAGTAGCATCACATGTATGATTCCATAATTTTGTTGTCCATAACAGAAAACATGTGCTCCAAGTTAGAAGAGGTACTTGTTAACCCTAACCTAAAAACCTAATAATATAGGAAAAAGCAATATTTTAAAAAATCCATAACTTTGCTTTTCATGATAGAAACGATGTCTGGTTAAAGTACAACAGTTGCCTTGGAGATTTTATAAAAGCTATCAACTGGCACTCACTACATTACCGATCGTTCAAGGGTACTTTCCGAATCGAGATATTGCGACACTTGCATCGTAATAGCATAATAATACCTATAATGACTACTTTGTTAAAAATATTAATAACTATGATCAAATTCATTTACATTTAATATCTGAAAATAACGTTCTCGTATGTTTAAAAAAAATCAGGTTCAAGCTGACAAGCGCACCGGACGGAATTCCCGCGACAGTGCGTTAATATCTGCAGAACATCTCTTTAATCTTTTCAATTTATCCTTAAAAATAACTACTTTCTCCTCGCAATGGAAATTATCTAAGACAACCCCAGTTTTTAAAGAAGGTGACCGGTCCGAAATTTGCTACTATCGTCCAATTGCCATAATTTGCAACTTGTTATGAAATGCTATTATTTAGTCTTGCATTTTCTCATTGCAAACATTTAATCACAGAAGCTCAGCATGGTTTTGGAAGGGTCATCTGTAACGAATTTATTTTCTTTTACTGATGCCATCGACGAGGGATTTCATGCAGTCATAATTTATACTGATTTCTCGAAGGCCTTTGACGGAATTGACCATGATATACTATTAAATAAATCGATTTTTGTTTCTCTCAAGACTTCCTGACGTTTCTAAAATTTTGTTTTCAAAAAGGATCCAACATGTGCTTGCAATTTTGTCGAAGTATCTGCTACTTCAGGTGTTCCCCAGGGTTCGATATTAGGACCTCTTTTTTCTTCTTATTCATCAGTCATATTGTTGATAACCTAACAGTTTCATGTCCATTATAAGCCCATGATTTATTTTTTTTGCAGAGTTGCAAATGTAGATGACTGTTTAAAACTACAGCAAAATATAGTTATTTTCAAGGACTGGTGCACAAAAAATGATATATAATAATTTACGTTTAAATATCAAGAAATTTAACGCAGTGTCGTATTCCATCAAAAAATCTTTGTAACATTTTAATTATTCTATCGATAACAACATACCTTCAATCGGCGAATTAACTACATTCACTTTCCAGATCCCGCAAGGTTAGTGGCTGTAGCTACCAGAATCGTATACCCTAAGCAGCAACACTTCTTTGGATAATTAGTCTTTTTTGATTTCTTAGAAATGTATTAAACACGAGTAAAATTCTTGTTGGACGGAAATAACTGGTCTGTAAGAAGGATTGAAGAGCCAGTAAAGTGTTAAATTTAGATTTAAGGCACATTTTTTAAGTACAATGGATGGGAGTCCATTAGTTATGTTATTTCACCTATAGCAGTTCGATATATAAGACACAGAAGATAATCAAAAATGCCTTTGAAAATTTTAAACCTCGCCCGAAGTATACATTGAGCATTGACTGAATTACTACTTAAGCTGCCAGGAATACAATTAAATTTTATTTTATTTATAGATTCGCTGCATCGATTTGTGCAACCCAGTATGTATACGGTGAATTTACACACTCGGTTACGATCGACTAATTCCAAAGATGCTGTTATTGGAGTAGCTATACAATTTATTTAGTAAATATCATGGTTACAGGATACACCGTCAATAACAGGCATGTTGAAGTAAAAGCATCTCTAGTACACACTGGCGAGTAAAGAAAACAGTGACACAAATTGAATAAGCTGTAGGTGCGGACAATGTTGAAAAATATATGAAATGAACAATGAGGAAGGTACAGTGTACTTTTGTCTTTTGGCATGGATTCTGTGTAACAAAGCATTTTTTTTAATACATACTTATATAAAATAGCAATCAGTGGTATGTATTCATTGACACAAAACAACATTTGTATTTAAAAGTATACCGATAGGCCTAAAAACAGGCTAAAACCAATCAGGAGTTGCTATTTTGAACACGCCCGGCTCATGTTCCACCACCAAATATGTCACAACCACGATTTGGGCTACTATGGCAGTGTGTTTACTTAGCATGTGAGAGGTTCTGCTAAGAGAAATATATATCAGAAGAAAAACCATTGTATATTATTTTATAACTAACTAAATATCCAATAAACAATGGACATATCCACATATATTTATTTGTAGGTAGGTAAAAGTACTTATTTTGTGTTAGTCTTCGGCGAATTTTTAACATCATAGTTCTGACAAATGGTCTTCTTATTAGTACATTGTGAGGAAAGCGATCTGTACACGACCAATAACTACCTGGACTTTTCCCTGCAGAAGCCAATATAGCCAGTCCTCATTAATTTAGCTTTTATTTCATCTCTGGTTGTCTCGTCTGATTTTCAAATTGACTGATTCCATCATCAGCACTTTTCAGAAGGAGACACATCCAGGCAGCAGGTAATTCATTTTATTTTGTTAAAGTAGAAACCGACACATTAAATGCTTTACCAATTTTATTTATTTGAAACTTAAAGTAAATGTTTATAAGGTCTATTATTATTTCCTCCAATACGAATTATTACCTTCTTCATATGTATATTGAAATATGAATCCTAAATTTGCAAATATACACAATAGATAACCAAAATTTCAAAATACACTAAAGAATTAATCAACACTAACTCTTGCCAAATCCGGCATCTTAAAGCAAAATAATTATATTAGTAAATTTAATAATTATAAACAACAATATTTTTTTCTCCATAACAATTTCTTTGCACTTTAAAGCAAAAAATAAAATTACATTTTTAAGAATATCTTAAGTCAAAAATATTCTTGTAATTTTACATACAGAATCTGTTAAATTTGTTCATCCTTTCCAAATCTTGTTTTCACACTTTTAAACATCGAAATACACTTTCTTAAATCAAATTTTAACGTATTTTAAAGATAAAAATGACGACTTTTACAAAAATAAAATATAGCGAAACAAGCCGTTGACGCCCTTTACAGTTCACAGGTTCCCTATCGGAAATGTATAAGATAATATTTTCCAACAATACATATTTTTTGTGTATTTTTTATATATAATATATATCACATCATCTACGAGGCATTCAAAGAAACGAAAATTACCATAATATTCGATTTTCCAGTTATTGTTTTGTTTCGCTTTACGTCAGATATGTATATATGGGATAAAAAAAGTGTGCCCAATGAAATACAATCTTAAATAAATGTAAAATATACACGTTTACCTCATATTTCAAAGAAACAAAGGTCCATGTATTATTTACAATACGTAAACATATATTTTACATAAAACGTGTTTTTATACCAGGTTTCTTTAACTGCCATTCCTAATATAAATATGTTTGACAACATATAACTTTACTGTATACAATTTAATGTGTTAATTTAACAAAATAGTGGTTGTCTCCCATTTGAGAGTGTTATTATATACAGCGCTTTAAATAAAAGACTTATTAAACTCTCAAAACTCTTGTTTATCGGTAACCGGTGTCGACTATTCTAATTTCAGACCAAAAACTACAAATAATAGTGTTGCACATTATATAATAAATAGATTAAAATTCTGAATACTTAGTGATAATTATAAATAAACAAACGATTGACTACGTCTTGTCATAAATGTATATACAAATAAAAAATATAAAAACAGATTAACAATAACAGTAACAACCACTTTTTTTAAATTTATCAATACGATACGATAAAGCATAAATAGAATGTTTTATTCTTATAATATTAGGATTGAAATCTTTCATACACCAGTTAAATATATTATACAGGAGCTTAACAGATGCTAGTTAATAAATAACAGAAAATAATGTTATTGATTCAAAATTGACCAGACCATTTATTGAAATGTGATTTGATTTTGTTAATTTATAAATTTCAAGTTCCCCAAGCATGTTTAATAGTTTTCCTTTATTCTGACATGTAGTGTTTTAAAACCAGTATTTTCCTCAAATAAATGTTTTGCGTCTAGTAAATGGTTAGCAAAATGTGAATTTCCTTATTTTTACACGACCTCAGATGTTCTTTTAGGCGAGTTTTAAAGTTCTTATATGTTCTATCCACATAGGCCGCATCACAATTTGAGCATTTCAGCTGGTATACTTCACATTTATCCCACATATTAGTTTTATCTGAAAAACTTAGGTTTTTTTACTTTCTTATACCTAATATAAGGAAGTATAGTAATCGTGATTTTTTTCGACATCGAGATTTTGATTGATTTATACGTTTTGAACCCTCCTGAATCCATTCTGACTCTTTTCCGAATGATGTCTGTCGGTGCGTGTGTGCGTGTCTGGGTGGTGTGTGTGTGTGTGTGTGTGTGTGTTATCCGCGATAACTCAAAAAAATACTAATAGAAGACTTCCCAAATTTGGCAGTTAAGATTGTGAACAACATTTTATGTGACACATTAAATTTGGTAAATGTGGTACCACCAGAAGAGACATAATGAATGAAAGAAGAAAAAGGGTACAATTTCGGGAATATAATTTAAAAAATGTTATTGCATTTCTGGACGAATCTCGACGAATTATAATAAAAAACCTTTATCAAAAAAAAATCTGTCCGCATGTCTGTAGTATCGCGATGGCAGCCACAGTTTTTGAAATAAAGCTTTCAAATTTAGTATACTGGTTCTAAAAGCCAAATACAATGAAAACTTCAGTGATGAGCAAAATTGGTCAGCTGAGAAGGGGCCCAGGGGCACCAAACTTGATTGTATTTGACTTTACAAAAAAAATATATTCTTGATGAAAGATTTTAAATCATGTCTACTATATCAAGAGAATAAAATATGTTTTCCAAGTACTTAAATAAAGCTGATGTAAACTGAAATGTTTTACACATTTGGCTTCATAAAATGGGGTTAGGATAAATTTAACAGTTTGACATTTGAAACGTCTAATTCAGTTACAAAAATGTCAATGTCAATAACAAAAAATTATTAAAATATATGACATGAAATATTATTGATAGTATCGAATGACGCTGATGATTAATTATTTAAAAATTTTAATGAAATATTTCAAGGTACGCTAACTATTAAAATTTAATTGAGGTAAATGAAGAATTAAATAGAATGATTTTTTTAGATCAGGATGATACTGGTATAAGAAAGTTATGTGCTGGCCACATCAGATATTTTATATTGTAAGTCTTTTTTACTTTATTTTTATATTAACTATTTGTATATGCATAATTTCATAATTTTCAAAATTCCACATTTCAGGTAAACAATACATTTTACTCTTTTATCTAATGTACATAAATCATTAAGAAAAGGTTTACGTAAACGAAATGCTTATTTTTGGATCAGATCATGTTACTCCATGTTTACTTGATTAGTTTTCTCTGCAGTTTCTTTTAAAGACGTCACGACGACATTTATTTTAAATGAACGATATATAGGGAATTGTGTCCCCATCTGCACAAGAATGTAACAGAAATTTGGCATTCGATACATCGATCCTATGACTGATAATTTACTTGATTTAAGGAAATCGGATTTCCACCTCATTTATAGCCGAATCAAAATGCATGAGGTGTTAGGTGGATCCTCAATTTGAGACTATATAACCAAGTTAACGGATAAATCAACTCCGTTTATACATACAGTATGTACGGATTGTGTAATGTAATGACTAAAAATTTTTAGTTCGTATTTCATGGTTGACGGACGGTTCAGTCTGCTTGACTGGAAACTGATATAATTTCGATTTTTTGAAAACAAGTGAGCCATAACATTTAAGCAAAAATGGCATTTTTCCACTAAACGGGGTCTGGAAGTCTTTTGTGCTTGTTGACGTGAATCAGAACATCAGAAGATATGAACCAAAAATTTTAAATATAAAAATCCAAATATATTTAAACAAAATACATCCAAGATAATAAGTGAAAAACAGTAACAAATACTATACATAATATAGTCCAATTGTAATAACAAGCTACCACACCAAAGGATTCTCGTATGGACAGGCACACTACACTAGCTGTCATCAGTAGCTAATAGGCAAGTACAATTACCAACAACGAGGAGTACAATTCTAGTAAATTTGAGTTAATATGTCAGTGACTTAAAACAAAATATTTTAAAACCATCTAGTTAGCAGGTGGTGAGAGGTATGTGAAACTTCTCATATGGTCCAAATGCTACTATCCGACCGACATCATAGATGTCTGTGTGGCGGATTGCGACTTGCGAAGCAAGTACCTAGAACGGTGACCTCTAGCACAGGTGGACTAAACTACTGTTATTAAATATGATTTGAACGAAACAACTACTCAGCGGGCAAATACCCCGACATACATTGGATTATACCTTCAAATCATGATAGATCGGTAGCCAATATCATTTGTCAATTCCTAACCAGACATAGACTGGTTTCGAACTTATTAGTTCTCCTCAGTATGCTCAGTGGTTATGGAACAGAAAAGACAAGACGGGGTATTTGCCCGCTGAGTAGTTGTTTCGTTCAAATCATATTTAATAACATCTAGTTAGTAGTTAATTTCAATTAACCTCGAAATTCTGGACTAGGCGAAATGCAAAACAAAATATACGCAAGGCAATGAGAGTGAATTACTAATATACCACTAGTCTAATACTTATATAAATTAAGGATATAAAACTACTATAATAGATTATATTTGCATTTACAATGATTTTTTTTAAATTACTACCAAAAAGGACAAACATTTTCTGTCTCTTTTTTAAAAGTCGAGGAATTTCGAAGTGTCTCCTTTAATTTAAGTTTTCTAATTGTCCTAGGATTCTTTTAAAAATAGGAAATTAATTTATTAGTTTACGTAGAATGTTACCACCTGATTATCCATTTTCAAACCCATCGAACAGACACAAGAAAAGAAGAAACTAATCGTGATATAAAGTCTACTGAACTACGAATATACTCGTATAACAAAAGTAACTACATGAAATCGGCCTTTTATGATTCATTTGTTGTTGACATCTCGTTAATCGTGAAAGGTTTGAATTACACTGAAGTGTTTTTATCAAGTTTCCAATGTTTTATGGGTGTTTAAAAGACTATTAAACTCAATCGATAAACTTTAGTGAGTTGAGTAATGTTTTCCTAGTAAATCTATAATATTCAGTAACTCATTTCAACGAAGTATTTTACCTTGTCTCTATTCTATAACTGCAGTGGAAAGGAGTGTGACGAGTTAAAACTATATTTTCAAGTATATATTGCTTCGACACTTCTTAAGTGAGAGGTTAAAAAATATTAAATATTAAAAATAATTTCTTCAATAAAAAACAGAAAAACTTTCTTTCCTATTTTAGAGGACTTTCAGCCAGGTACATGAACAACTTATCCTACGTTTCGTCCAAGTTTTCGGACTTTTTCAAGGTTAAAAGCTAAAAATAATGGTTTTACATAAGTCGTAAATTAAATTAGTGACAGAATACATATCTAAAAAAGTGTTCTCTTACCTAATATAAATGTCCTATTTTAATTTCATTGTATGGGCTGGTTTTATCTTGTTTTCTATCATTTTTTTGAGGTATGTGATGTACGTTTAGTTAGACGAGTTAGGCAGAGAATGATCAGTACTTGGTGTCGCCGTTGATGTGTTTCTTTTTAAGAGCAGGTAATTATAACAGCTGATAGTATACGTATATTGATGATCCGAGTGACAGAGTTATTGTAAACATTCTCATGATATTAGAAAGTAGTTGAGAAGAGGTTTTACAGTTAGCACATATACAGGATGTATAAAAATTGTTACTATTGAATAAGATTGCGATATATGCTACTTAGATTTTCTATATCTGTTTGATAATTTACTGTTTTTTTGTTGTTTTGTATTTCGGCCATTTCCAAAAACATGCGTTTTTTGGTATTTCTTTCTATCAAACAGATATAGAAAATCTAAGTAGCATATATCGCAATCTTATTCAATAGTAAAAAATTTTATACATCCTGTATGTGTATATGTGCTAACTGCAAAACCTCTTCTCAACGGCTTTCTAATATCATGAGAATGTTTACAATAACTCTGTCACTCGGATCATCAATATAAGTATACCATCAGCTGTTATAATTACCTGCTCTTAAAAAGAAACACATCAACGGCGACATCAAATACTGATCAATCATTAAGCCTGGCCAAGGTAATTAATCCTACAGAAACGTACTGGGTATGCATCATATCATAATACTTGAATAAATAAGTAGAATAATAAAAACAAAAATATTTTATATATTCTGATGTATGTTTTTGTACTATTTCGTTCGCTTTTTTTGGATTTGAAATAAAATTAACAATTTGTAACTTCACAATTGCTTTTGGACATATCCTGTAAGCAGTAAACTTTAAATACCTCCACAAGAAAAAACAAGAGGTGTCATATGCAGCGATCAAGCAGGACTCAGCTATTGACTCTTATTCTATTATTATAGGTTTCAATTTTATATTTGTACTTGTCAATTTAAAAAAAATATATTTATTTTTTGTAGCTAAATATTTTAATTTTTTGTCCGAGTTTTTGCTTCGATTGAGTTGTTAGTTTTTATCGGTTCTTTCTGATCTTTGGACATACTTTAGAGATAAAGTTGCCTGCGATTTATATCAAATGCGAAAAATTTCTCTATGGCACATCATAAATAATTAATTAAAAACATGGTTTAAACTAAACTTTATTATTGTTAGGGAAAGTTGAGGCACAACTTTGAATCTTTATTTTACTTTAAAACTTCTTAAAGCTCTCTCCGCTTCGCAGTAGCGTATATAAAATTACTATAACTTAGTAGACGGTATTTGCAAAGTAATTTGCAAAGATATTTTGTTTTTGCAATTTAACCCTAGAGCTAGGAATATTTAAATATATTTTTGTCATATTAAAGGCACAAAAACAATTTTAACCTATAATATAATAGAAACCAATAATAAATCATTTCTTTTGTATATTTTACTTAAATTACTAGATAATTCATATTAAACCAGTGCCTATAGAAAAAAAAAATCGTATCAAGAGATAGTTAAATTTCTCCTCAACATTATTTAAATTGGTTAATAAAATTATTAATTCATTTGAAGAAAACATGCATTTGACTAAAAAAGGTATCTATTTTATTTAATTTTTTTTTAATATACTTATTTACATAAATTTCAAATATTTAGAGGAATTGATTTTAGAAATAATTATGAGAAAAATGTTTGTTAGTCTTAATGAAATTGATGTATTTCTGTAAATAAAATAATTCACCTCAAGAGTAAACTGCATTAATTCAAAGCACAAATTCCAATTTTTTTATTTGAGAGTAGTTTTTTTTCTGTGAACATATTTTTTACATATAAAAAGATTTATGTTTCTAACTGTTACCAGCTATAAATATAAATTGATTAATGTATATAATAATATCTTTTGTGAGAAATTCAATAATAATCTTGTAAACGTGACCAATGAGATTATAGATATACAACCTGTTTGTAATGCAAACTTCACAAACTATATGAAAGATTTTAGTGCTGATAACCAATTTTTCTTTAATCAGGTAACATATTATCTAGAAATAGATGAAATTATTACTAATCTTAAAAATAATAAAAGCAAAGACATTTATAACATTACTATTGAAATCATATAAAACATAAAATGGACCATTTTTATGCCTCTTACCAACATAATTAACTGTTATATACCCAATACCATATTTATAGAATCATTTCAAAATCTTAAAGGTAGTTTCAATTTATAAGAAAAATAACATCGATGATCCCTCAAATCACAGACCGTATATAGTTTAGATTTATGAAATTATTCTAAAAAATCAGCTATGAGTATGTCTAGAATATAACAAACTACTCAATTCCAACCAATATGATTTTCAAAATAAACTATCAACTACTCTCGCTATACACAAACTAACATTCATATTTAACGTGGGTTTCGTAGAAGGCAAATACATATGCTCTCTATGCTTAGCTGTTACTAAGGGTTTTCATTGTAAGTCATATGCCATAGTTATTAATAAATTAACTTATTAAAGATTTTTCTGATGAAAGTAAATCTCTTTTAAGGTCATATCTTAGTAACAGACAACAACTGGTTGTTTATAACGAAGCTAAATCCATGGCGTTCCCCAGGGATCTATCCTGGAGCCATTACCTTCTTAATTTAATTAATTTATATTATTTATATTTATCATAACCATATTGTTTGCAAATGACACTAATTTAACTATATTCAACAATATTGAGGATTTGATAAATTAAGGTTCACTTATGTCTAAATGCATCAAAAACAGCGACTATAGTATTTAGTCTGCGCAACATGGAAAACGTACAAAATCCAGAGTTCTAGAGGGAAAAAAATATATATGGTTTAAAGTTTTGAGATGATTGTCCATTTCATTGTTCATTCTTATAGCATTAGATATAACAATAAATTTAAACAATAATTTCTTATGGTTTACTAAAACCAGAGATGGCTCTGGTACGTCGAAAAGGAGTCCAAAAAAAACTGCTTCAAATCAAAAATATTTCAAGCACAAATTTGTCACAATGAGAAAACATGCCGAAAAAAAATTCTTGAAAATGTCCCGTTTTTTAATGTTATTTAAGAAATTCAGTCTGAAATTACTTTCACTCGATTAAAAAAGTAAAATCCGTCTCGATATTACTCTCTCATTTGAAATGATTGAGAAATAAATTACTTCATTTATTTTATCACGTTTGTTTCGTTTGCCTCGTTTTTCTCGCTTGTCTCGTTTATTTCGTTTATGTCATTTACCTTAACTTCCTATTTATCGTATTTGTCTCATTTATCCTATTCATCAAGTTTATCCTATTTACCTCATTTGACTCATGTATCCCGTTATATCTTCATCTTGCTTATCTTGTTTATCTTATTTATTTTCTTTATCTTGTTTATCTTATTTATATTATTTATTTATTTGTCCCATTCGACTCATTTGTCTTGTTTGTTTCATTTATATCTTATTCACAATATTAGTGTTATTTACTTTATTTATTTTATTTATTTTGTTCATTTTATTCAAGTTATATAAATAAATAAAATAAATAAAAATGTTTTTAATTAAAATAATTTCTGTCTTTAATGTCAAATTGAATATGAAGAGGAGAAAGTACTGTCAAGGAGCACTTAGCCTAGAAAATATCCTGTATTGCAATATTAAAATATAAATTGTAAGGGCACCTTTTTAATGCAGTTTTTAACACCGGTACCATTTTCCGTTTTAAATGTTTAAAAAAATCCCACTTCTGACCCAATCCCACTTCTGACACCAAATTTTTACGTGTTTGCTATCAACACAAACAGCTCTACTCGTAGATTCGTTGATTGAAAGTGTAGGTAACACTTATTCACTACTTTATTTACTAATTAACAATTAACAACAATAGATTAATTACTGTCTTAACTATAATCACACTTGAACACTTATAAGTTTCTTTATTATTTCTTATTTACTCGTTCACGTTCAACTTAAGATTGAGAGACGGCCCACCCTATGTCTTATTTATACATCCATTCACACGATCTACAGCAGTCCAGACGGGAAGGAAATTTCTTTGAGATTGGTCATTCCCAGGTGTCGCATATCAAAAGTACTCCAGGAAGTGCATAATGGAACATCTGGCGGACATTTTGGCATCAACAAAACTCTCACTAAAGAACGCGAACGGCCGGGAATATTTTGGACTGCTCTAGATCATGTGAATGGATGTATAAATAAGACATACGGTGGGCCGTCTCTCAATCTTAAGTTGAACGTGAATGAGTAAAGAAGAAATAAGAAAGCGACTTATAAATGTTCAAGTGTGATTATAGTTAAGACAGTAATTAATCTATTGTTGTTAACTGTTAATTAGTAAATAAAGTAGTGAATAATTGTTACCTGGACTTTCAATCAACGAATCTACGAGTAGACTTGTTTGTGTGGATAGCAAACACGTAACAATATGACGAAAAAAATTATAGTGACTATTTCCCTCACATGAAATAGCAAGATTTTGAAAATTTGGACCAATAAGAACAAACTTTCAGCAAAAATTGCATTCCAAGTGAAAATTTTACATTATGAAATACTATTAAATTGGGAAATTTACTTATATCCACTTTCTTTTATGAAAATTGTAATCCTCAGCGTATATTACAACTCCACACTGTTGAAGATTTTTGAAACTCGATGATTTACGTCGACCGTTTTTCGATTTTATTTTCAAACTTTTGTAGAACATTCTGCCACATTTTTACAGGGGCTGATAAATTATATATTATATAAGTGTTTAACGAAAATTTTCTTGAGTTAAGTGCACCATTATACTCTCCATGGCAAATTTTATAGCAGAGGAAACTAAAATGACAGTTAGAAATGGCGCCGACTGAATAAATAACAAAACTCGCTCTCTATTAAATTAATGTTATAAACGCTACGGCGCGTATTGAATAAACGCCATATTTCTTACTGTCGTACATAAAGAGACGTATAAACGGCGGAAAATGTGCATAATAATTTATTATTCTCCAGATTATGTCTTTAAATGTATAAATTCTCAGCATTTTTATGTTAATTCTTTATGGAGATATGGGTATGTACAATTTTTTAGAGCACACTGTATATTTCTTCAGTATATAGTTAAAAAAATAATCCATTAATATTGCAAACACGGAGTAGTCAAAATCTGAAAAATCTCTATTACTTATTTTTTGTATTTTCAAAAATATGTAGCACAGTGTTTGCTGTGCATATTATTATAAAGGTTTTAGGAATTAATTAGGTACTCGAAATATATTTAGAAAAAATTAATAAAATTTAAACAATGCGTGGGAAGCGTCTTATTCTGCAACATGAATTTTTTTGTAATCATGTTTCCTCGGTATTAATTATATAATAATGATAACACCATAGAAATTACAGAACCCTGATTTCAAAGCCGAAGCTGTCTGGAAGAAGGTTAGATGTAGAACAATGTGACATACAATTATTCCCACCAACATTGCCACTGCCAGTGGCAGAATTTGAACCAGCAGCTCCGATAGATACGTTTCTGATCATGCTTGCAATTGCTCAGTCTAGCCAACTATAGCATCGAGCGGGTGGAATTGGATTAAGTATACAGAAAACGTTGATACATGCCCATTCATTTATTTCTGGCATTTCTCTAATTGATTACCACAAAATGCTGAACAGAGGAATTGACATAGTTGTTTTATAAGTCGCTGTTTAAATACAGCTCTAAAATGACAAATGTTCGGAGTTCTCTCACGCCATGATACAAATACACTGGTATGCTGATCCGGCGATCGGATTTCGTTCATTTCTGTGCATGACGTCAGTGACGAGGATTATTTGGCGCGAAATTTAAATTATTGAGACTGTGAGGTTGTCATTTTAGTGTTAAGTAGTTAGTTATCGGTGTTGTCTTCGATCATAATCACTCGAAGGGTGCTGTTAAGACAACTATTGTGTATTTTAAAGATGCAAAATTGTGCTGTAGCTGGTTGTAGAAATTATAATCGGATAATGAAAGGAACTGATATAAGGGTATTTTCAATTTTCTAAAAACGATCTTGTGAAACAGTGGATTGTGTATGATATTATTTACAGGTAGTTTGAATTTTACTTTTGAATCGATCGATTATTTAAAGAAAATAATAATATACCGATTCGAGCGTATAAATTCGATACTACCAAGTCATAGTTGGTCATAATTGGAGTGCGGAATTAAATGATAACATATTTGGATCAACCTCTGATATCAGTTATACTTTACAGTAGTAAGTTGAAGTTGAAAAAAATACAGATTTGGAGGTTGTAAACGACAGACGGTTATGTTTAGTGATGGGCACTATCGAATAATTTCTGAATGAACGATTCCAACTATCGAATGAATTCATTCGAATAAATTCATTCAATTAGAATTTTTCTAGAAAACATCATTTGAATTATACTGTTAACTTGGTAATTATTCATGCTGAGTTTCACCTCTCATAAAAAATGGGTCTTTAGAATCAGAACCGACATAGCCTTTATATCAGTTAGTAGGCAGTTGCGTTTTCTTTATTTTGCTTTTTACAGTGTTTACTGTATCACATAATAAAATTTGTCTCTTATCTATGAATAAAATATCGTCTCCGTCTATGAATATTAATACACTCCATTCTTAAATTCAACATTTTTTAAATTTATTCGTTCGTAATTCAATAATCGAATTATTCGAATAAGCAGCAACTATCGAATTACTTGATAGTTTTTATTCAATAGTTCCCATCACTAGTTATGTCGACTGAATGTTTAAAATTAGAAAGCGGTTTGAGCTGTGCATCTCCGAAAATGATTATTAAATATTTTATTAATAATACATATGTGGAATTCGAGGAAGAAGATTATTTAGTAACAAATACATTCTCCATCTTCCATAAAAAAATAAGCGGTTTTTTCTTTACATTCTACAATGCTTGTAGATGTTCGTTTCTAAGAATCTATCTATTCATATTTGAAAATAAGGTTGCCCAATGGATATGCCTGTTGTTAGTGACAAAAGGCATAAAATGTGAGATATATTTTTAGATCACCTGAATGACATAATAAAACTTTACTATCTTAAAATGTAGTGAATAGAGACTAGTGTATGGCAAGACAGAATTCAGGAAAGATCAAATGGGTTGATAATAGTGGCAGGGACAATAAACATATTATGTTTCTTCCATAAATTCTTATGGTGTTTTTACCAACAAATAGGTAGGTCGAAAAACTTTAATTAGCATTCTGTTTTAATTTTTTCAAACAAACAAATAAGTTTTACAATAAAACTTAAAACAGTTTCACTTGATTATGATATAAAAAAATTTTGAAAATTTTTGTAAATAGATTCCGAAATAAATTTTTCAAGAAGAAAAACTAATTTCCAGGGCTTTCTCGTGGTTAATAGAGACATTGCTGGTGCCAAAACTGATGCCAAACATGATCCAGAGATGCTGCAAAATTCAATAAGGACAAAAAAAATGGAATCTCCTAGAGGATGGCTCAAAGAAAATATAGACAGACTTACAAATCCCCACATCGAAAATCAAAGTCGGCAAACTGTTTTGAAAGAAAAGGTAGAGAAATCTAAATGGGGACATATACCCGTTAGATTTTCTGGATCTGAGAATGATGTAAAAGCATTTGACAAATGTGCCTTAATAACTAAACTGTTAAAAAAATGTTTTTATATTTTCATCTTTATCTTTTAATAAATAAAAATAGTTGTCTAACATGTTCTTTTTTGTTTCTACAAATTTCCTCCGGAAATTTATATATTTCTTAATTTGAAATGTCTCTATTTGCCGTTATCCTGGTCAAATAGAATTTATAGTGATAAATTAACTCCTATATGAAAAAGTCTATCTGACAGCACATTTTTGTCACTTTGACAGCGATAAGAAAGGTGCATCGTTTTTTATCACTGATAAAAATGCTTGTTCCTCAAAATCAGAGTACATCTAGTAGTTGCACGTCACTTTAAAATCTGTCCTGTCAGCTATAATTTTTAAGTATTGTTGAAACTTATTTATTTAGTTATTTTTAATAACTGTTCCTTTAAATAATTGTATAAATAAAGATAATTGTTGTTGTTGTTCGTTCACATATTCTGTCGTTAATTTATCTTGCCAAAAAATACTCGAGCTTTTCTTTTATGGATAAATTTTTTTTAACTCAAAATTTTGCCAATCAGTAATTTTGCTCGAAAAACTGACATTTGACAAAATCGCTCGACCTGCGGTCTCGCGATTTTTTCATGTCAGTTTTTCTTATAAAATTACTGATTGGCAAAATGATTTCGTTACAAAGAGAAATTTATCCGATAAAAAAAAGCTCTTGTGCTTTTACTGTTGATAAATGAATGCTGTCTACATTGACCCCAATCGGAGGGTCAATTGAGACACTACCAAAAAAGAATAAAAGATACATAATCACAATTTTCAATCTTTCTAAAAATATGATCATTTAATGTCATTGACAGAACAAGTAATTTACACTATTTGTTATATTAGTGTGTGTAATTGTGTTTTCTAAATTCAACACTGATTTTTAAAAACTATCGACCCCATTTTACGGTACTAGGAATATTTATATTGTTTTCTATCAGCATTATGCAGACAGTAAGAAGTTGCAAATTTTTTATTTTTCTCATTAGAACACAGTTTCCTGCGAAAAAATGTATAGTTAAATATCCTATATTATTTTCAATTATTATTAATTAAGAGTAGAACATTTTAACGCGATTAGAAACCTCGGTAATTTCTCGCTACTGACGTCATGTTTAGGATCGAAGGCCACGCCTCCATGCACATTGGCATATCTGTGTATTTGTATTATATCTCAGGCTAAAGTTAAATTAGCCACAAACAGTCACCTGTGGATGAAATCCGAGTTTCGGCTACCTGTAGAATTTCCTCTTCCCTCTGCTGACTGGGCGTTTTTAAAATCGTCTCTAACATTTTCAATTGTTTTATATTATTGAAATGCCACAGTATTTATTATTTCTAACATATGAAGTTTCTGATTATTAAATTTGGTGTTTAAAAGCTCATATCGTGTTTTGTTAAATCTTTGTGATTTATGAAAATTAGAGACGTATTTACATGCGTTAATGATTGGGACTGCTGCGGATTTCTCATTATTTGTTCCCGCAATTTCCCTAATTATTTGTTTGTTTTTGATTTTCTTATTATTTAGAACGAGGTCATTAATTTCCTTTGAATGCTGCGAAGAAATTATGTGAGTCCTGGTGTTTATCGTATTTTTTATGCTGGTGTTTTTCGTTACAGTACTTATTTGTTTGTTCTTGTGCTGCTGATGGGCGGTTACTACTTACCCTCCCCCTCCAATGAAAAATTTGGTAAGTTTCGTATTTTCTTCTATACCGTGTTAACATTTACAATAATATATCGCAAAACTTTTATTTAGGTAACCGTTTCACAAAATAAATTTGAGCAAAGTTCTTGTTTTTGTGCAGAATTTCCTGTTCATCCTGCATATACAGTTTTAACTATATTATTCTTGCTCATATTTACCAACTAGTACATCTAAAAACGGTAGTTCTCAAGTGTTTTCAATTTCAAATGTGATTTTTTTTTAATCGAAACGAGCATTTATAGATACCTACTTAACTTTAGGCAAAAGAATCTAATTAGATTCTTTTGCCTGAAGTTAAATGTTTATAAATGAAATTAAAATTATAATTAATTAAAATAAATTAAATTAAAATAATAATTAAATTATAATAATTCGTTCCAATTGGAACGAATTAGATATTAATTATAATTTTTCATTGTACTCCATAAAGAATAAAATTTCGGGCACTCTGTACTTTCCACGCCAAGTGATGATAAATCAGATTTATTTTACTCCACAATAGCCTGTGCAAGCCGATTTGGCAATAAAAAAAGTAACATTTGTGTAACTGCAATTTTCAGTTCTCTCTCCGATTTGAAAACAGTGTCAATAAAGGTGATTTATTCAGACAGTAATAACAGTTTTTTCTTGATTTATGCAGAGTTTGGAGATTGTTCATAAAGACAAATTATTGGCAGAATTGAATGGGTATGAAAGTTTTAAATTGGTTTTAAAATTATTGAAGCATTAGGTATAAGATTGTGGATTTCGGTAATGTAGGGGTATTATTTTATAGAATGCAGTGGGATAGCCACTTTTATATAAGTAGAAAAACTTGCAACTGACACATTCGATGTAAATTTATTTCTGATATGTTTATGGCAGTGATTTATTGTTTTTCACAACTTTTATTTTATCCATTTTTATTAAATCCATTTATACGTCTTGACATTTCTAAGCTGAAACGTTGTTCGAATATCAAATACTCGATCTAATATTTTTTTACATCGGCAATAATTGCGATTGCGAAATGTTACTATTTTCGTATTGTCAAGTTAGAGTGGCGATAATATAATTTGATAGATTTGTTCTATAGCCTATAAGTTCAGATAGGCAGTGATGAACATACGTGGGATTTACCGATCGGTTTCCAGGGATGGTTTTTACAGATATAATATAATATATTGCAAACAGCCACTGAAACAATCCCAAACTAAAAAACATATTAAGTGCATTTTATTTAATTTTACAATGTTCATGGTAACTTAGTTTTGTCCAGGAAATGCACTATATTAAATTAAAATGTAATGTGTAATAGATTCTTTTAAATTACAGTATATCGGTAATTTACATTACTGAAGGCCAACGGCCGACCCTAGCGTGGAGGGGAAAACATATAACACGATCAAAGATCTTGCATAACGTGGATACATTTGGACGCAGGTACTAAAAATGCGCATTTAAAATGTCACAACGTACTAAACCGACGGAAGCTACAGTAAATTCTTGAATTCATGATATTGCCGATTTAAAATTTGATGGTAGACAATTGTATTGCACTAGATGTAACAAAGTAATTTCGCGGTCATGCAACACAAATATTAATAGACATATTTCCTCAGAAAGCTATAAACGGAGCGTTGGTGGCTTTACTTACAGTGACACGCAACGTAATATTAACTTAGATTTAGTGGAATTTATGATAGAATGTAACATACCGTGGTCGAAACTAGACAATTCACTTTTTTAGACAATTTTTGGAAAAATGTATTAGTGAGAAATATAGCAATGTTAACGTGCCCTCGAAGTCTACATAAAGAAAAAAAATATTTATCAACAGAGTGTGAAAATATTAGACAGAAAATTTTTTCTGAGCTTAATGGGAAGTACATCTGGCTTAGCGTGAACGAAACCGCTAATGCTTGCGGGTTTAAGGTAGCGAATGTTTTAGTGGATGCATTGGAGGAAAATTGTTCAATGATTGCCCCTAAAGTTTTAAAAGCTACAAATTCTCGCACCATAGCGGAGGTAGTGAATTCAAGTCTACAAGAGTTCTGGGGTGACAAATATGCAGAAAATAAGGACAAGTTCTTATTATCTCTTACCGATGGAATGAATTATATGAAGTTGCTGGAAGAATGGTGAAGGAAACGTATCGGAATATATTTATATAGTTATTAGGGGGTGCTACCCTAATGTTGATAATTTGATATCTAGTGTAAAGAAAGTTTTTCTTAAAGCAACAAGTCGTGTACGGTTATTACATGAAATTCTACCAAATACTCCATTACCTCCACAGCCCAGTATAATACGATGGGGAACTTGGCTAGAGGCAGCATCGTACTATTACTGTCATTTTAAAAATGTGAAATCCCTAACACAGCAGTTGCTATTTCACAGGTGCAACACGCAGTTATGGATCCAACTGTTCAAGAAAATCTGTAGATCATACACGGAAGCTTTTCACGAATTCCTCTAGCCATACGGGACCTTCAATATCAGCCAGCGACGTTGTGTTCGATCTTCGACAATATGTTTTTCAATTATAGGGAGAAATTGCTGAGAAGGGTTTAAACAAAATTCAAACTGTTTACAAAAATTACGGATTTGTTACGATGACAGGTGTAATACACCTTTTAAACGGCAAAGAAGTAGACTTTGCTACACCGGGCATGAATGTGGTGACTTTGCTAAAGTTTACATATTTTAAGTATGCTCCATCGTCTCGCAATATAAATGGGTTTTAAACTAAAGGCGCCGAAGTTAAACCACAAAACATTTAGAACAAATATTAATAACATACTTTTATCCTTGTAACCGGTAGTGAAATATACCTGTGTGTGCAGTTTGGTGTTATGTACATCCCCCCTATACCTCCAGTTCTATTTGAGTGAGTGTTTATAATAAATTGACTTTATCAACTTTGGATAATACGGAATTCGCTAAAAAAATTTCAAGGTAAGATATCGTTTCATATATGTATGCAAATCTGACACATAACCACCTAAATCCCACCCTGGCTTTACGTCATATTCGATTGGTAAATCCTACACCTCTGGTGATATAAGATATCAATTCCAGGGTTGCCTCCACGTGATGTGTTACCGCGTAAAATGTTCACGACAAGATTATCTCACCTTATGATTATTTTGACGAGTTCGGTAACATCCAAAGTTAATACGAAGAGGGCTGCAAGTATTGGTGAGTGTAACACTAACACACATGTATTTTTAACTAGCGATCAAGTGTAAACATTTACTCCGGATCATTTACAACAAATATTAGTAATATATCTCCGGCGCTCCTAATTAAAAATCCATTTGTATTGTGAGAAGGACCGTTCAACGTCGACAGTTTGGACTTATTCACAGACTCTATATTTATGTATTGTGTAGATAAGTCTACTTCTTTGCCATTTAAAAGATTTAACTCTAAAAGCTTCTTAGTTCTTGATTTCAAGGGGCATTTTATAAACGCCTTCGAATGAACTAATCCTGTTAACTCTTGCCAATATGGAGAGTTTTCATTTCAGCACAGGTTAAGATAGCCATCTTAGCAGTATTTGAAGATATGCCAAGTACCAGTTCTGGTACGATGATTCATGAACCTGCTCCTTCTCTGGGCAAAGAGTCCGCTATTTCGTTACCTTCTATACCAGAGTGACCTGGTATCCAGACCAGAGTCACTTTGTTGTTTTTGCTCAAATGATTTAGAGTCTTTTGACAGTTCCATACCGTTTTGGAGTTACAGCGGTAGGAGCCTTGGCTCTTGAGCTTTTATAGCTGCTTGGTTACCTGAAAAAATGTTAATTGATCTGCGAGTAAGATGCATGTATGCTCATACTACTACTCACACGTGTTTTATGATTTTTAGTTACAGCATGCTGTTTTCACTGACCATACCAGCATTTTTTTCACAAATATTACACCGAAGTTCTGTTCCATCAAACTTTAACTCGGGGAAATCTTTTTATTCATCGTTCTATAGTAACTCTTCGAGGAGGGAGGAGGAACATTTTCAAACCGTTCCACGACAATATTCTCCGATTAAAAAAAGTATACATTCTACATTCACGGTGTTCACTTTCCTCGTAAACGGAAATTCAATGAAAAAAATTGAACAAAGTAAAAATAGAAAGCGATATCTAATATCTGACCAATGAATTTATCTCGAAAAATTAGGCAATTAATATGCTATCGTTTTTTTTTGTAAGAACACTTCTTATATCCTAACATGCAAAATTCTATCTAATTCAGTCCATCCTGTAACTAATTTTGATCGATCCACACACCAATTGTTATTTAGGCCTCTTAGCCTTAATCATATAAATGTATTATTAGCAGTACTATTTTCGTACTTAATTACTTCTAAAAGGATAGAATATATCAAGAAGTTCCGTGCGTTGTTTCATTTCAACACTTAAGTTTCTAATGTACGTATTCAATAAATTTGGACTAAATTAGAAGCAAACTTCGACGCATTTCGACGCATATTGAGATAAAGCTCGCGTTGACACTAAATTAAACATATCCCTTTAATCCAGGATTTATGTGGTGTATGGCTAATGCATTTGCCACCCCACTTCTGTATGCAAGTCGGTTTTCAGGGAAGCACCCATGCGGCATGAATGATTAGGTGGGTTAAGAACCAGGTCAATAACTTCTTTATTTTTGCAACTAGAAGTTAAATGGTTATACTTATTTCAACACGCCTTTTAAAACTAATAACGAATGTTGGTTTCAAGTTATTTGTAAACATAGAAAGGAACTTACGAATTAGCTGCATTTGGGCTTACCAACAATACTACCCTATACAAGGGGTTTTATAATTGACACAAATTTAAAGGAGGTTTCACTTAAGATATGTCCATTAATAAATACAGCAGCGTCCAGAAAATGAATTATACAGTGAGTTGATAAAGTATGGAACAAATTCTAAATCTCGGAAATTACACATTTTTTGAAAAATTCAGGGACATCTAACGTGATTAAAATTACTGCTCATCTTTTAACATCATCATGTCTAGTGGATAACGTCATCTACATTTTTTTAATAGCAACTTTTATTTCATGAATACATACGCTCTAAGAATCGCATTGTGTTACCAAATAACTTACAATACCCGTCGGAGATCAACGATTTTTTCATTTCAGTGTTTACCAGAAATAGCTCAACAGATGCTGCAGAATTTAAACTTACCGATATAAAAGAAATAAACAAAAACGTTTCATCTTTAAAATCAAATGTGTGCGGTGAGGATCAAATATCTTTGGAAATGATTAAATTATGCCTTCCAGTTATTGCTCCATTTTCAGTACATATTTTCAGCACGTGCTTAGAAACAGGTTACTTTACAGCAAAGTGGAAATATTTTCTTATTTGCCCGCTACCAAAAATGATCCTAAAATACTTTCTGATTTAGTCTTTTACCGTTTTTAATAAAAATATTTTAAAAATTTGTGCAAAATCAAATTAAAATTTATCTCTCCGCGAACATATTGCTTCCTTTACATCAATCTGGTTTTCGTGGAAGACACAGTATGACTACAGCATTATTAAACTTATTTGAAAATATATTATAAGCCCGTGATAAGAAACTTACCATAGCTTTGATATCGCTAGATTTTTCTAAAGCTTTCAACAAACACCATTGATCGTATGTATTAAAATTGGTTTATTACGGTTTTGACACAAAATTAGTACGATATCTTCTTCTTATAGGATCGTTATCAGTGATTATCTATTATTCAGCAAACATCTGCAACAAAATTAGTTATTTTGGGGGATTTCTACAGGGTAGATTTACTACCACAAATTTAATAAGTGTCACACAGATTCTAGCTGTGACTTTAGATCGGGGAGGGTAGGTTATTGTCGTTTATACGGACTTTTCAAAAGCATTCGACAGACTTGACCATGGGTTATTGCTGCATAAACTATGCCATGTAAGACTTAATGATGCATTCCTCACGTATCTTTATTCCTATTTAATCAACAGAAGCCTATATGTGCAGTACCAGAGTTTTAAGTCTGTTGAAATGATAGCAACTTCAGGTGTTCCGCAAGGTTTCATTCTGGGGCCTCTTTTGTTCATTATTTACATAAATGACATCGTCTGTGAACTTAGTTGCAATGCTCCCTATTCTATGCAGATAATTTAAAAATTCATTCATGGATTTCCAACCTTGAGGACTGTAGTAGTTTACAGGAAGATTTAAATAAATTGAAACTTTGGTGTGAAAGAAATTTATTACCTCTCAATATTAGTAAATGCAATTGCATGAGATTTACGAGAAAACTGCTGCCAATTGAATTCACATATTTCATTAACGAGGCTAATGTAACTAGATGTTATAAGTTGAAAGATTTGGGAGTAATCTTTGACTGCAGATTAACTTTTACTTACCACATCAATGATGTGGTAGCGCGTGCTTAGAGAAATCTTGGTTTTATAATAAGAAACAGCAAGCAGCTTGTGGAAACTGCTATACTGGAGTTACTTTTTAATGCTTTCGTTAGATCTAAATTGGAATTGCTTGCCTAGTCTGGAATCCGGGATACGAAATTCATAAATTTCATATTTGAGAAAATACAGAGGAAATTTGTAAAGTTTCTATGGTATAAGTTGGATGATGTTTATCCCCCCTTAAGGCAATTTCAACAATATGTTATCACAAGGATTTCATATGAATGGCTTGAATACTCTACGGGAATATTATTCAATAGTAATCTTATATCAAATTATAAATAACCAAATTGACTGTGCAGAATTACTTCGTTGTCTCTCTCCATGTTCCAGCTTTTCAGATTCGTTCCAGTAGTTCATTTTATTTGCCAATTCCCAGAACAAATCTGTTAAAATTTTTACCTTTATACACCATGTCTATACGTCGGTTCAAGAAAACATCCATATTTTTAATTGTAATATTAGAGTTATAAAAAATCATGTTGTTTTTGTAGACTATGTTAATATTAAAGTTAATTTGTTAAGTTAATTAGTATTGATTATGTTTTGTAAATTCCTGTCCTGTAATTGGATTCGTCTGTTGAGTAGTTGTAACTATGAATAAATAAATAAATAAATAAATAAATAAATAAATAAATAAATAAATAAATAAATAAATAAATAAAATGCCATCAAAAAGAAAAGTTTTCTTGTTCTATTTCAACCCGTTTGCAGAAAACTGTATATTCCCGGCAACATTTCTGAAAAACTTCTCCAAAAATTCCCAAGGAACCGCTTGAAATAAGATTTTTTTCTTAATTTAGACATTCAAGAGAAAAATGATTTTCTTAAACAAAGTGCAAGAGGTAATAAAGATGCAGTGAGCATCCATTGACTTCAGTGAATCGGTTGAGACTAAGGAGAAAACTAGCCATCCACAGCATAAACAAAAATTGCAAGTTTAAACTTGTTCATTCACGTGTTTGAAGTGCAAAGAGAGTAACAGTATTGCCAGATTTATAATTGGAGGTTTGGTTAAATTCCTGGCAAGTTTCCCGTTCCACGGGGAAAATTTCCGGTTACCCATCAGTAGAGAGTGTTGACTATATACTGCTTCGTTGCCACTAAGGCCACCCGATGCGATACAATCAAACCACTGCACAGCTATTTCATTTTCTATTATTCCACTGTCTGCTACATTAAACTCATATTTTGCATAAAATCGAGTCCTATAGTGTATATTAAAAGTATAAATGTGGCAACGCTGTACATATTGTTAAAAATCGCTGGTTAAATTTCAGTTTAATTTTATGTACCTATTCGGGAGAGTAAGTGGTAAAAACAACACGATTGTGATGAAATTGTTCAAACAAGAGATGATTCAATTACAAAGGGTTGATATTACAGCCCTTGGTTTACTGTTTACTGTGTAAACCTAATTAGTCTTTGAGGTGGTCGCGAAATACTTATGACGATTACTTTAGAGATACAGGCATTCAATTTTGTACATATTACTACTGACTACTGATATACAGGATTTCCCGCTCGACAGTTAAATCGTAATATTAACTAATCATATATCTGACCATTTTCCGATTTTCATGGAAATTCCATATATCCTTTTATTTACGCGACACTATTTATCCTAAAAATAAATGGAATATTAACAAGGTCAATTAGTTTATGAGCATTTAATATATAATGATTTTGTTGATATTACAAATCAGTTTCCTACTGCGAAAGAAAAATAGAAATTTCTACATGAAAAAAATTAATGAGATTAATCGCAATCCCAATTAACAAACCATTTAAAATTAAAAATATTTTAAATAGATGAAAAAAATTTGCTTTTTAATGTTTAAAAATATTTTTATTATAAACTATATACGTGTGCAGCCATATATTTTATTTTTTAACACCACATGCTTAAAATAAAATATCTGAGTGGCCGAACATAACTTTCTTATACCAGTATATACCTGATCTAAAAAAAATCATTTCATTTAATTCTTCCTTCGTCATAAATTTTAATAGCGTACCTTGAAAGTTTCATTAAAATTTTTAAATAATTAATTATCAGCGTTATTCGATACTGTCAATAATAATTCATGTCATATATTTTAATAATTTTTTGTTATTGACATTGATATTTTTGTGACTAAATTAGACCTTTCAAATGTCAAACTGTTAAATTTATCCTAATCCCATTTTATGAGACCAAATGTTACAGTTTACATCAGCTTTATTAAAGTACTTGGAAAATATATTTTATTCGCTTGATATAGTAGACATGATGTATAATCTTTCATCAAGAATATATTTTTTTGTAAAGTCCAATACAAAAAAAGTTTGGGTCCCAGCTGGCCAATTTTGCTCATCACCGAATTTTTCATTGTCTTTGGCCTTTAGAAAAAGTGTACCAAATTTGAAGGCTTTATCTCAAAAACTGTGGCTGCTATCGCGATACTACAGACATGCGGATAGATTTTTTTAATAAAGTTATGTCCTTTCATTTCATTCGCCTAGATTCGTCCAGAAATGCAATAAAATTTTTTATTTTTTTTCCCGAAAGTGTACCCTTTTTCTTCTTTCATTCATTATGTCTCTTCTATTGGTACCACATTCACCAAATTTAATGTGTCACCTAAAATGTTGATGACAATCTTAACTGTCAAATTTGAGAAGTCTCCCATTAGTATTTGTTGAGTTATCGTGGATACACACATACACACACACACACACACATATCCACACACACACGCACCGACAGATATCATTCGGAAATTAGTCAGAATGGATTCAGGAGGGCTCAAAACGTATATATCAATCAAAATCTCGAGGTCGAAACAAATCACGATTATTATACAGGGTGTAACAAAAAAGCATATCATAAACTCAATGGCAGATTCTAGGCAACAAATAGTGACGATATGACTTAACTTACCTCTATGCGAAAATACTTCCAAACATTTTTATGGACCTTTAAAGTCGAAAATAAAAAATGAAAAATTTGCTCTAACTCTGGAGTCCTTGTAAGATATCTTCTTTAAATTTGGTACAATATAGCACTAGTAGTAGTTCAATATTTTAAGTAATTATGATCAGTTTATCTCGATTCAAAAGACGAGAAGTGGGGGTCATGTGACACATTTACCCCCCATTTTTTTTAGAGGCACACCAATGGCAAAAAAAAATTTTTTTGAAAATAAAATTTGATTTTAAAAGTTTTTTTTAATCTTACCTTTTTTTGTGCTTTAGTTTTCAAGCATTTAGCTTATTGGAATTGTGAATTAAAAGATTCTAAAGCAGAATTGAACAAATTTTTTGCGGTAAGACTTTTAAATCGAATGAAAGAGTGTCCTCTGAATACACAAGCAATTTAATTTTAACAAAATAACTTTTTTGGAACTTATTGTAAACAATTTATTTTAAATAATTACTTTATAAATAAATAAACAACACAATTACCTAATTAAATAATTTAAAATTTCATAAATTGAACAGAAATTTATTCAGGCTTTATTTTATTACTTTAGCAAGTGCTCACAGTGACCTCCGTCCTCATCAATACATTTAACACATCTTTTCAAAAATGAAAATCTGATTTTATTAAGAATTTGTTGCTTCTGGCGAAAACTATCTGAGTATTTATAATTCTCTTTCTGAGATGTTCGACACTATCAACTTATAAATAAATTGTTTACAATAAGTTCCAAAAAAGTTATTTTGTTAAAATTAAATTGTTTGTTTATTCAAGAGAACACTATTCATTCGATTTAAAAGTCTTATCGCAAAAAATTTGTTCAATTCTGCTTTAGAGTCTTTTAATTCACAATTCCAATAAGCTAAATGCTTGAAAACTCAAGCACGTAGAAAAAAAAGGTAAGAGTAAAAAAAACTTTTAAAATTGAATTTTATTTTCAAAAAAAATTTATTTTGTTGCCATTGGTGTGCCCATAAAAAAATGGGGGGGTAAATGTGTCACATGACCCCCACTTTTCGTCTTTTGAATCGAGATAAACTGATCATAATTACTTAAAAATATTGAACTACTACTAGTGCTAATTGTCCAAATTTAAAGAAGATATCTTACAAGGACTCCAGAGTTTGAACAAATTTTTAATTTTTTATTTTCGACTTTAAAGGCCCATAAAATTTTTTGAAAACATTCTCGCATAGAGGTAAGTTAAGTCATACTGTTACTATTTGTTGCCTAGAATCTGCCATTGAGTTTATGACATCCTTTTTTGTTACACCCTGTACTTCCTTATATTAGGTATAAGAAAGTAAAATTTGTGATTGGTCTACAACATACAAACATTGTAAAATTTTTCCTGTAATATTTATAAATTATTCAAAATAAATGCAGAATAATTCTTCTAAACACAAAACCAAATATTCACGCCTTGTATCCTATTTCCAATTTTATTTATACTTTCAATTTACATTCTTAAAATTTCTTCATTGTTGGTCCTTGTTTTTGGAAAATAATAACTAGAGTTGGCATTTCGATCCGCAAATCATGGGCAGTGCCAGATAGAGAAATACCCAAGTACGTAAGCGAGACTTGTTTACTATTTTAGTCTACTGTTATGCATCGAGGTGTCAATAACGTAATTTATTGCTCTCCGTTGTATTGCTGATAATTTTATTTTTTGTATTTTATTCTTGATATTAATTTACAAAGCAAGTATGTTAGACCTGCTCAAGGGTAAAAAACGTCCATACGTTGACAAAGTGAATATTTATCACTGAATTCCCAGATATATTCTACAATGGTGTTATAATAATTTGTAAGGTGTGCGAGACGAACCTGATGTGCTGGGACAAACGTGATTGTAAACGTCACGTAAATTCTGTGCAACATAAAACAAAAAAAATGGCGTGTCTTCGACAACACAGTTTATGTTCGATTTACTCTGAATGCTGATTGCCTGTGATGTTCCGCTGCACACACTCGATAAACATCCATTTCAGGAGTTCTGGAATAAATACAATCCCAAGGTGACATTACCAAATCGCACAACGTTGCGTAACTGTGTACCAACTGTAAGCGAAGACATTGTAAATAAGATCAAATGTGTACTGAAAAATACACGACTGTGGTTATGTGTTGACGAGCCGACAGATTGCAAAAAAAATTCTATTGTAAATGTTACAGTACGTGTACTGGACCCTCTTAAACCAACATATTCACTGTTACTAGCTAGCAAAAAACTAACTGAGTGTACTGGAGAAACAATTACGCGGTGGTGCTGGAGACGTTAGAAAATCTTGACCTGTCAAAAAGTCAAGTGTTGATGTTTGTGACCGATGATGCCGCAACAATGCGTTTAGTATGCCGTTATCTTCAAGAAGAAGAAGTAGGTTAGTACATGTTACGTGTAAAGTGCATGCTTTACATCTTGTGGCAGAAACTATTCGATAAGGTTTTCCAGAGGTATGTGCATTAATAGCAAGTGCCAAAAAAGTGTTTCTTGTATCTCCTAAACGCAAATTTCGTAGCAAGTGTCCCAGTATTCCCTAACCACCACAGCGGTTTCTTACATGGTTGGAGACAGCTTTTTATTATGGTGCCTACGCCTATGTCTTGCGGCGCATTTTTGCCAACTCTAATAATAACTCCTATATTATATGCTTGCATAATATAACAGTTTCTCACGAGGCTATATGAATAAAACTTTCCGTAACTACCACAATAACTGTTATTTTATATTTATACAATTCTCCCATCCGTAATAGACACTCGAAAGAAATGTTAAGAAAACTTTTCCGTATTAATAGAAAATTAGGCCAGCATGTTATATATTTATTCTTTTAATAATGCACTTTTAATTGTGTTAATTCGAATCTCAGTTTTGTATACTCACATGGTATCACGGTAAATGATTCTTTGCATTCCTTTCGAGTATCTATTGCGGGTGGGCGAGATGTACACTTCACTCCGACAGCCACTACTACACTGATGCTTCTCAAATAGACTAAGAGCTGGCGGCTGCGGAGGTACCACGACATTACCTCCTGCTGGAATTTTGTGAAGTGGTTGGGGGGACTATGAGGAAGTGCCGTCTGCAAGGATTTTGCTCAAAACCCCTGCAAAGGACACGTCAGACGACTCAAAAATGAAAAAATCCGTGCTCAAAAAATGATCATACCTCCAGCTAAAAATTTGCACATTACCTGTTTAAAAGTCACAGATAACGTATGTAAATCGTCAGACGTCTCGGTCGCTGCCAAAGGGGTGTCAGACGCCCTCAAAGTTGTCATTTTTTTTTAAATTTTTTTTTCTTATCTCCGTCTGACGTTTTAACATATTGCAACAAAGACCATTTTAAGCACATTTTGAAATCGTCAGACGAAAATACTGCTGCGAGGTCCCCCTACAATGTTCACAAAGTTCCGACCCACATGAAACGTATATTTTTTTTTTCGAAAAATTATTTTCATTACCTCCGTCTGACGTTTTTACATATTATCGTAGAGACAATTTTAGGCATATATATAAATCGTCAGACGAAAATACAACTGTGGAATTTCTCTGCAATGCCGCGAAAATCCAGCATACACTACTACATATTGGGGTATTTCAAAATAAAGTAATTTGCTATTTTCTGACTTGGCATCCTGTAAAGAATTTACTGACGATGAACTAGAGATTTTGATCAAAGATGAGCGCTCTAGATGATGTCGAGCATTGTCCGCAATTGTTTTTTGATGAAAAATCACAAAATTACGTCGAATTTTTGTGACAAATAGGTCAAAAAGAAAATTTTTCAGATGATATGGTATGTTTTAAGTTTTTTGAGTCATTTTGAAACGAAAAACTTTCTTGACATTATTTAATAAAATCAACCGTTTAGCCAAAAAAAATTCAAACAAATTGAAAAAGTGAGTAGTCTCCAAACTTTAACTATTTTTTTGTGGAGGAACACGAATTATTTTGTAATAGCCGTAATTTGTTGTAAAATAAAAAGTGAAAATTGTTATAAATTGGCCCATTCGGAAAAATAAAGATCTCTCCCCATTTTTCGAAAAAAATCAACTGTTTCGCCGGAGGTAAGAAAAAAATTTTTTTTGAAAAAAAAAATAACAACTTTGAGGGCGTCTGACACCCCTTTGGCAGCGACAGAGACGTCTGACGATTTACATACGTTATCTGTAACTTTTAAACAGGTAATGTGCAAATTTTCAGCCGGAGGTATGATCATTTTTTGAGCAAGGATTTTTTCATTTTTGAGTCGTCTGACGTGTCCTTTGCAGGGGTTTTGAGCAAAATCCTTGCAGATGGCACTTCCTCATAGTCCCCCCAACCACTTCACAAAATTCCAGCCGGAGGTAATGTTGTAGTACCTCCGCGGCCGCCAGCTCTCCGTCTAAAAGTAACGGTTCAGAGTAGCCGCTCTGTAAGGTCACCGACGGCGAAACCTTGCAACAAGGATAGATAAGCTACTGGTTATTGTTTCCTGTGAACTGACCTATGTAAAAATAACATATTTGAGATCTACGTAAAAAAATTAACCAGTCATAATAACTATTTTTGGAAAATAACAAAAAAAATCATAAACATAAGAATACAGTGGCGCAGAGTATATGAAAGGCAAGGTTTTACTGTATATTACAATGTTGATGGTGATTTTTCAACACTTCAGAGATATTACTAAAACATCAACTTTTATTTTTACTTAACTTTTATCGCATTATGCTGGCTGAACAGTTCCCTATAAACATTATATTAGGGTATGAAAACAGGCACTAGACTTTTATATAATCAACATATTGATTAAATCATAAACATTAACATTTTCGGTTATAAAAGTCCTGGGATCACATACCCCATTAGAAAGGACAAAGAACAAAAGACTATCCAAAAAATAAAACTTCCCAAGTGAGGGTAATTTTCTAAATCTCGTGTAATTACGTTAATCGTTAGCAGCTAACGTCAGTTTGTAGATAAAATAAAGATAACGATGAGAATAAGAACAGGAAAAATGTAAGCAATCTGCTTGCACTGAAATAGTAAGTGGGAGTGTAAGTATGTTGTAATTTTATGGTGATAGTTAAAAATTGTAGATCATTGAGTATATCACTGATATATTTTTATCAAATCTTTACACAGGATTTTTTATATCAATATCATTAGCCGTTGTTTTATTTTATTTCTATTTTATTTGCACTCTTCAACAGGTCAAAAAGACACAATTAGAATAGGATCAATATAAAAAAAAAAAAAAAAAAAGACACTTAATCCATAAAACATTGATATTTGACAAGATAAATATAAAATATAAGTACACAAAGAAAAAATAAAATAAGTAAGGAATATGCTAAAAAAGGTCGAAGAAAAAAGGCAGAAAAAATATAAATACATAGAACCAAAAAGAGAAGTGAAGAAATAAGTCAACTATAAATTCAACTTTTGAATTGACTGGATATTGCCGGACATAATGTCGACTGCGCCATTTCGATTATTGTAATTGTTAAACATATTGTTCAAGGGAGAGTATTTTTTTATATTCGTGCAATTGACAAAATAATATTTTTTTCATTGTACTCCAGTACTAGGAATATGAAAATCTAACATAACTGAAATTTTGGAGTTTATATTGTTATGAATTTTATTGTACAAAGAAATCAGATATGCTTTTATGCGTATATGCCCAAGTGAGTCAAAATTAAATGAAGCATAAATTTTGAATTAGAGCGAACGAAGGTGGTATATTTATCGGTTTCACTGAACTATGTCATATGGTAAACAATTTATCTGTAAGTGTACTGGCTGTCTCTGAAACCCGATATCTGAGGATATACCGTCTGATGTTGTTAACATACCTGGGTTCAGGCTTTTCCGAAAAGATCGCTTTTTTATTAAAAATGAGTTTATTTGCCATGTTATTGTTGTAGATTTTGTGAATGACTGTGATCTTGAATATTTTTGGCTTCAAATTAAAATCCAAATAACTAACCTAGCCTTAGGAATGATATATCGTCGCCATGCAACAACTACTGTTACAAAATGTATCGAGGTCTTAGACAATATATTGCCACAAGTTATAACTACCAATGATAAAGTGATACTTGTTGGTGATGCAAATATTAACCAGTTTATAATGGGTAACCCACTTGATACTTATTTTGACAATTTAGGTTTCATACAAGTCATAAATGACCCCACACGGATAGCTCAAGACACCGCATCTCTGTTAGATCCTATTTTTATAAGTGATCCTAATTTAATAACCGAGGCTGGTACAGTCAATGCAGATTTAATATCAGATCACAGATTAGTATACTGTAAAATAAAAGTTGCTTCTATAAAAGTTGTTCAAAAAATGGTTACATTTCATGATTTTAAGCAATTCAATTTAGAAAAATTCAAAGAAGATTTGTCAAATTTTCAGTGGGATAATATTATTTATAGCCCCGATATAGACCAAAAGGTATTAATTTTGACAAATAACCATTACAGATCTCTTTTCCATTCATGCGCCATTAAAAACTGTTCGGGTTAGTAAACCTCATGCACCTTGGTTAACCGACAATTTAAAATTAATTTTCAATGAACGTGATAAGGCCCTTAATGTTTATAAAAGAAACAAATCTAGTGAGAACTTAAATAACTATAAACATTTGCGTAATTTCGCATTGGCTTCTCTTAGGCGAGAAAAAGCTGCATATTTAATTTTTTTTTTACAAAATAAAAACTCTGATAAAGATTTATGGAAAGGTTTAAAAATCCTAACTATTCGTTTTAAAACCAACCCTTCTATACCACAACACTTAGAAAATCCTGAAGAAGCAAATGATTTTAAATTGCTACTATCTGAGGAGTGCAATATGCAAAAGGTCCCAAGTGCCATATTTTACGAAATTGGTATTATTACGATTTTGGGGCCTACGTACCATCAGAAACTTGCAGTTGAAATTCTATACCTATCGCATTGCCATCTAGCGAAAAAATCAAGATCTTCTTCAAACAGGCCCAAGTGCCATGAGTGTTGCACATGCGTCTTGTAGGCTATTTGTCGCGACTCGCAGTACACATGGTTATTCATTTCAGTTCTAATTCTGTTCTCGTAGTGGTCTTTTGCGTCTAATTCGTGGCATATTTATTTACAATTAAATGAACGAATATGTACCAACAGTCAGTGGATGGATTCCACAAGAGTTGCAAAAAAAAAGATGAAAAAAGAAGACTGGCGATATTCGTAAAGAAAGAAAAGTCCGAAGAAATAGTCGACAGCCATACAAAATTCAAGATTATTTCATGCCTGGATGAAAAGCACCGACCCAGGTAAGTTCTGTGTTAGGTATTTTATTCAGTTTTAGTTTATTAGCATGGGCTGTGGAGTCTGATTTTTATATGTAGTTTTGTTGGATACGTGTTTTTCTTTTTTCAGGCATCCTGTAAGTGCAACTTTGCCTGCAAGTCTGTTACGCATGGTGCTAGCCTAAACATCTTAAAAAAATTTGGGATATAGCGAAATATAGTGAACAACAAAACTTTTTGAAACTTCTTGTAGAATGTTCCGAAATAAATAGACGGAGACTTGGTACTTACGATGCACCACAATTCAGTAGATGACAGCGCACATTTAAGTACTATGTGCTATTACTTGGAAATTCAAAAATTGAAGTTTGCAGGAAAACTTTTTGTGAGACATTTGATATAGGAGAAAAACGTATCAAGCGAATTTGTCAGAAAGTTGCTACGTACGATGACATAATAATAAAAGAGAGACGAGGTGGGAGACGTCTTAGAAGAGATCATTCTTGGAAATTGAAGATAATTGATTTTATTAAGTCTATTCCAATCAGAGAGAGTAACTATGGTCGAGAAAAGAGCTATAAACACTATCTCTCTGAGGAATTGAGTATTCGAAAACTTCATTCTGCTTTCATTGAGAGATATACCGAAAATAATACTACGCCTCCTGTATCAAGACAGTGGTTCAATAAAATTTTCAGAAAGGAATCCAACCTGTCATTTGGCCCCCCAAGGGTAGACACTTGCCCTAAATGTGTATTATATAATAATGAAATAAAAACTGTTAACAACCCTATTCAGAAAAAAGATGTTGAACTAAAACGTAATCTGCATCATAGAAAAGCTAAAGGGGCTCAGGTTATGATGTCCAATGACTGTAAAACTGCCAAACTTAAAGATTTTTCTTGTGTCATTTCCTACGACTTAGAAAACAGTTCTATATACCAGCATTAACACACACTAATATGTACTACAGTCGTCAACTTACTTGTGTCAACTTTGGTGTGCACCTTGAAGATGAAGGTACCGGATTCTTTATCTTTGGGACGAGACATCGGGAAAGCGTGGATGCAATGAATAGGCACATGTGTTTTCGAATATGTCACCAATCAACTAAAGACACCTAAAAAATCTTTCATATTATGGTCTGATAACTGCGGCGGGCAGAACAAGAGTCAAGGGATTCTTGCAGCGTACATTACTCTTGTTGCAAAGGGATACGCTGATGAAATTGTACATTAATTTCCACAGTCAGATCATACTATTCTCTCTTGGGACAGAGACTTCGGCTTGATAGAAAAAGCTAAAGGGGTAAAAATACCCGAAGTTCCATTTGATCTTATTAAAATTATAACCATCGCAGCGCAAGGTAAAATAAACCGTTGTTTACTGTAAAACTCACTAACAGTTTTTGTGACTGAATGGCACTAGCAAAGGAAACATTAAAAACCGACCACTTAGGAATATCACAGATCGTTACATTAAAACTTACCAAAGACTACTACAGCAAGGGGTAGTTGAAGTAAAAAATAACTACACTGATGTATGTGCATATCGTAGGGTAAAAATTTTTAAACAACATATTACCCTTGGTCATTTTGACCAAGGGTAATATGTTAATCTTTCCGATTCAAACCCAAAAAAACCTTGGCCAATTTCAAAAATACATCAAATCCAAAATATGATTCCATATTTAAAGGACAAAAATCAACCATTTTATGAGCAACTCATCGAAAATATGAAAAAATATTCAGGAGTTTAAGAACTGTTTGTAAAAACTTCTTTTTTAACTTAATCCATATTATTCCTAATTTTTTTTTATGTGCACTATTTAAGGTATTTAGGACGTTTTCATTAAGAATTATTATAAATTATATTTTTGTCAAATATCCAATGTTTTCGATTATTTTTAATCAAATACTCATTTCTAAGACAATAAATATATTTTCAAGCTAACAATGTTTCTATTCATTTAAGAATGAAACGTTTTTCGTCCCTGCTGCAAAAAACATGTGATTGGCACTTGGGACCTTTTGCATAGTTCACTCTTCTATTATGATTGTTCTCAAACGAATGTTGGGCAATACTGGACTTATCTGTTCTACCATATTTGAAATGAGCCATATGTTGATTAAATCTAGTTTGAATTGATTTTCTAGTTTATCCAACATACTTTTGATTACAATCCTTACAGCTAATTTCGTAAATCCCCAACTTTTCATTTGTTTCAATTTTGTCTTTTGGTTTGCCTAAAAGTTGTTGTAGTTTATTTCCTGATGAATGAACCGCTGTCATATCTATATATTTAAAAATCTTACCAATATTACGGGTGAATCGAGGATCATATGGAATCGATATAGTCCCGGTTACACCAAGACAAATACTTTTGATTTTTTTTGGTGCCAGCGGAAATCGTACCTTCAGCGATAGTCATCAGTGGGTTAGCAAAAATTCAGATTTAAAATAATACTTACTTATTTACTTACAATATTAAATTATACATGCTGGACACTCGCACCCGGAGACAACCCGACATCTCGACTATCATCAGCTTAACTTTAATACAAACATTAAAATAATTATAAATTATGAAATAACTATGTGTTTATTTTTACAATAACTTAATAACGGAATATATTAAAACTAAGATTGTAGAATCCAGCTAGAAATTTATTTCCATAATTTATCGCCATAGTTTCCAATAAAACCAATATATACATTGAAATACATGTTTGGGTAAAGTTCGTAATATTTATACTAGTATTGACTCATGCATGTTGGAGTTAGTAGTAGTAAATTTGCCTGAGTTGCATCGTGGCTGGCTACAACTTACAGTTTGAGATATTTTAACAAGGGAATTAGAGGTAACTGTAAATTACAACATAATTAATTGTTCTTGTGTGTTAGATTGTCTACACCACATAAAACTTATCTTAAATATGCTGTTTAAAAATAATGGCTACATATACAACAAACTGTAATTGCTGCCTGTTTTATTTTTTTATGCGTTTACATCAAACTGAATACGTAGGGCTCTCAAAATACCTTTTAAAATATTTGTCGCAAATAATAACAGACTTATTTAACTATCTAAGACGACCGATTGTCTCATGTTAAAATATGACCTCAAATCTCCTCTTTGTAAATTATGGCGGTCCTCAAGGATCAGTGCTAATCCGACACCTTTCTTGCCTTACGTAAATGATTCATTAAATTTATCTTGGATGTCAGCTTTGTTCTATTTGCCGACGATACAACCATACCAAAATGATTTCAACAAGTTAAGGACTTAATTTCTGAAACATGTTCAACATAGAATACCGTTCAAAACTGGTTAATCGCCAACAAAATGGCACAGAACAAATCGAGAACTGAAAACTTACCAAATTATTAAATTAAATCCCATTTTGTTGTAATGAATATTTAGTTTATTCAAACGTAAGTCATTTTTTCTAGGATTATTTCTTGTACAAGCAGCCACGATAGATTTCAAAATACCTTTCAAAACTTTTATGGTGTCGAATAATAACAGACTTGTTTAATTCTTATATAAGACATCGTTATCAGTTTGTCTCATATCAAAATAAGACTTCAAATATCTACCCTATAAATTATGGAGTTCCTCATGGATCAGTCCGACACCTTTCTTGACCTACATAAATGATTCACTAGTTTTATCTTGGATATAAGCTTTGTTCTATTTGCCGACAATACAAACATCACAAAATGATTTCAACATTTCAAAACTGGTTCGTCGTCAATAAAATGACACAGAACAAATAAGAACTGAAAAATTGAGTTTTATTTTAAGATATATCGACAGTAAACTTTAATGAGGTAAATTTCTGAGGGTATACAAAAAGTTACCATTGGAACCGCAAGTTATATTTGTAAAACGTTCTCAAAAGGTATATACATAGTTTTTACGTAAACCTTCCTTACAATATGTTAGAAAAAAACTACAATAGTGTCGACCATGGATTAATTTATTCAGTTATCTCTTGATCTGATGGCGTGGTTTTTGATATTCAGAGAACATCAATCAGGATAATTGCTTGTGTTAATTATAGAAATGGATGTAACGCTGAATCTATTAGGTTAATAATGTCCACTTACCATGTGCTTTTATGTCTCTTATATGTAAAAAGAGTGAAAATAGTTACACAACAAGTTTATAAACAATACCTCCTATATATGTAAGGCAACTCAAATGAAACAAGTTAAAAATGTCGGTAAAAAAATTTTTATTCATAAATAAAATTTACATATTTCAGAAATTTTCGGTTTTTGTTTTTAACTATTTGTAATGTTAATGTTACTACATTTATTGGATATGCGTTTGATTTCAGTGTTATTTATTTTATTTACCTAATCACTTGAGCTGTGTAAAAACTTCTATAGAACAGCAACAAATTACTACTATCAAAACACATTTAGTAAAAAATCAGTAAAGAATGCGTAGTTTCATTATTATTATTTTAAACAAAATTTATTATTTTATCATTATTATATTTCCTAGAGATTTCACTTCATAAATTGCAAGTTTATCAGTTCTTTGTACCTCGAACGTCACAATGTAAAATATTATAATGTTAATCCATAAGAAGGCTTCACATATTCCCCAAAGACTACTTGACTGGCAAACTTTAGTTATGTAATATAATCAAAGGATCTTCCAATATACTGGGTGTAAATGAAACCTGGCTCAACCCCATTATTTTCATTGTTTATAGAGATAAATTGATGAAAATTTATTGTATGTTATACACGTAAAACTGCATTATATATGTAAGACAATATTTTCAGTTTTTCACTTTCAGTTTCGCCGAAAATTACCCCAACTTTCTTATTTTAAATGGAACACCCTGTATATTATTGTTGGCCACTATCATTTGTCTGTTCCATAACCTGTGGCATACTGAGGAGAACTAATAAGTTCGAAACCGGTCTATGTGTAGTTAGGAATTGACAAATGATATTGGCTACCGATCTATCATGATTTGAAGGTATAATCCAATGCAGGTCGGGGTATTTGCCCGCTGAGTAGTTGTTTCGATCAAATCATATTTAAAAACCTAATATAAGTGTGAATCTGCGATAACTCAAAAAATACTAATGGGAGACTTCTCAAATTTGGCAGTTAAGATTGCCAACAATATGTTAGGGGGACACATTAAATTTGGTGAATGTGGTACCACCAGAAGAGACATAATGAATGAAAGAAGAAAAAAAGGCACAATTTCGGGAAAAAAAATTAAAAAATTTTATTGCATTTCTGGACGAATCTCGAATTATAATGAAAACATATAAATTTATGGAAAAAAATCTATCTACATGTCTGTAGTATCGCGATAGCAACCACAGTTTTTGAGATAAAGTTTTCAAATTTGGTACACTTGTTCTAAAAGCCAAAGACAATGAAATATTCGGTAATAATCAGAATTGGCCAGCTAAAAGGGGGTCCCTTGACCCAAACTTTTTTGTATTTGTCTTTACAAAAAAATGTATTCTTGATGAAAGATTATAAATCATGTCTACTATATCAAGCAAATAAAATATATTTTCCAAGTATTTAAATAATGCTGCTGTAAACTGAAATTTTTTACACTTTTGCCCTCATAATATGGGGTTAGGATAAACCTGGCAATTTGACATTTGAAATATCTAATTTAGTTACAAAAATGTCACTCTCAATAAGATTATTAAAATATATATGAATTATTTCATGGTACATTTCTAAAATTTAATTGAGGTAAGTTGAAGCATTAAAGAGAATGATTATTTTATATCAGGATGATATATACTGGTATAAGAAAGTTATGTGTTGGCCACATCAGATATTTTCATGATAATTCGTTGAAATTCGTTCAGAAATGCAATAAAATTTTGAAATTTTTTTCCCGAAATTGTACCTTTTTTTTCTTTCATTCATTATGTTTATTCTGGTGGTACCACATTCACCAAATTTAATGTGTCACCTAAAATGTTGTTGACAATCTTAACTGTCAAATTTGGGAAGTCTCCCATTAGTATTTTTTGAGTTATCTCGGATACACACATACACAAACACACACACATCCATACACACACACGCACCGATATACATCATTTGGGAAATAGTCAGAATGGATTCAGGAGGGTTCAAAACGTATAAGTCAATTAAAATCTCGAAGTCGAAAAAAATCACGATTACTATACTTTCTTATATTAGGTACAAGGGAGAAAAAATTTTTTCTATTTATTTCTTCACTTTCCACTTTTGTACATATTACTACTGACTACTGATATCCAGCTCGACAATTAAATCGTAATATTAACTAATCACATATCTGACCATTTTCCGATTTTCATGAAATTCCATATATTTAAGCGACACGATTTATCCTAAAAATAAATGGAATATTAACAAGGTCAATTAGGCACTTTATAAACATTTAATGTATAATCATTTTGTTGATATTACAAATCAGTTTCCTACTGCGGAAGAAAAATACAAATTTCTACACGAAAAAAATTAATGAGATTAATCGCTATCCGAAGTAACAAACCATATAAAATTTAAAATATTTTAAATAGATGAAGGAAATCTGCTTTTTAATGTTTAAACATGTTTTTATTAGAAACTATATACGTGTGCAGCCATATATTTTATTTTTTTAACACCACATGGTTAAAATTAAATATCTGAAGTGGCCAGCATATAACTTTCTTATACCAGTATATATCAACCTGATCTAAAAAAAATCATTCTATTTAATTCTTCACTTACCTCAATTAAATTTCAATAGCGTACCTTGACATGTTTTATTAATATTTTTAAATAATTAATTATCAGCGTCATTCAATACTGTCAATAATTCATGTCATATATTTTAATAATTTTTTGTTATTGACATTGACATTATTGTAACTAAATTAGACCTTTCAAATGTCAAACTGGTAAATTTATCCTAGCCCCATTTTATGAGACCAAATGTTTCAGTTTACATCATCTTTATTAAAGTACTTGGAAAATATATTTTATTTGCTTCATGTAGTAGACATGATGTATAATCTTTCATCAAGAATACATTTTTTTTGTAAAGTCCAATACAAAAAAGTTTGGGTCCCAGCTGGCCGATTTTGCTGTTCACCGAATTTTTTCATTGTCTTTGGCCTTTAGAAAAAGTGTACCAAATTTGAAGGCTTTATCTCAAAAACTGTGGCTGCTATCGCGATACTACAGACATGCGGATAAATTTTTTTAATAAAGTTATGTCTTTTCATTTCATTCGCCGAGATTCGTCCAGAAATGCAAAAAAATTTTTAAATTTTTTTTCACGAAAGTGTACCCTTTTTCTTCTTTCATTCATTATGTCTCTTCTATTGGTACCACATTCACCAAATTTAATGTGTCACCTAAAATGTTGTTGACAATCTTAACTGCCAAATTTGAGAAGTCTCCCATTAGTATTTTTTGAGTTATCGTGGATACACACATGCACTCACACACACATATCCACACACACGCACTGATAGATATCATTCAGAAATTAGTCAGAATGGATTCAGGAGGGCTCAAAACGTATATATCAATTAAAATCTTTAGGTCGAAAAAAATCACGATTACTATACTTCCTTATATTAGGTATGAGGAAGAAAAAAATTATTCTATTTAATTCTTCACTTTCCTCAATTAAATTTTAAAAGCGTAACTTGGAAATGTTTCATTAAAATTTTTAAATAGCTAATTCTTATCAGCGTCGTTTGATACTGTCAATAATAATTCATGTCGTATAATTTAAATAATTTCTTCTTATTGACATTGACATTTTTGCAACTAAATTAGACATTTCAATTGTCAAACAGTCAAATTTGTCTTAACCCCATTTTATGATGTCAAATGTGTTTATATAAATACTTGGAAAATATATCTTATTAGCTTGATATAGTAGACATGATTTATAATCTTCCAGCTGGCCAATTTTGCTCATCACCGAATTTGTTATTGTCTTTGACCTTTAGAATATGTGTACCAAATTTGAAAGCTTTATCTTATAATCTGTGGCTGCTATCGAGTCCAGACACACACAGACAGACACAGACACACACAGACAGACACAGACAGACACAGACACACACACACACACACAGACACACACAGACACACACAGACACACAGACAGACACACAGACACGACACACACACAGACACACACAGACACACACAGACACACACAGACACACACACAGACACACACAGACACACACAGACACACACAGACACACACAGACACACACAGACACACACAGACACACACAGACACACACAGACACACACAGACACACACAGACACACACAGACACACACAGACACACACAGCACACACAGACACACACAGACACACACAGACACACACAGACACACACAGACACACACACAGACACACACAGACACACAC